>CM040240.1:24351272-24773869 GCA_022545495.1 Chrysanthemum lavandulifolium
TCTTCATTTAATGAAAATAGTATGTATCATTTTTGTCAAACACTTAGCATGTAGGTATTAGAGAATAAATAGGCCCAAGCCCGGTTTGTGGGCTTGAGACATTTAGGGTTTTACCATTATAAATAATGGTTGATAATAAAGATATACCCACGGGTTTCATTATTTAACATGGTATCAGAGCGGGTCTGATCCTCAGACCTGGGTGGCTAGGTTGAGCCGCCCTTTTTATACCATCCCTTCAAATCTCTCTATCTCACTTAAAAAAAATAAAATAATAAATCCTAGCCGCTATCTTCCAGTCACCAAGAAGAAGAATAAGAAGCAGCAGCAGTTATGAATATTATTATTCTTGTTGATGATGCATTGCTTTCTTTGTTATCTGACTTATCTCGTTGTATGCGTTTTTTTATTTTATCTTAACCAACTAAAACTTGTCTTGTAGCTATAGTTATATTCAGTTTGCGTTATTTATCCGGTTTATTTTTATTTTATGTCGAATCTAGGGTATTTAGTCCCGAGACGACTTTTGTTGGTGTCGAATCTAGGGTTTTATTCCCGAGACGACTTTTGTTGGTGTCGAATCCAGGGTATCAATTCCCGAGACGACCTTTGTTTTATGTCGAATCCAGGGTATCAATTCCCAAGACGACTGTTAAAATCTTTCCGCTGCCTCTCCTTCTTCTGATCTGCTCATCTTCATCACACTTTTCTCACCTCCATTCTATAACTTCTATAAATAAAAAATAAATAAATAAATTAATTAATTAATTAAAAAAAAAATCTTTATGTTTTTCTATGGAAAAACACGCCCCGTTTGTTTGGAAGGTTCTTTGGGGGTTGAAGTTTTAGAACCAACTTTCGTTGTCTCATCTTTGTTTAGTTGTATGGGATACTTTGGTTTACCCGGTTTGTTGTTGCTGCTGAAGATGCTCCCGCTTGCTGTCAAATGTCTTCATCAACAATTATTTACTTGCTTTGGTTTATTGTTTATTAGCTTTAATCTCCAGTTCGAGCTTTTGTGATTTCGCCGCTCGAACTGCGGGGGAGTATTAGAGAATAAATAGGCCCAAGCCCAGTTTGTGGGCTTGAGGCATTTAGGGTTTTACCATTATATATAATGGTTGATAATAAAGTTATACCCACGGGTTTCATTATTTAACACTATTGGCTTATATCAGTAACTTATGTTTTAAAATGTCACAATTACTCAAAGATAATTTATAAAACAATTATAAAACTATGGGAAATACAACCGGTGCAAGTATATCATCGTAACATACATTAATCAATGTTTATCTAAACATGTAGTAAATTCAAATACACTAGTGAACCACAAAATGTTTCAAATAAACTGGGTTTTGAATTTTGGCATCCCATATCGCTTTGTAAAGAAAAGTAGCTTTGTGGGAATTGGTTATAAATAAGGAAGGAAAGATACCATTTAGAAGTAGGCATGTTGAATTCCTTTAAAAGCCTATCATAACAGCTCTAGCGTGCAAGCTTATGATTTGAAATTTATAAGTTTGCATGCCTCAGATGTCATTGTAGTCTTTTAATTTTTTTGACAAGCTTATAGTATTAATAATAAAGTTAGAAAACCTTAACATGCCACAAATATAAATGGTTAATGTCATAAATTTTTACAAATGTTTCAATTTTTTCATTTTGTAATTTACTTTTGTTTTCTTAGGTGATTACTTTATTTAGATATTGTTAAATGTATCATAGTTAACTAGTTATAATGTTTATGCCCTCGCAAGTTTCAAACAAGAGTACAACTAATATTTATATCTAACTATATTAGTTTGGTGTGAACTTATGATTTTTTTATTATTCATGATTTGATTATTTTCAAAATATTTTATCCTTCATAATTATTTATGGAACGTACATTTGAAGACCAAAAGACGGTGGCGGAACTTGAGGATTCTTGTTTGGGGGGCTAAAGAGCAACAAACATCGATATGGGTAACAGTAAAGTGCGAAAGAGCAACCACTAAAATGATACAAAAATGATGACTTAGCTAGCCACTAATGCCAAGTATTAGAGAAGTTAAATGTCGACATAAGAGAATTTTATAGTCAATATAGTCGAACTTTAACCAAATAAACATGAAATTTAGATAATCTCAAATACAAAAAATCAGGAAAAAGAAATTAAAATCGTGGGTCGCTGCTAAAAGTTTAGTAATATGAGACTTAACAGGCTTTCTCGCCTTCGACTTATTTAGAACAGGGTTTATTTTATTAAATTACTAGTTATAGGGACTCGTGCACACATGGGGTTCGGTCAACGATAACAACAAATAATTATTTGTTACACCTACGTTTCAGGCAAAACGGGTGGCTATAGGTTGTTTCTTGTGTCAAATGGGTTTAGTTTGTTTTTCATGTAAAATGGGTCTAAAAAAAATTAAAGTGGTCCAATGGGTTAATGATATGTAACCATAGTAGTGCAATTCGATAAAGTTGAGTTCTACTACCATGAATCGCCCGAGCAATCTAAAATTCAGAATTTTAAGTCGTTAAGTCATCGCTGCTTACCATTGGGAGAATATAATTTTACATGGTTCAATTGCAGAACATGTGCATAAGGGACATTTCCATTGAAAACTACTTAAGTAGTTAAGTGTATATCGATAATTTAATGAGTATTTACCTTGTAAGGAGGTCTCGGGTAGTCTGATCAAGACCTCTTTTGTACACCACATTTCTTTTTGATTTGTTGGTTTTCCGTCCTTGTCGCAAATGAGCACAATTTTTCTAATGCTTGCAACCCGTGAGGCCCACTCGAAGATGCAAAGTATCGCTAGTCTAAAAAGCTAGTTGCTAAACTGGGATGACTAACAAATCAGTACCATACATGGAAATATTAACCAGAAGTTAATTTAGAAGGGATTTGCTATTCAATACCCATTTGGTAATGGTTAAGATATATATAAAAGAACACTTGAACTTTATTAAATTAAAAATCACATATATATTTTAGGTAATTTGAATATTTATTTATTGTGCGTTAAATACATAACCAGTTTAAATATGTAAATAACATGTTATTTAATGTCACTTAACCATTGCCGATTGTATAATAAACCAATACAATTATAAAAAGCATAGTCTTATCTAAACATGTAATGTAGTTAAATAAGTAATTAACACACATGTTAAGAAATTATAAAAATAATCAATTTTGGGTTTTGGTTAATTACACACATGTAATGACGTAGAGTTGTGAAGATTGAAGGAGTTAGCTTACAGGGTGTTAAATATAAATAGAAAGAGAATGATGGCATTAAAGCTAGGCAGTTGAATATTTCATATTTCTCAGTTTGAGCTTTTTTTAAGCTTTTTTTCAAAAAGGTCATAAGCTGGTATTGGTTCTAGGATTTGACTTTCTCAAATTTCAATAGGCTGACTATTTACATAGATCAATTTATTGACTAAGACGTCATTATTGTTGCAGCATGGCATTTCATCGGAGGGTTGAAGTCCATCAATGGAAATCTTTTGACAAGTATAATCCTCGTGCAACCTAGGGATCCAGATAACCAGTGAGGAATTACAAAATGCGCTTAATGAACACAAGCTTAACAACGATGCTTGGAACTTATATGAACTACAAATGAACATGGAAGGGTTTTAGGCGAAATCCATTACGAGCACCTTTCTTGCAACTTTTGCACAAAGTCTAGACCTTAAGTGGCTTATTACAGCTTATGATATAGCACAAAAGGTTCTTAATGAGCACAAACACAACTTGTTAGAAAGGGACACTCTTATGTACTTATAACTATGTCTTGCAAACTATTAGTTAACAGTGAATGCATATTCTATTAAAAGAAACTACTAGTTGAAACCGAACCATTTGCTCAAGTCACTTAGATTTTATGATCTTCTTGATAGTTATGCTTATTTTCAGTCATCTTGGCAGCAACAAAGATGTGTCAAGTTTTGAGTATTTTAATCTTTACAAACCATACAATTCTAGTGTTGATCACCAAGTTATATTCCTATTTGCAACTAAAGCACTAGGAAGAAGGAAACAAATTACAATATACAGAAACTATGCTTTTAATAGTCAGCCCAGGCATCAGACCAGCCATTCTATTGGGTCGGTTGTTCAACCGGTCCGACATGTTGGATCTACGAGTCTCAGAACCGAACGACCTAGCATATAAACATGTACTCATAGGTAAGATGAATTCAAATACACCACCGGCCAATATACTATAAAATGCTTAAATTTAATTGGGTTTCAAGTTTTGGCATCCCACATGGCTTTGTAAAGAAATGTAGCATGTGGGAAGTTGGTTATAAATAAGAAGGGAAGGATACCAACAAAAGTAGGCATGTTGAATTCCTTTAAAAGCCAACTTTAGCGTCTTCTGCATGCAACCTTATGATTTGAAATTTATAAGTTTGCATGCATGAGATGATATCGTAGTCTTTTAATTTTTTTGACAAGCTCACAATTTTAAACATAAAGCTAGATAAATGGTCAATGACATAAATTAATAATAGATGTTTCAATTTTTTTTTTAACCATTTTTGTAATTTACTTTTTGTTTTTGCTTAGGTAATTATCATACAGTTAAATGTATATTATAGTTAACTAGCTATGATGCTTAGCGTAATAATAAATTCAAATATATCAGTCTACTTTATTTTCCCAGCTAGAGTTGTGAAAAGGATTATGGGTTTACGAGATCAAACCAATCGTTATGGGGATTTACGAATTAGATTTGAAAACATAATCATAGTTACTAAATTATATTTCTGTAACAAGACCATTCTCAATATAAATTTCTTGGAAAATAAAACATACTCCCTTATCCTTCAAGTTTTTATTTTTAGAACTTCAAATGACCAATAATGTCGCGATTCTTCTAAAAATATTGATTTTTCAACTTTTTAAAACAACTTTAATTAATCATTCAATGTTTATAGTTAAATAAAGTCCAACTAAAAACAACACCAGCGTACACAAAAGATCATGTAGGGTACTAAAAGAGCTGAAATTAGATCGATCAAAATATGTGATCTTAATTAAGGTGATTATAAAAGAAAAGTTCGAGTTTATTATATTATAAATCAGATTTAATTATGGTAATTTGTAAGATTAATTAATGTGTATTAAATACAATTTGTAATAGGGATTTTCTACAATGTGCCATAGTGATACATGTTTAAAACATTTAATAAACTAAAATGACTATAATTAAATGTAAGTTGATATTATTACTTTCCAAAAATTCTTTTACTTGTCAAGTTTAACATCATTTTACATGAAAATTAATTTAATTTAAGAAATTGTCATGTTTGATTAATGCTTCTAAATCCATGCCTCCATGGCACAAGTTAGAAAACCCATTTGTAATATAAAAGAAAAGTTTGTGTTTAATAAATATACATTAACCAATGCCCTAGGGCACTGGTTAAACAATCACATGAAAATAATACTATGACTAAGCAAAAAAGTACCGCAATGTTTAAGCACAACCAACAAAACTAAAGATAAACAAGTTTAATCAAATATTCAAATCCAAACAAACCTAAAAAACAAAAACAAAAGTCATAAAAACATAGAACAAAAGCATAAAATCTTCCACACTCTAAGCCATAGCAACAGCAACCAAAGTAGTAATAACCATGCTCGAAACACCAACAACAATTGATCCCGCAACATTATATAAATTACTAGCAAGAAGCAGACAAAGTACATAATAAGTAATTTCGACAGTAATTTTTTGTAAATATTCAAAACAATACGTACATGTCTATGCATGATCAAAAGGAAAAGATTTACGAGAAACATAAATGCTAAAAAAAATGTTTTTGGTTATGATTCGTGTTTACTCTTGTAACTCATAAAATGAACTATTGACTATATCAGTAACTTATGTACTAAAATCAATTGTGTTTCGACTTTAATGCATCCCACATCGCCTTGTGAGGGAAATTAGCTTCGTGGGAGGTGGTTATAAACAAGGAGGGAAGGATTCAATTATAAGTAGGCATGTTTAATTCTTTAAAAGCCAATGGCCGACATTTATGTTTGCAAGCTTATTATTTGAGTTTTTTTAAGTTTGCAAACATGCATGTCGCTTGTTGGTTTTTATATTATTCGACAAGCTTACAAATTTGTAAATAAAATTATCAAAACATTAACACACCATAAGTTACGAAATGTGCTTAATGAACACAAGCTTAACAATGCTTGAAACTTACATGAACAACACATGAACATGGAAGGGTTTTTGGCAAAATCGATTACTAGCAATTTTCTTGCAACTTTTGAACAAAGTCCGGAGCTCAGTGGCTAGCTTATGATATTGTACAAAATGTTAACACAGCTTGTTAGAAAAGGACACCCTTTTATACTTACCACTATCTCTTGCAAAATACATTCAATATGTGAATGCATATTATATTACTTTATAAACTAGTTGAAACCGAACCATTATTTCCAGTCATTTTTGTTGCAACAAAGGTGTTTCGAATTATGATTATGTTAATCTTTAGAAACTGTACAACTTTGGTGTTGATCACCAAGTTGTATTCCTATTTGTAACTAAAGCACTTGTAAGAAGAAAACATATTACAATATACAAAAATTATGGTTTTAATAGTCGGTCCAAGCATCAGACTAGCCGTCCTATCAGGTCCGTGGTTCAATCGGTCCGACATGTTGGATCTACCAGTCTCAAGAACCGAATCGCCTAGCAGATAATTGAGAAATTTACATATGTGTAAAAAATGAAATCGACCTGCTTATAAGAAGCATAAAGTCTTATAAAAAATAGTTTGCTTATTATACTTCATAGCATTTTCTCTAGCTTTTTGTAATTTTCAAAGTTCTCGTATTTATAATGTGAATTTTATAACTAAAAAAAAAGAGCTATCGACTTATATCAGTAACTTATGTTATTCAATGTCACAATTATTTAAAGACATTTATAAAACAACGAGAAATAAAACTAATGCAAGCATAACATACATTAATTAGAGGGGTTTTGGCTAAACTTATGAGTTGGGCTTATTCTTATGTTATATAAGCCGTTTATGATTTATATATCGTAAGCTCATAAACCCAATTGAATGGTTAGATTAGCTTATGTTTGATAAGTTGATTATAATATAAGCTTAACCACACTTATAAAAGCCACACTTTTAGAACTTATCAAAAACCCTTTATATAAGCTCTATGTAAGCTCATAAGCCAATTCATCTACGCTTAGCCAAACACTTAATTTAATCTTATTTGACACATATAAGCTAATAAGTTTATAAGTCCATCATATAAGCTTAGAAAACACCCCATAATGTTTATATAAGGGTGTGTTTGGTACACTATCCGGAATCACTAAAGATATGGTTTTTGATTAGAGGGTATATAGGATCGGGGATATTAATTTCATTATTGTTGTTTGGTATATTTGATGTATCGGTATTACATTAGGTCCATTTAAGTGCTCATATAAAGAAAAAATGTGATGGAGATACAAAGAAGTGGGGCCCACTAGAATGAGCATCAAAAGGTCATCTCTACCAACTACTATGGTTGTATGGGTGTGCTATCATTGTTTGATTGCTATATATTCAATCAAACAATTGAAATCACTATGAAAGTTATTGTTCGATTTCAATTAACGTATACCAAACGCACCTTAAACATATAATTGTAATGATTAAGATAAACTCAAATACACGAGTGTACCACAAAATGCTTATGATGAATTTTGGTTGTGACTTTTGGGCATCCCACATCGGCTTTAGATGGAAACTACCTTTGTAAGAGGTGGTTATAAATAAGGGAGGTGATACTCACATCACACTTTTGTAACATGCACCACTAGTTGTGCATTATAGTATTGTACTGTACAATACTGTAATGCACAGATAGTGGTGCATTAATAAAAAAATGTGGTGTGAGTATCAATTCCCTATAAATAAGGAGGGAAGAACTCACTTTATGGTAGGCATGTTAAATTCTTTAAAAGCCTATGAAGAACAAGGCATGCTTATGATATTAGTATTTTATAGGGCTAATGATCAAAAAAAGTACTATACTTGCCACACTTTCCTCTTCAGGGTAGCGAACAAATTTTTTTGCTTTCGTGGGTATTATACTTTCAAATTCATCCTCTTTAGGGTATTTTGCAAAAAGTTGGACATTTTGCCCTCTCCACCCACAAGAGCAAATGATGGCAAGTATGATACTTTTTTTTTATCATTTGCCCTAGTTTTTATTATGTTAAATTTTGGTTATGTATTAAGATAATTTATTTAATGATTTATAATTGTGTTAGATCTATGATAAATATGTTTTGTTTTAAGTTTACACTATTTACTTAACAAGATACATTTTTGTAATAATTTAATATATACTTAAAAAATGGAAAATTAAAATTATTCGGACAATTATAAAAAACAAACAACACTTTTTCATTAAGATTCAGACATTATAGCTACCTCTTATTAGTAAGATGTGGTAGTCAGATTCAGATGCGGTAGTCAGATTCAGATGTGTAACATCTTAATCAAACAAACACACCCTTAATCTAGTCATAGTATACTCTCTTGTCTATGCCTCAACAAGTGACGAACAGAAATTTATATGCAAGTACTTCAGGTTGTGATATAATTCCTCCTAATTTAGCGGAAGCGTTAAACCTAATTCGGTTTAACGCTTGAAGCGTTAAACAACTTGAAGTGAATTAGGGCAAATGATAAAACAAAACATTTTTATCATAGATTTAACACAATTATAAATCATTAAATAAATTATCTTAATACATATCCAAAATTTAACATAATAAAAACTAGGGCAAATGATAAAAAAAAGTATCATACTTGCCATCATTTGCTCTTGTGGGTAAGAGGGGCAAAAATGTTCAACTTTTTTGCAAAATACCCTAAAGAGGATGAATTTGAAAGTATAATACCCACGAAAGCAAAAAAATTTGTTCGCTACCCTGAAGAGGAAAGTGTGACAAGTATAGTACTTTTTTTGATCATTAGCCCTATTTTATAAGCTTGTTAAGTTATTGTTCCTAGGTTTTTTTAATATTTGACCGGCTAATAATTATATGTATAAGTTTTTATGAATTAAAAATTTAAAGTTATCCTAACCTTAATACGTCATAAATTTTGACCGTTGCTTTTATAATATTTGACAAGCTTACAATATCAACTCAGCAGCTTGTAAGAGGAGATTGGATTTGAAAACGGATCCCTAGAGGACTAGAATGTTATACCTGGTATAAATCCAAATCCTAGAGTGAGACAAATATTATTTAGCCATTTAAAGCGTTTCTCTTTGGTGGTTAAAGGTCGAAACAAACTCGATGTCTATTATTTCAAATTATTAGAAACGTGTTTTGAGTTACCTCGTCAAATTATTAGAAACATGGTTTGAGTTACCTTGTAAAAGTATGTGTTGATTTGTACACATATACTTCTATTGAGTTGCCTCATTAGAGTATTTGTTGATATTTTAAACATATACGAAGTATTTTTTATTGGGACGCTCCACTTCACGTTTTAAGTTGTATTAAGCCATTCTTTTTTAGAACATCAATTTTAACTATCTCATAACAACTTTTGATCACAAATTTATCTCACGTACATTAATTAGTATTTATCTAAACATGAACTCGTAATAGTCAAGATATACTCAAATGATTGTACCAGGGCCATACAAAATGCTTAAAATCAATTGGGTTTTTACTTCTAAGCATCCCACATCGCCTTGTGAAGGAAAGTAGCCCGTAGGGAGTTGGTTATAAATAAGGAGGGAATGTTACAAATTTAAGTCAGGCATGTTAAATTCCTTTAAAAGCTTGTGGTAATTTTCTGCTTGCAAGCTTATTTGAGCTTTATAAGTTTGCAAGCAGCAAAATATGCAACAACTTTTATACTTTTTTGACAAGCTTACAATTTTAAATTAGAGTTTGAAATGGCTTGACAGGCCATATATATAAATAGAATGTCATAAATTAGTAACAATTGCTTCAAACTTTTTTGACGCAATAATAAAAAACGAAAAAACAAAATGAAAATTATGCAAGGTTAATTTTTCATTTACACAACAAATAAATTTTTGTGGACTATCTAATATAAGGTCGCAATTTCTACTCATTTGACATGAACACTAAAACAAGTTGACAGTCATTCAAAGTGTGGTTCAAACAATCCTTTTAAAGACTTATACACATATAAGTCACAACTTAGTTTCATATTATAGTTTATATAGTTTTTCTTCAACTCATGATACATAAGGATTAACAATTTTCACAAGCTAAGAAAACACAATTCAACAAAGAAAGATAGACAACTAGACGTGTGAGTTATATTTGGTTAATTTAGACAAAAGGATAACAAACTTCATGAAATGTAATTCAAGAAACACTTAACGTGTTGCATTATCGCCATTATTTCCTCGATCACAGCCAAACAAAAAGGAATGAAAATATGAGCGGACACGTATAAAATAAGTGATAGAAAATTGTTTTCCAAAAGGGTCTCCAAATCCAGTTGCGATGTCACTTACCATACTTCAACTCTATAACGAATAGATATGGTATATAGAAATGCGAGTCAACATGTAGGTATGTACATCTTTTGATAAAAGATCCCACATAGATAAAATAAGGGAAACCTTTCTTGTTTATATACTATCATGACTTAAAGTCGATGTTAATTACAAACAAAATGAATAACTTTGACTATACAATGGTTTAGTTGTCTTAAAACTCCAGTCTTCCAGATGTCCAGTAATCGAGTTTGTTTAAGCTACAACTATCAAAGAGAGACACTAAAATGAATAAATTGAATATAGATGCTGAGAACCAGAGATAAAAGAGCTATTGGCTTATAGATTGTGCTTATTATAAATTGAATATAGATTGTGCTTATTATACTTCATAGCATCTTCTCTAGCTTTTCGTACTTCAAGTTCTCGTGTATAATTCATAAAAAAGAGCTATTGGCTTATATCAGTAACTTATGTTTTAAAATGTCACAATTACTCAAAGATATAATATAAAACAATTATAAAACTATGGGAAATACAACCGGTGCAAGTATATCATCGTAACATACATTAATCAATGTTTATCTAAACATGTAGTAAATTCAAATACACTAGTGAACCACAAAATGTTTCAAATAAAATGGGTTTTGAATTTTGGCATCCCATATCGCTTTGTAAAGAAAAGTAGCTTCGTGGGAATTGGTTATAAATAAGGAAGGAAAGATACCATTTAGAAGTAGGCATCTTGAATTCCTTTAAAAGCCTACCATAACAGCTCTAGCGTGCAAGCTTATGATTTGAAATTTATAAGTTTGCATGCCTGAGATGTCATTGTAGTCTTTTAATTTTTTTTGACAAGCTTATAGTATTAATAATAAAGTTAGAAAACCTTAACATGCCACAAATATAAATGGTTAATGTCATAAATTTTTTACAAATGTTTCAATTTTTTTCATTTTGTAATTTACTTTTTGTTTTTCTTAGGTGATTACTTAATTTAGATATTGTTAAATGTATCATAGTTAACTAGTTATAATGTTTATGCCCTCGCAAGTTTCAAACAAGAGTACAACTAATATTTATATCTAACTATATTAGTTTGGTGTGAACTTATGATTTTTTTATTATTCATGATTTGATTATTTTCAAAATATTTTATCCTTCATAATTATTTATGGAACGTACATTTGAAGACCAAAAGGCGGTGGCGGAACTTGAGGATTCTTGTTTGGGGGGCTAAAGAGCAACAAACATCGATATGGGTAACAGTAAAGTGCGAAAGAGCAACCACTAAAATGATACAAAAATGATGACTTAGCTAGCCACTAATGCCAAGTATTGGAGAAGTTAAATGTCGACATAAGAGAATTTTATAGTCAATATAGTCGAACTTTAACCAAATAAACATGAAATTTAGATAATCTCAAATACAAAAAATCAGGAAAAAGAAATTAAAATCGTGGGTCGCTGCTAAAAGTTTAGTAATATGAGACTTAACAGGCTTTCTCGCCTTCGACTTATTTAGAACAGGGTTTATTTTATTAAATTACTAGTTATAGGGACTCGTGCACACATGGGGTTCGGTCAACGATAACAACAAATAATTATTTGTTACACCTACGTTTCAGGCAAAACGGGTGGCTATAGGTTGTTTCTTGTGTCAAATGGGTTTAGTTTGTTTTTCATGTAAAATGGGTCTAAAAAAAATTAAAGTGGTCCAATGGGTTAATGATATGTAACCATAGTAGTGCAATTCGATAAAGTTAAGTTCTGCTACCATGAATCGCCCGAGCAATCTAAAATTCAGAATTTTAAGTCGTTAAGTCATCGCTGCTTACCATTGGGAGAATATAATTTTACATGGTTCAATTGCAGAACATGTGCATAAGGGACATTTCCATTGAAAACTACTTAAGTAGTTAAGTGTATATCGATAATTTAATGAGTATTTACCTTGTAAGGAGGTCTCGGGTAATCTGATCAAGACCTCTTTTGTACACCACATTTCTTGTTTGATTTGTTGGTTTTCCGTCCTTGTCGCAAATGAGCACAATTTTTCTAATGCTTGCAACCCGTGAGGCCCACTCGAAGATGCAAAGTATCGCTAGTCTAAAAAGCTAGTTGCTAAAGTGGGATGACTAACAAATCAGTACCATACATGGAAATATTAACCAGAAGTTAATTTAGAAGGGATTTGCTATTCAATACCCATTTGGTAATGGTTAAGATATATATAAAAGAACACTTGAACTTTATTAAATTAAAAATCACATATATATTTTAGGTAATTTGAATATTTATTTATTGTGCGTTAAATACATAACCAGTTTAAATACGTAAATAACATGTTATTTAATGTCACTTAACCATTGCCGATTGTATAATAAACCAATACAATTATAGAAAGCATATTCTTTATCTAAACATGTAATCATGTTAAGAAATTATAAAAATAATCAATTGGGTTTTGGTTAATTAACACACATGTTAAGAAATTATAAAAATAATCAATTGGGTTTTGGTTAATTAACACACATGTTAAGAAATTATAAAAATAATCAATTGGGTTTTGGTTAATTAACACACATGTTAAGAAATTATAAAAATAATCAATTGGGTTTTGGTTAATTACACACATGTAATGACGTAGAGTTGTGAAGATTGAAGGAGTTAGCTTACAGGGTGTTAAATATAAATAGAAAGAGAATGATGGCATTAAAGCTAGGCAGTTGAATATTTCATATTTCTCAGTTTGAGCTTTTTTTAAGCTTTTTTTCAAAAAGGTCATAAGCTGGTATTGGTTCTAGGATTTGACTTTCTCAAATTTCAATAGGCTGACTATTTACATAGATCAATTTATTGACTAAGACGTCATTATTGTTGCAGCATGGCATTTCATCGGAGGGTTGAAGTCCATCAATGGAAATCTTTTGACAAGTATAATCCTCGTGCAACCTAGGGATCCAGATAACCAGTGAGGAATTACAAATGCGCTTAATGAACACAAGCTTAACAACGATGCTTGGAACTTATATGAACTACAAATGAACATGGAAGGGTTTTAGGCGAAATCCATTACGAGCACCTTTCTTGCAACTTTTGCACAAAGTCTAGACCTTAAGTGGCTTATTACAGCTTATGATATAGCACAAAAGGTTCTTAATGAGCACAAACACAACTTGTTAGAAAGGGACACTCTTATGTACTTATAACTATGTCTTGCAAACTATTAGTTAACAGTGAATGCATATTCTATTAAAAAGAAACTACTAGTTGAAACCGAACCATTTGCTCAAGTCACTTAGATTTTTATGATCTTCTTGATAGTTATGCTTATTTTCAGTCATCTTGGCAGCAACAAAGATGTGTCAAGTTTTGAGTATTTTAATCTTTACAAACCATACAATTCTAGTGTTGATCACCAAGTTATATTCCTATTTGCAACTAAAGCACTAGGAAGAAGGAAACAAATTACAATATACAGAAACTATGCTTTTAATAGTCAGCCCAGGCATCAGACCAGCCATTCTATTGGGTCGGTTGTTCAACCGGTCCGACATGTTGGATCTACGAGTCTCAGAACCGAACGACCTAGCATATAAACATGTACTCATAGGTAAGATGAATTCAAATACACCACCGGCCAATATACTATAAAATGCTTAAATTTAATTGGGTTTCAAGTTTTGGCATCCCACATGGCTTTGTAAAGAAATGTAGCATGTGGGAAGTTGGTTATAAATAAGAAGGGAAGGATACCAACAAAAGTAGGCATGTTGAATTCCTTTAAAAGCCAACTTTAGCGTCTTCTGCATGCAACCTTATGATTTGAAATTTATAAGTTTGCATGCATGAGATGATATCGTAGTCTTTTAATTTTTTTGACAAGCTCACAATTTTAAACATAAAGCTAGATAAATGGTCAATGACATAAATTAATAATAGATGTTTCAATTTTTTTTTTAACCATTTTTGTAATTTACTTTTTGTTTTTGCTTAGGTAATTATCATACAGTTAAATGTATATTATAGTTAACTAGCTATGATGCTTAGCGTAATAATAAATTCAAATATATCAGTCTACTTTATTTTCCCAGCTAGAGTTGTGAAAAGGATTATGGGTTTACGAGATCAAACCAATCGTTATGGGGATTTACGAATTAGATTTGAAAACATAATCATAGTTACTAAATTATATTTCTGTAACAAGACCATTCTCAATATAAATTTCTTGGAAAATAAAACATACTCCCTTATCCTTCAAGTTTTTATTTTTAGAACTTCAAATGACCAATAATGTCGCGATTCTTCTAAAAATATTGATTTTTCAACTTTTTAAAACAACTTTAATTAATCATTCAATGTTTATAGTTAAATAAAGTCCAACTAAAACAACACCAGCGTACACAAAAGATCATGTAGGGTACTAAAAGAGCTGAAATTAGATCGATCAAAATATGTGATCTTAATTAAGGTGATTATAAAAGAAAAGTTCGAGTTTATTATATTATAAATCAGATTTAATTATGGTAATTTGTAAGATTAATTAATGTGTATTAAATACAATTTGTAATAGGGATTTTCTACAATGTGCCATAGTGATACATGTTTAAAACATTTAATAAACTAAAATGACTATAATTAAATGTAAGTTGATATTATTACTTTCCAAAAATTCTTTTACTTGTCAAGTTTAACATCATTTTACATGAAAATTAATTTAATTTAAGAAATTGTCATGTTTGATTAATGCTTCTAAATCCATGCCTCCATGGCACAAGTTAGAAAACCCATTTGTAATATAAAAGAAAAGTTTGTGTTTAATAAATATACATTAACCAATGCCCTAGGGCACTGGTTAAACAATCACATGAAAATAATACTATGACTAAGCAAAAAAGTACCGCAATGTTTAAGCACAACCAACAAAACTAAAGATAAACAAGTTTAATCAAATATTCAAATCCAAACAAACCTAAAAAACAAAAACAAAAGTCATAAAAACATAGAACAAAAGCATAAAATCTTCCACACTCTAAGCCATAGCAACAGCAACCAAAGTAGTAATAACCATGCTCGAAACACCAACAACAATTGATCCCGCAACATTATATAAATTACTAGCAAGAAGCAGACAAAGTACATAATAAGTAATTTCGACAGTAATTTTTTGTAAATATTCAAAACAATACGTACATGTCTATGCATGATCAAAAGGAAAAGATTTACGAGAAACATAAATGCTAAAAAAAATGTTTTTGGTTATGATTCGTGTTTACTCTTGTAACTCATAAAATGAACTATTGACTATATCAAGAACTTATGTACTAAAATCAATTGTGTTTCGACTTTAATGCATCCCACATCGCCTTGTGAGGGAAATTAGCTTCGTGGGAGGTGGTTATAAACAAGGAGGGAAGGATTCAATTATAAGTAGGCATGTTTAATTCTTTAAAAGCCAATGGCCGACATTTATGTTTGCAAGCTTATTATTTGAGTTTTTTTAAGTTTGCAAACATGCATGTCGCTTGTTGGTTTTTATATTATTCGACAAGCTTACAAATTTGTAAATAAAATTATCAAAACATTAACACACCATAAGTTACGAAATGTGCTTAATGAACACAAGCTTAACAATGCTTGAAACTTACATGAACAACACATGAACATGGAAGGGTTTTTGGCAAAATCGATTACTAGCAATTTTCTTGCAACTTTTGAACAAAGTCTGGAGCTCAAGTGGCTAGCTTATGATATTGTACAAAATGTTAACACAGCTTGTTAGAAAAGGACACCCTTTTATACTTACCACTATCTCTTGCAAAATACATTCAATATGTGAATGCATATTATATTACTTTATAAACTAGTTGAAACCGAACCATTATTTCCAGTCATTTTTGTTGCAACAAAGGTGTTTCGAATTATGATTATGTTAATCTTTAGAAACTGTACAACTTTGGTGTTGATCACCAAGTTGTATTCCTATTTGTAACTAAAGCACTTGTAAGAAGAAAACATATTACAATATACAAAAATTATGGTTTTAATAGTCGGTCCAAGCATCAGACTAGCCGTCCTATCAGGTCCGTGGTTCAATCGGTCCGACATGTTGGATCTACCAGTCTCAAGAACCGAATCGCCTAGCGATAATTGAGAAATTTACATATGTGTAAAAATGAAATCGACCCTTATAAGAAGCATAAAGTCTTATAAAAATAGTTTGCTTATTATACTTCATAGCATTTTCTAGCTTTTGTAATTTTCAAAGTTCTCGTATTTATAATGTGAATTTTATAACTAAAAAAAGAGCTATCGACTTATATCAAGAACTTATGTTATTCAATGTCACAATTATTTAAAGACATTTATAAAACAACGAAATAAAACTAATGCAAGCATAACATACATTAATTAGAGGGGTTTTGGCTAAACTCATGAGTTGGGCTTATTCTTATGTTATATAAGCCGTTTATGATTTATATATCGTAAGCTCATAAACCCAATTGAATGGTTAGATTAGCTTATGTTTGATAAGTTGATTATAATATAAGCTTAACCACACTTATAAAAGCCACACTTTTAGAACTTATCAAAAACCCTTTATATAAGCTCTATGTAAGCTCATAAGCCAATTCATCTACGCTTAGCCAAACACTTAATTTAATCTTATTTGACACATATAAGCTAATAAGTTTATAAGTCCATCATATAAGCTTAGAAAAACACCCCATAATGTTTATATAAGGGTGTGTTTGGTACACTATCTGGAATCACTAAAGATATGGTTTTTGATTAGAGGGGTATATAGGATTGGGGATATTAATTTCATTATTGTTGTTTGGTATATTTGATGTATCGGTATTACATTAGGTCCATTTAAGTGCTCATATAAAGAAAAAAATGTGATGGAGATACAAAGAAGTGGGGCCCACTAGAATGAGCATCAAAAGGTCATCTCAGTCAACTACTATGGTTGTATGGGTGTGCTATCATTGTTTGATTGCTATATATTCAATCAAACAATTGAAATCACTATGAAAGTTATTGTTCGATTTCAATTAACGTATACCAAACGCACCTTAAACATATAATTGTAATGATTAAGATAAACTCAAATACACGAGTGTACCACAAAATGCTTATGATGAATTTTGGTTGTGACTTTTGGGCATCCCACATCGGCTTTAGATGGAAACTACCTTTGTAAGAGGTGGTTATAAATAAGGGAGGTGATACTCACATCACACTTTTGTAACATGCACCACTAGTTGTGCATTATAGTATTGTCTCTCATATTCAAATAGTGACTTATAACCAAATCAAAGATTAAAATGTAAATCAGTAATAGAGAACATTAAATATGAAATTAACTACTTACATTAGAACAGATTAATAGTATTAAATTTATAATATGTAAAGTGTTATTTAATGTATTACATAATTATCAAGACGTCGCAACATAGGGTTGTGATTAACAAAAATTTGTAATTCAGTAAAGTTAGAATATGGTCTAATAGTTAATATTGAATGGTCGTTAAGTAGTTAGCTTACCATTAAATCATATTTATAAATAGTCAGATGATAGACTTAGTTCATGAACTAATGCAATATCATGAATGTCATAAATTGAAGACGATGATTAATTGTTAAATATGTAAGTGATTAAGTATTCATTAAATATTGCTTGTAATATGTCGTCGAGCAATCGAAAATCATTTTGATACTATATAATTGATAGTGGTTACATTATGGATAACTTTAATGGAACTAATTAAATCCTGAACATTGCAGATTAAATCTTTAGGTTACTTGATATACATTATAGGTTAATGGTTAATTAGAAATTAAGTTTATGTCTTGAAATACTGGATTATAAGTACAATTAACTTTAATGTATCTAAAATAACTATTTTGAATTAATTTTAGACATTGTTGATTAGAAAATGATCAATTTGTTAAATGTTAACTAGCTATGAAGATGTCAAAGTAGCTAGTTAAAAGAGTCTAAATACAATGATAAATAGGTAAAAATTAAATTTAATTGTAAATATTAGAGTTTAATTGAATAAGATTGAAGTTAGATTATAATTGATCATTAAATGAAAAATAATATTAAACTAGTTTAATTATAGTTCAATTTGATTATACTTAATTTTAAATCAAAGAATATTAGATTTGATTTATTTCAAATTGAATACATTTGAAATAATCATTTGAAATATATATACAGGTTGTAAAGATCGCATATGTTACAGAACCATAAACTTTAATAATAGTACTAATAAGCAATTATAAAATCTTTGAATTTAGTATAAACATGATGTTTGAATCCAAATTTATATGATATTAAGTTGATAAATTATAGTTGACTGATGCATTGTAGCAATGTTAATCTAATGTTACTAATTGTTAGCAAGTTATCTGCAAACTGGTAGTAATATGTAATTTAAATATATTCTATAACAAGTATCTTTCAAACTAGCTGACTATTTAGATTCATTACAAAGTATGTATTAGCATTAGCAGACATTGCATTTAGTCGAGTTATCATTTGAATCGATCATCAAGCTTTAATTAATTACATAGGAGATACAGTATTACAAAGCATATTTTAAAGAATGCTATGCAGGTAATGTTAACTAATTACAATTGCAAAGTTTAAGTAAGATGGCTTGGAACCTTGTAAACGGTAACATTCAATTGACTAAGTAAGATGTAATCTACAGCATTAACTTATATATTAATAATTTTAATGCAACATTTTAATGGCAATATCACAATTGTGAAATTGGTATTTAAGACATACAACTAGTTTGAAAGTAAAGTTATGAAAATATGCTTATAAATGACAGCAATGATATAAACATTGTAGTTTAATTATCTTTAAATATATGTCTTAACTATGATTGCAATTTTATAAATAATATGTATCATAGTTGAAGTAGTTTTTAACCATCATTTGATATAGCTAATATGTATATTATAATCTATTGAATAAGATATGGAATGAAAATAATGGCAAATAATAAATTAGCATCTTAATCATTCATATTTACTTGTGTAAGTCATTAGATTATATATTAGGATAAGTGAAATGATATAGTTAAGCTTTAAATATATAAACAAATATCAATCAATTCAATGACTAAATATCTAATATTCAATTTGTTTAACCAATGTTTAATGACATTAGCTATTAGATTTAAATAAAGATCAATAAGTATAATTATTTATAGACATAATTTCAAATTTCAGCAAACTTAACTTAATTTCAAGTTATAAGATATTCAATACTAAAAAGTACATGAGTATAAATTTAGAACTAACATTTAAAACTATAATGTAAGATCATTAATTATTTAATTAGTGAATTTAACAATCAATCACACCTTCTTAATTTATAAAGTTTAGTATACTAATAGAGTAATGTATTATCATATAAATGTGATTTAATTAAAATTTATAAGCATAATTTACAAATATATAGTTAAATAAGTAATAATTTATAAACAATTTATAGATCATTCTAAAGATTTAGAACTAATTTAAGTTAAGATATTTATAACAGTAATAATAGTAAATTAACGAAAATTGATTATTCAAATATACTAATTATCATTAATTATTAATGCTGAAAATCATGTTAGTTAATTTAAAGCTTATGAAAATTCTAAATTCAATCTAAAAAAATTGTATTATTTATATTTTAACTTAAATCTATACTAAGCATTTTACTAAAATAATACATTAATAGTTATACCTAGCACAGAATTAGATAAAGTGATCTAATGGATATAAAGAAATGAGCATTTAAATATAAACAATTTATCATATATTAATAATCAAATGATACTATTAATAGATACAAAGCACATTAAACAATACAAACATAAAACTAACAAATAAATAGATCATTCATTCAACTACTAAAAGCTACATAGAACAAGTAAAAGTTTAATTTCAGAATTGCAATAGTTTAACAAATACTCAAGTCATATCATGTACAAGAACTTTAATTATGAAAAATTGTGATAAATACTAACGTATACATGATTTAATAAATTGATAAATACATAAAATACTTAAATACATTTTGAATTAAACAACAATTACTAATAGACTGTAAAGAAAATATTACTTGAAATCGTTTAAAGTAAATCTAAGATGAAGTAATATTAAAGAATGATTATCTATACCTAAATTGACTAATATATATACTTTACATAATGCATTGATGTGAATTGAAAACATCCTTATAGTATATAAATTAAATAGTTTTATAAGTTACTTAAAATGTTCTAAATGTGAGTATAATTAAGTAATATTTTATCTGAACATAAAGCCATAAGTTTATGCAAACATATAACTAATTTGAAACATTTTAATAATATTCAATTTGATAACATCTAAAACAGAATGTTCAAATGTTTATGAAAAGCATTAAATTTAACTACTTGACAAGACATTAAATGAAGTAGCTAAATTACATTAACTAACCAACAATTTCATTACAATCTATTTAATACAAGTGTAATAAATATATATAAGTCACTTTAATAGTTTTAGATTATGACATTAAATTATGTAATAATTACTGAAATCATAATGATATATTACTGATAATGGTAATAAGTTAACAATGTTAATGACATACGTACTACATCATGGTCAATACATATTGATGCATATTTATCTTTAAACAACTCTGAGCATGATATATATTGTCACAATGTTAACATAAAGCTACCTTAAATTATTTACAATTTTGCAATTAGATTCAATATGTCAGCTATGTAATTCTTTAAAGCTATTGAATTGATACATTTTTATTAATCACAATTTGCATTTAGACTTATGTCAAGTTAAATATTGTAGATTATACAGTGTAACTAAATGACTAACACTGAAGAAAATCATATTAAGAATTCTATTTATAATACTGTAAATCATAAGTTGAATCTATACTGTAGATTTCTATGTATTCATAAACATATGGCTAGTGATTGTAATTATTAAAAATTGTATAAATACACCATAACTTAGAAGCTAAATCTTTAATATTTATGTATAGCAATATAATATTGTAATAACTGATTAGTATACAACGTATGATTATCTATTATTAGCTATTATAATTATCAAAATATTAATAGAAGTACTTATTATATGTAATGTTTGATTAAAACTTAATATTTGTTAGACTTTTAGCATTTAAAAACTTATAACATTAATTATGTATTAATTTAAGCTTAAGCATTTACAGTATAAGCCATTAATTATAAGTAACTAAATGCATTATAACTCATTTCGCTCCAAACGTTATATTTTAATTAGTGTAAATTGTTATATCATAATAAATTGAATTATGTTCATATAGATGTTAAGATCATCGATATATAATTATGTATTTGTATTTAATTTGATATTGTAATTTCACAATTGTTTAATGAATTGCATTATATAAAAAAAAAGCATTATGATGAGATCACAATACGGATAAATAAGATAAACTACAAATATTTGATCTATCAACATATGTATTAAAGTATTGTATGATAGCTTATTCTTATATGCTAAATACAATTATCGACTATAAATTAATAGTGATAAATAAACTATTACAATTTATAACTTTATATAGTTGATACAAGATACAAACTGCTTAATGAAACTAGAGTGTAAGAATATTTGATAGCAACATTGCATTTAATACTTCCACTATAGCGTATTATAAAGTCATTTAAGAAGCGTTAAATTGTATATAAGTACTATATTGGACATGTACTCTAATAATCATAAAAGTTTGAATATTATAGCATAATATCAACATATATTACTTAATATGTATGGTCGAATTTGATCACTATAATTCAATGAGAAACTTGCCTTAGTTGTGCATAAATTTGTAGCTATTTAAATTCATCACTATCATGTAATGTTGGTAATATGTTTGATCTTTTATCATAAGCATATATATGAAATTTTTTACATTTCAAATATATTGTATTATGAATTTATATTTATTTGAAAATTAGATTAATTAAATTTTTATAAGATACAATTTGTAACGATAATACTTTAATAATACATTATAATTAAAATTTGAATTGACATTTAAACAATCATTACATAATTTTATGCATATTAGATTTACTCTATTAAATTAGTACGATTGAAGTGTCAGATTCTAATGATACAATTTAATCATATAAACCTTCTAATTATAAGAGTTAACCTATTTAGTACATACTAATTAATGTGAAATTAATCTTAATTAAACTGTTGTAAATCAATCTATCTTAAGTTAATCTTAGATAACAAATTATTACAATTAATTTAAATTTAATTAAAAATTATCTTCTATACTATTCATAATTATATATGCTTGACAAGATTAAGTCATATTGCAAGTTCAATTTATTGTAGCAAATCTCAAGTTTTAATAAATCCTATGAATATAATGATAATTAGTACCAAATTTATTGATATTTGACATTATATGATTATAAGTTTTTATTTTAATAATTGTAATAATTAATCGATAATATAATAAATTTTAAATTATAAATTTAAAATATATAATTACGTTGCTTTAATATATTACAATTCATGTTTGAAATATCTAAGTAGGGATAGGATAATATAACGGGTATTTAATCTAAAATAAATGAATTATCCAAAGTCAAATTATTCATACTCTAGTTAACAGTTTAAACTTTTTATGGTAAATACACTATTTTAGCATTTTAAGTTATTGAGTAATTCTCAAAATATGTAGACACTTTAATTATCGTGTAAGATTTTGATTGAAACTTATGAGTTTGATTAGCTATGTATATATTTTAAACATATAATATTTTATTGGACCATTTACTTTAAGATTTAAACATCTTAATATTTAAATTGATAAATATCAATATTGATACAATTTATCCAAATTATCGATTTATCAAACGATGAAATAAATTAGTCGAATCATAAATTGAAGGCATCTAAATGTTATAATGGTTTCTTAAGCATCCATATCCGATGAAATAACAGGAGTTGTTAATATTAAGTTGAGAATTTACAATTTAGTGTGTAATTCTTTAAGTTTAATTTAGCTAATTATTAACATATTATAATTGAAAATTAATTTATTTGACAAGCTATAATTTACGATTAGGTTTAAATGTTTGAAGTCTAATAATAGATTCATAATTGTAACGATATTGCAAAAGATTAAATGATTGAAGATATATAATTATTGATTACACAATAATTTAACAATTAGTCCAATTATAATTTGTCATAACATAAATAAATTGACTATCAAGATGATATCAAATTGATTTACATCCATAAATACTATACAAAAGTTCAAAGTTATTAAATCTTAATTATCGGTTAACAATATGTAATTATTAAAGTGACAATTGTCTAAAATAAATTTTACACAGATAAGTTTAACAAAGTAAATTTAAGTACAGAACTTCTTAATTAGCATAGATTAAGAAATGTGCATTAAATATTCAATAAAAGTTAAAATTATCGCATTAACATTAGCAAAATGATCACAACAATAATAATGTATAGAAATTTCTAAATGTTAACAATCTGTTATATTAAATCAATCCTTAACTGTATTAAATATAATCGACTAGAATAATAAGAATTAAATTTATACGTCATATTAAAGTATGTATACATAATTAATATCAAGTTATTTCTTTAAAATCAATCAAATGACTAAATGTAATTAATAAATGTATAACAATATAATAATTTAAGTTGCAGTTATAACATGGCTTTAAATTTGCTTATTATAATTAAATATTATTAGATACAATTCACTTTTGTACTATATCTACGTAAAACATTGTAATTCTATTAGGTTAAATAATTATAATTATCAAATATCAACATTTAATTGACATAAAGTTGAATATTTACATTTGACTAAAGATATAACAATATAAATTCAAATACTGTTCAAATACTATGAACATACTTAACAATGTTTCTACTAGTAATCAAATCATAGTGTACACATAAATGTATAAAATGGTTTTAATTTAAGTGAAACCATAGTTTAAAGAAAATAGTGTAGAATTAAGGTATAATGAAACTTTAAAGTAATTTAATAGTCAGAACTTAATGTTCATTTATAAGTTCTGATCATACTTATAACAAGTATTAATTAAAATAAGTAAAACTTTTCAAATGTAAGTCATAATTTTACAGACTTTAATTATAATTATAATTTACATATTTTATTGATAATTAAATTTAGCTAACTTTAAGATCCAATAATAAATGGATTAAGTTTACACAATATTAATAATTTAATTTAACATAATTAATTTTGAATTTATTAATTTATTGTTATCAATTTCTAATTTATACATTGCTAAACTATAATTAGATAACTTTATAAATTGAATTATGTAACGATTAATGCTATTCATAATGTGTACTTTAATAAAATACTTTATCTTACATTTATTGATCAATTTGAATTATTAAAGAGTTTGATATTCAGAACTTTTTATCAATTAAATTATAATATACAAATAAATTATGAAACAAAGTAAAAACTCATAAATACAGTGGAATATATAGAACTTAGCTATCATATCAAGTATATCAAATTCATAGTAAAGAGTCAAATGTTTAATGACAACAAATAATATGATAGAAATGAAATTTAGAAGGATATGGATTAATGATTGAGAAAGTTTATGTCATAGCTAAGAATTAAGCTTCCAGTATATTGAACATTTAGTAATTCATAATTTGAAATTTAAGATTGGTCTAAAATATATTGTAATTATGATAAGTAGATTATTAATTTCAATTAAATGGTATACTTCTTATAATATAATAGGTTAGTATAAATTATATGTTGTACTGTACATGATTTCGTATGATTAAGCTTACAATTTGAATTGTTAATGTATATCAGTGTTAAGCATTTAGTTATGCTTCAATTTCAATAGTTAATAGTTCTAATATGTAAAATGTAACAATAATTATAGATGTTCAATTGTATTCAAATTATTAGATACTTTGTAGTAATCCAAGAATTATTAAATCTTTTTACGACATTTAATGTAAATGCTTGAAATGACATTTATGTGAGGATAATATGCAATATGAACATTAGATCAATGGTAACATAACATGATTGATAATGACGAATCAATATACATTTATAGAACATGTTTATTAACCATATATATAATAATATTACAGTAAAGAATAATCTATTCAATTTACAAATTAACATGTTTAGTACATATAATATAATGATTTATGGTTCTACTAAATTAGTAAATGTATCAAGATTTCAACTGGCTTACCTAAGTAATATAAGTTTAACAGTCTTACAGTTAATGTAAATGATGTTAAGATGAACATGGGTTGATATAATAAGTTAAAATGTAATAATAAGGTTTAGGTTATTCAATACTCATAGTGTAGATTTTAATAAGGTTGATAATAAAATCATTGAATTTTAAAGTTAATTTACATGGAAATTTTGGTAAGTAAATTATGGAAATCTTGAATTAATACTGTAACCTTAATTTTAAATGATAAATAGCTTATAAATGTATGACAATAACTTGCAATAATTCATATTACATAAGTTTTAGCTTCAATGAGCAATTTTAATTTCATCAAAGTAAATATGCATAAGAATTATTATTACAAAATAGTTGTTAATGTTAGAAATTATAAAGTAATTTACTGAAATTTACATGAACTTAATAATGAAGACATTGATTAATAACATGGTTAATTAAACTTATACAAATTAAGATAATTATATTAATAATTAGTTACTTAGAGTATTGCATATTAAATGAGTGTAAGACTATAAGATTTAACATTTAAATATAAAATAGTTAATAGAATTAAGCATTAACAAGTCATTGTATATAATTAGTTATAAAGCTTATTTAATTACAATCATAACAATGTAATTGTGGATGTTGAACTGTAATTTCAAGCGATTAGACTCATATAACATAGACATATTATAAGATATCAATCTGTATGTACAATATATAAAATTGTTCAAAGATTTAAATCATGTTGTGAATTTCATTAACAATGTAATTGAATTGTAACAATAAAATTGGTAATAGCACATGTTGAAACTTAATACAAACTTGTTAATACACATGTAAGTTAAGTAAGTTATTAATTAGAAATGCATTAATAGGATTATTAAGATTTTGCAAAACTTAAGTATTAAAAGTTGGTATTTAATGTTTTTCAAAAATTTTTAAAATGACACTTTAGAATGAAAATATGAGCGGACACGTATAAAATAAGTGATAGAAAATTGTTTTCCAAAAGGGTCTCCAAATCCAGTTGCGATGTCACTTACCATACTTCAACTCTATAACGAATAGATATGGTATATAGAAATGCGAGTCAACATGTAGGTATGTACATCTTTTGATAAAAGATCCCACATAGATAAAATAAGGGAAACCTTTCTTGTTTATATACTATCATGACTTAAAGTCGATGTTAATTACAAACAAAATGAATAACTTTGACTATACAATGGTTTAGTTGTCTTAAAACTCCAGTCTTCCAGATGTCCAGTAATCGAGTTTGTTTAAGCTACAACTATCAAAGAGAGACACTAAAATGAATAAATTGAATATAGATGCTGAGAACCAGAGATAAAAGAATTATCTCACTCCTGGATCAAATCCAATCTCTTCGTGTAACATTATTATTTATACAATCCGTGTTTAATAATATGAATGTACAGGGGCTAAAAATTGGTCGCCTAAACGATACAAAAAGAACAATTCAACCGCTAAATTGAATAAACTTAAGGGTGGTGGCAACCATGCCTAACTAAATTTCTCATACCTAATCACCCACCAATAATATCCTTCCATCTCATCTCATACCTATCTCATACATAACCATAGATTTTTAGTGGCAACCATGCCTAACCTATACCTCATCTAATTTTTTTTATTTATAATTATATTAAACAATTTAATAAAAACATACTCCCTCCGTCCCAAAATAGTTGGCCTCATTTGACTTTTTAAAGTCTTAATTTCTCAACTTTGATCCTTAATATTTTTGTATGTGTTATGTAATACTTGACGAAAATTACACTAATGAAAAAATATTTAAAAGACAATTCATTCATATATTTTGCATCAATTATTATATAACATAAATAAAAATATTTAAGATCAAAGTTGAGAAATTAAGACTTTAAAAAGTTAAATGAGGACAATTAATTTGGGACGGATGGAGTAATATTTTATTAATACTTAAAAGAAAATTACATAATACTTATTAAAAAAAACACTAGTCATAAAGGTATGGTAAGTCTTGGCGTCTACATGCTCAGTAGATCATATCGGAGGCGGTGATGGATATTTTCGTCGAGTAACTCCGGTAGTACATTCGGGTCATAAGCTCGCAACAACACTTGCTTAATAGTGGATAAGATCAAGTTGCAAAGACACACAAGACATTGGTTGTAAACTGCTGTTTGTAGATGTTATTTAACTACTCAAACTAAATAGATACATACAATAAATATAAAATATCAACCAACAAATAAAAAACAAAAAAACCATCCATTTCCAACAATCAGAATCATCACTACCGCCACCGATGTTGTCACTATCACAAAAACAACAAACATCATCATTTGAAAACATATTCACAGGAGGACCATCATCAAGGGATTTAAGGATAAAAGGCCTATGGATTTAGTTATATCACAATCACCAACTGGGTTTATGTTTCCTAATCTTTTTAGTCCTCTGGCTTGCTTAATTCACCTGGCTTCATCTCACCTCTTCAGGTAACTATTATTTTTTTTGGGGTCTAACGGCTAGAAAAAGAGCCGTTCAACGGCTAGTTTTTTGGACCAAGTCTTCATGCCAAATCGGCAAACTTTGCCGAGAACCCTCCATGCCACATCATGCCGCAGCCGTAGCGGCGGTGTTTTCGCTCGGCATCAGGCCATACCGAGCCTTTGCCGAAGCCAATGCCACCACCCTAGAGGTTTGTTAGTTATTCCATGACATTAACTATTTTAATCTATGGCGTGTAGCGAACTTATTATAAAGAATTGTAAGGTTGTCAGTTATTATAAAAACCAATGATCCAAGTTGCGGCCGCAAACTTAGAGAACTCAAATCATAATGTATGCATTGCAAGCAACCAAAGTCGACCGTAGGCTTTTAAGGAATTCAACATGCCTACGTCTTATTGAGTCTTCTCAGCCATAGGCGATGTGGGATGTCAGATGTCAAACCCAGTTTACTATAAGCAATTTGTAGTTCACTGGTGTATTTAATTTATCTTACTCATTACGAGTACATGTTTAGATAAACACTAATTATAGTATGTTACGATGTTATACTTGGCACTTTGGCACTTAGCACTTGTTTTATTTCCATATAGTTGTATGATTGTTTTATACAGATTAATGATCTTAAGTAATTGTGACATTTCAAAACATAAGATACTGATATCAATGTTTTATATATATTTACCCATATCGATGTTCTTTATATATAAAAGTGATAGTTACCCGAACAAGAATCCTCAAGTTTCACCACTGTCTTTGCATCTTCAAATATATTGTCTCATATTAAAGATTTTGGAAGCACTCAAATTCATGAATAATAAACGTATAAATTCATACGTATTTATAGTTTGAAACTTGTGAGTACCACTAAAACTAATTAGCTATAATACATTTAACATTAACCATTTATAGTTGTGACATGTCAATGTTTTTCTAACTTTATGTTTAAAATTGTAAGCTTGTCAATAAAATATAAAAGCCTACGACATCCTAATCTGCTTGCAAACTTCAAATTTTTAAATCAAAAGCTAGCAAGCAAAAAAAGTTGACGTAGGATTTTGAAGGAATTCAAGATATCTCCAACAAGCCACTTTTCTTCACAATGTGATGTGAGGTGCAAAAAGTCGAAACCCAAGTGATTTTAAGCATTTTGTAGTACACTGGTGGTGTATTTAGATTTATCTTAACCATTACGATTAGATGTTTAGATAGACACTAATTATCGTATGCTATACTTGCACTAGTTTTATTTCCCGCAGTTTTATAGTAATTGTTTTATAAGCTCCTTTAAGTAGTTGTGACATTTAAAACCATAAGTTATTTGTATAAGTCGATAGCCCTTTTTTTATGAGTTATAAAATTCTACATTATAAATACGAGAACTTTGGAAAGCACGAAAAGCTAGAGAAGATGCTATGAAGTATAATAAGCACAATCAATTTCTATAAGATTTTATGTTTCTTACAACTGGTTTCCATTTCTTTTTTACACAGGTATAAGTTTCTATAAGATTTTATGTGTATCATATGCCTTTCGGTTCTTGAGACTCGTAGATCCAACATGTCGGATTGGTTGAACCATCGATCTGATAGGACGGGTAGTTCGAAGCCTGGACCAACTATTAAAACCTTAGTTACTGTGTATATTGTAATTTGTTTTCTTCTTACTAGTGCTTTAGTAGCAAATAGGAAGACAACTTGGTGATCAACACCAAAGTTGTACAGTTTGTAAAGTTTAACATACTCAAAATTCGAAACACCTTAGTTACTGCGAAAATGACTGAAAATAAGTATTAGTTCAAGAAGGGCATACAAATTTTGTAACCAGAGGAAACGGTTTGATTCAACTAGTTTATTAATAACAGAATCTGCATTAACAGGTTAAATGTAATTTACAATACATAGTGACAAGTATATAAGAGTGTCCCTTTCTAACAAGTTGTGTTTGTGCTCATTAGAACCTTTTGTACTATCTCATAAGCTCTATTAAGCTCTAGACTTTGTGCAATAGTTACAAGAAAATTGCTCAATTTCGCCGAAAACCATTCCTTGTTCATGTAAGTTCCAAGCACTATTAAGCTTGTGTTAATTAAGCGCATTTTGTGATTTTTTGTGTGTTATTGTTTTGATAAGTGTATATTAAAATTGTAAGCTTGTAAAACAATATAAAAAACAACAACCAAATATCATGTTTGCAAACTTATAAAACTGAAATCATAAGTTTGCAAACATTAAATGTTGGCCATTGGCATTTACAAGAATTCAACGTGCCTACTTTAATTCAATCCTTCCCTTTTTATTTATAACCACCTCCTTGAAGGCTACTTTCCTCACATGGCAATGTGGGATCACTACAACAATCGTGGCTTTCGCAGGGGAAATATCAGGGCTTTCGTCGGGGACAAGTCCCCTGCGAATCCTTTTCGAGGACATGTCCCGCGAAGTCCCGGTGACTCTCCGGGAATACTTTCCCCGAGGACTTATGGCCACCTTTACCGGGGACAGGTGGGTCCCGCAACCATTTGTCGCCGGTCAAACGAGTCCGACGTGGCACCTATTTTTGTCGGGGACACGTCCCCGGGGAAAACTGTTTTTGAACATTTATTTAATTATTTAATTACGTTGTTAGTCCAACGTGGCACTCTTTTTGCTCGGGACATGTCCCCGGGGAAGTTGAATACCACTGTTGAGCAAATCCCTTTCGTCGGGGCCTTGTCCCTTGCAAAAACTGCACGCTACTGTTGCTTTCCGTTTTTTACCGTGGACTTGTCCCCGGGGAAAGTAGAAATATGAAATTAGCTTTTACACTTTTGCCGGGGACATGTCCCCGGGGAAAGCAGAAATATGAAATTAGCTTTCACAACCTCTTATCTTCACACAAATTTCAAAACCTGAGATGAAGCCATTTAATCCTTTTATGTGTTCTTGTGGAGCAGGAAATATAAGATTAAGAACATCACATAGAGAATATTCATCTGGACAACAATATTATGCATGTCCTCTGTCAAAGGTGAACAATCATACATTTCTTATTTATGTAAATATACAAATAATTGGGTTGTAATCTCTTATAATTTTCTTATTATGTAAGAGCCTAGAAAAGAAGATAATGGGTGCGGATATTTTATGTGAAAGAGTGAATTTGATGAGTACTTAAGAACAATCTCTTCTCGTTCAACATCTCGAGGTTACGGATCTGCACCAACCACGATTCTTTCATTGCCATGACAAAGATCTTAGGATAAACTTGTTGGAATCACAAAAACATGTGCTAGAGACAAGAGTAAGGTTCTTTGGAGGCAAGACTTGAAATGGCAAGTTCTGACGACCAAGCATGTTAGTCGGATGCATTACTTAGTGGTGTTAGGTGATATGGAAAATCTTAGTATGTAGTAGTAGTAGTTGTTGTTGATATTGTTGTTGTTGGAATAATATGTATGTTTAACTAATTCGTATGTATCAATCAAGTATTTTATAAATCAAAGCACATGCTAGATTTGTAAAGTCGACCATGTTCTTAGTTAACGATTATGGTGTCCAAACACCCTTTTCAATACTAAATTACATATGCTTAAAGAATGGCGAAGAAACAATATCACAATTAACAAACACGAATTAAGAACCATATTAATTCATCATAAATTTAATATTTTTGTTTTTTTCCCATAGCTATATATCTACTCTGTGTCGTCAAGTCTCATCAATAAATCCCAACCGTTGGATAACCTGGAGATACAACCCAGTTGCTCAAAATTCAAGTCTTCGTTTCTTTGACCAAATATTTTGTAAACTCCCTATTCTACCCTCCACCCTTCCTTTATAAACCCCCTCAAATATTTAGGGTTTCATATTTTTTTTCAGTTTCTATAGGGTTTTAAAAAAATGGGTGAGGAGAGAAAGACAGGGACGTTGAAGTGGTTTAATGACACAAAAGGGTTTGGAGTTATAACGCCAGACGATGGAACTAAAGATATGTCGTTTTAATTTTAAAATAGTTTAGGGTTTTACGTAATGAAAACACTATCCAAGCATCGGGGTTTTAGTTATGTATTAATAGTTGCAATAAAGTGTATTTTTGTAAATATTACTTTTGCCGGGGACATGTCTTCGGGGAAAGTTTTGGCGGGAATTTTCTCGGGAACAATTAGCATGCTTTTGACTTTGGTCAAATTTTGGTAAAAGTGAAATACACTTTCGGGTCCCCGACAAAAGATTACGTTGAATTTTGACTAACCGATCAAACTTTGTTAAAAATCCAACGCACTTTCGCCGGGGACTTGTCCCCGCCGAAAGTGTTCGTTGAATTTTTCCTAACCGGTCAGCGTATTCATGTGCCACGTCAGATTTTATTTTCTCGTTTAGTGACTTTCGCTGGGGACACTGCGTCCCCGGCGAAAGTCTCATCGCCCGTCCATCCGATTGTTGTAGTGGATGCTCATAAGTCAAAACCCAATTGATTTTAAGCATTTCGTAGTACACTTGTGATCTATTTGAATTTACCTTAACCATTACGATTACATGGTTAGATAAACACTAATTAATGTATGTTTTGATGTTATACAATTACTTGTTAGTTTTGTTCCGAATTCACCATTATGACCGGTTTATATATATAAAATATATATTATTGCACCTCTATAATTACTTTTAATGAAATGACTATATTACATTTGTCTTGTTTTCTTTAACATAATCACACCCTCACTCAAATCTAAAACCCAACACACTTCCAATATCCATCCTAGCATTCTACCACACTCTTAACGAACATAGCCTAATCATCGTAACTATTTCAGTTGCTATCTCTCCGGATGAAGTGATATACCAGGACCAGACTGTTAGTCGTATATTATTGTATGATGGGCTCAAGCCCACATATCTCTCTAGGGTTATCACTCTATATATGCATGTACTTTATGTGTCTTTAGTCAATCAATCACAATCAATTACAATCAATAATATCAATCATATTATTATATTCTTACACAGACATCTACACTTTGCCTCATTAAGAGACTAATATTTTGCCTAACATTAAGATACCCAATCTATATAACACATTTTGTTTAAATCCTGACCAATACAAAAGCACCGAACAATCAAAATTTCTATTATCAAAAATTATTTTATATGAATAAGGAAGATTAATCCTCGTTGCGTACTGCAACAACTAACATATGTGAAGTGACGATCATGCTATGGATGAACATATACTAGAGGTTAGGCAAAACCAATACTAACACTACCTATAATAATCACCACGAATGTAAATGCTCACATTCATTTTTAGGCAGACGTTATTTTGGATGAGCATATACAAGTTTTGTCTGTCTTAACACAAGATCTCATTGGAACAAACATACACGTTATGGAATTACACGTTGATGTGTTATATTAGTTACGAGACCTTAGGACTATAAATAGTAGCCTTGTGGTCGTAACAGTATGTGCAAGGTTCACATTGTGTCCAAATTATGTCACTGCTTTAATACTCAAATGAAAAAAAATGCTAAATGCTTCTTGCCAAACAGGCTTTAATACTCAAATGAAAAAAAAAAAAAAAAATGCTAAATGCTAAAATATGCTCTTAAAAACTTGTCGCCAACCATACCCCAAAGCTTAAAAGTCAAAAACCCAATCGACTTCATGCAAATTTGTAGTACACTGGTGTATTTGATTACTGATTACTTTATCTTATGATATTATTATACTTGGCAATTAGCACTTGTTTTATTTCCCATAGGTGTATGATTGTTTTATAATTATTTTAAGTAATTGTGACATTTTAAAACATAAGTTAATCATATCAATGTGTTATATATATAGTTACCCATATCGATGTTTTATATGTATATCAGGGATAGTTACCCGAACAAGAATCCTCGAGTTCCTCCACCGTCTTTGCGTCTTCAAATATACGTTTCATATAAAAGATTTTGGAGGTAATTAAACTCATGAAAGATAAAACCTATAATATCACACCGAGCTAATAGAGTTAGATTTAAGTTTTAGTCAGAAAAATAAATCACCTAAGCAAAAACAAAAAGTAAATTACAAAATCGAAAAAGTTTGAGACATATGTTTATAATTTATGACATTAACTAACTTTGGTGATGATTATTAGCAAGTCCTAATATTCCTTACTTACAACTAAAGCAGACAAAGTAAATGGTGAATGTATTTCAATTAATATTTTTTGTAAATATTCAAAACAATATGTATCTATACATGAAAAGGAAAAGATTTACTAGAAACATAAATGCTACAAAAAAATGTTTTTGCATCTATATCAGGCTATCAGCATACAACTTTCTCGGTTTGAGCTTTTCTAAGTTTTTCTTTAAAAGTTCATAAGCTTGTATTTGTTCTAGGATTTGAGTTTTTCAAATTTCAATAGGCTGACTATTTGCATAGATCAATTTGCTTACTAAGATGTCATTATTGTTACAACAGGACATTTCATAGGAGGGTTGTAGTCTATCAATGGAACTTTTTTGATAGGTACAATCCTTCTGCAAGCTAGGGATCCACATAATTAAGCAAAGTGAGGAATAACAAAATGCGCTTAATGAAAACAAGCTTAACGATGCTTGGAACATACATGAACATGGAAGGGTTTTTGGTGAAATCTGTTGCGAGAAATTTTCTTGCAACTTTTGCACTTAGCATAGAGCTTAAGTGGCTTAATACATGCTATCATAAAGTACAAAAGGTTCTTAATGAGCACAAACACAACTTGTTAGAAAGGGACACTCTTATATACTTATCACTATGTCTTGCAAACTATAGTTAACCTGTGAATGCAGATTCTATTATAAAGAAACAAGTTGAAACCGAACCTTTCCTCCAGTTACAAGATTTTTATGGACTTCTTGGACGTAGTACTCATTTTCAGTCATAATGGCAGCAACAAAGGTTTTTCGAGTTTTGAGTATGTTAATCTTTACAAACCGTACAACTTTAGTGTTGATCACCAAGTTATATTCCTATTTGCAACTAACACCTTAGTAAGAAGAAAACAAATTACAATATGCAGTAACTATGGTTTTAATAGTCGGTTCAGGCATCAGACTAGCCGTCCTATCGGGTCGGTGGTTCAAGCGGTCCGACATGTTGGATCTACGAGTCTCACGAACAACCTAGTATATAACTGAGAAGTTTACATATGTGTAAAAATGAAATGGAGACCAAGTTCTAAGAAACATAAAATCTTATAAAAGAAATAATTGTGCTTATACTTCATAGCATCTTTAATAGCTTTTCGTACTTTCCAAGGTTCTTGTTTTTATAATGTAAATTTGTATAACTCATAAAAATGAGCTATCTACTTATATCAGTAAATTGTATTTTTAAATGTCACAATTACTTAAAGACAATTATAAAACAAGTGTAAAAGTATTGGAAATAAACATGTACTGGTAATGTTAAGATAAATTCAAATACACCAGTACACTAGAAATAAACATATGGGTTTTGATTTCTGAACATCCCACATTGCTTTGTGAGGAAAAGTAGGTTGTGGGAGTTGCTTATAAATAAGAAGGGAATGATAGAATTCAAGGCAGGCATGTTGAATTCCTTCAAAAGCCAGCATTAGCTTTTTTTTCATGCGAACTTATTAGGGCAAATGACAAAAAAATGCATTGAACTTGACACTTTATGTGATTGTGTGTAGCCAATTTTTTTTTCGTATTGTATGTACTGAACTTTCAAATTTCGATAATTATGTGTATTTTGTGACTATTCTGCCATGTAAAATGACCATTTTACCCTTCGAAATTTGAAAAAATTATGGGTAAAATGGTCACAAAATACACACAACAATCGAATTTTAAAGTTCAGTACACACAATAAGAAAAAAAATAGTTGGCTACACACAATCATAAAAATTGTCAAGTTCGATGCATTTTTTTGTCATTTCCCCAACTTATTATTTAAAATTTGTGAGTTTGCAAGAAGAAAAGTCATTGTTCGCTTTTGTATTTATTGACAAGCCTACAATTTTAAACTTAAAGTTCCTTGACATGTCACAAATATAAATGGTTAATAACAGACGTTTTAAATATTTTCAATTTATTAATTTACTTTAGAGTAAAATACATGTCCCTAAACTTGTCTAAAAATATTATGTTGGGTCGTACTTTGGATTTTTTTCACCGTTAGTCCTTATTTCATGTTTTTTTATCACACTAAGTCCATTTTCGTTATTCCCCGCCCGCCCGCCCGTCCTGTCCGGTTTGTTGTTATTTTTCGGTCAACTCCCGTTAATTTTGTGAAATGACTATTTTACCTTCGCCTTCTTCCCACTCTCATTTCTTTTGGTACAACTTGTACAACCTTAGGAACGAATGATGTATTTACTTTAAAAGTTAACACTATTCACTTTACTCACCCACACTACCATCACTACCAGCACCAACACCACCATCATCTCAGTCACATCCACTGCCATCATCATCTTGTCACCACAGGTGTCACCATCATCAAACACAAAACTCATTCCCAAATACCATCCATCCACTCCAAACACAAAATACCCATCACCTCATCCACCATCCTCCTTCTTCATCTCCACTCACCACCGTCAATCATTACAACCATGCATCACCACCCACCACCATTAATACAAGCAAGAACACAAAATCCCAATCGAACCCATGTTCTATCTTTTAGATATAACTCCGACGACCATAAAACAAATTAAGAAAACCTTGCTAGCTATGTTTATGAATACCTTAAATTTCATATGGATATTTATAAACCTCGCTATGTTATGAACTATATGGATATCCAGCTTTGAATTGATTAAAAATTATACCATTAGATATTTAAACTAATGGGCCTTTAGTCCAATGGTAAGAGCTTCCAACCTTGTGTCAGTAGATCGGGGTTCAAATCTCTCCATTGGTCTAAAAGCTTTCAATTGGTACCATCCCCTACCGCAAATACTGGTCAATGAGGGGCATATTGGAGAAAATGGTCAGGGTTCGATGCCCACCTCTTGATAAGTACAATCACTGGGACAAATGCTCATTGCCTAGGGTCGGGTCATTGGGGAGGGTCCGGTTGGCATCCTTAGGATGCATGGGACAAGAGTGATCCTACTGTTCTTCACCTTTTGGAGAAATCATGTATAAGATGAAAAATAAACTTGGCGTACTCACTTTCATAACCCACTGATTGCGAACATATAATGCTTAAGTGAGCTTCGGCCAAGCAATGTAGCCTTCCATCACGAAGTCCAAAATGATTACAAAATGTTTATGAAAAAGTGGTCTCATTATCTTTGACAACATCAACTCACAGTACAAGCGTACAAGCTAATGGCACCAAAATGTATTATACTTAGTCACTTATTCCTTTTATATGTATCGAACAATTTTTTTTGCTATTATGTGTACTAAATTTTTGCGCATTTTTGTGTATTTTATGACCATTTTGTCCCTCATTTTATAAACTTGGGAGGAGCAAAATGGTCATAAAGTACAAAAAAAATCAAATTTAGTGCACATAATAGCAAAAAAAAAAATTGTTCGATACATATAAAAGGAAATCATGACAACTATGATACATTTAGAAGCCATTAGCCCTTTAATTAATCCACCATATAAAGGGAAAAATCCATGTTTTTTATGCAAAAACAAATTTGCCACGGCTTTGCCTTCGATTGCAAAGAACCTAAATGCGACACTTTCACAGCTTTTTTGGCAAAGGGTCCGTCTGAAGTTCCGCATTCGGCAGGCGTGGTTCCCAATGAACCATGATCATATATCTTTTGCTTGACTTAATCTTTTTATGTAACATTTTATATTAAATCATATGTATATTCATCACATTTTGGGCAAAACTAAATAAAATATAAATATTTATACTATTTTTTTTTTTTTTTTTTTTTTTCTAAACTTAATTACAATCTCACTTTCACGTCATATCATAATTAAATCTTTATAAACAACAACTAAAAGAAAGTACACACTTGAGCTTGTTAGACAATGAAACCCGTATGTATAACTTTATTATTCACCATTATTTATAATGGCAAAACCCTAGATGCCCTAAACCCACAAATCGGGCTTGGGCCTATTTATTCTCTGATACTCCCTCGCAGTTCGAGCGGCGAAATCGCGAAAGCTCGAACTAAAGTAGGAAACTAAAACAATAACCAAAATAAAAAGGGATAACCTAAAGTATCCCAAACAGTCGTCTCGGGAATAAGAACCCTAGATTCGACACCAACAAAAGTCGTCTCGGGAATTGATACCCTGGATTCGACACCAACAAAAGTCGTCTTGGGAGTTGATACCCTGGATTCGACATAAAACAAAAACAAAAACAAAATTAAATAACTTTTTTTCTTATAGCGATAAATCATATGTAGACAAATCTTCAAATCTTGAAATCTTCAAAGCCAAGGTTGAGATCTATAGTCAACAATGCCGGCAATGGTTTTTTTTTAGCGCAAGAAGAATAGGGAAAAAAAAGAATAGGGTTGGAGATGATTGAGAGGGTTGAAGAGTGTTGGAGATGATTGAGAGGGTTGGGAAGGAGAAGCAGTAGACGAAGAAGGAGAGGCAGCAAAAATAGAAATAGGAGATAGGAGGTTTGACGGGTGGCTTAGAGTAGGCGGCTCAACATAGCTACTTAAGTCTGAAGATCAGACCTGCTCTGAAACCATGTTAGACAATGAAACCCGTAGGTATAACTTTATTATTCACCATTATTTATAATGGCAAAACCCTAGATGCCCTAAACCCACAAATCGGGCTTGAGCCTATTTATTCTCTAATAGAGCTAAGCTAAGCCTTAATGAAAAGGATGGTAGGAATTTGGAAATGGGTTTTGATATGTGGTGGGTATCACAGTAAGGAGGAGATCATCTTATGTTAATTTTAGAAGTTGTTCAACTTCATCAATGTCGTATGGTCCTTGTTCTTTCTTTCCGGAACCTCCTTTCTTCATCATTGTTAAATCACTTAAATGTATTATAGTTAATTAATTATATCGCTTGTGCACTCACATGTTTCAAACTATGAGTATTTGTGAATTTATAAGTTTTATTCTTCATATATTTGAAGACGCAAAAGACAATGGCGGAACTTAGGATTCTTGGTCGGGTAACTATCACTTTCATATATGCATATAAAACATCGACAGGGGTAACTATATGTATAAAACATTGGTATCAGTAACTTATGTTTTAAATGTCACACTTAAGGTAATCATATAACAACCATACAACCATGGTAAATAAAACAAGTGCTAACTGCCAAGTGTAACATCATAAGAGGGAACTAGTCAATTAGAAGGAAGAACTATGGTCAACTTTTAGGGAACTAGTCAAGTTTTATAATTTGCAAACATAAACTTTGAACCAATGATCTTGTGAAAATGCCCAAAAAGTAATAAAGTGTGTTTTGATGATGATGTGATTTCATTTTGATCTCTTGTTTATGCTAAGAACCTATCATACTAGAAACTTGTTGCTATTGGTTGTCACTTTTGATTGTACTTGCTAAGTGGAATTGGTCGAAAGAACCACTTAGTGTTTTATAATTGTCAAATCTTGTCTATGAGTTTTGATCAATTGGTTGGAGAAATCCGCTCTTGTTAAGTAAAAAACAATTAAGTTTCCTGAGTTATAGTGATATAGTTAACTTGTGAAAACGAGCTTGCTAAAGTTATATAAATCTTAACACACCATGAATTTTGACCATTGCTTTTAGAATAATTGACAAGCTCACAATATTAAACGCCGGTGGTCACTTTATGATTGATAAAATCATCCATGGCGTTTTCCAGTGTGCTCTTTGGGCTATTTGGAAGTGGCGAAATAAGGTGGTTGTTGCTTCTGTGGATTCGGTGGCTAAGGTTAAAGATGAAGACATCTTCCCTTCTATTCAATGTCTGTCCAAGCTTTGGATAAATGCTCGGCGCGTGTCAACCCCCCTTGTTTGGGATTGTTGGACTTCCAAGCCTTGGTCCATAGTCGATAGGAGTAGTTTTGATCCTGTCTAGCTGTAGTTGTTTTTCGGTATTTGGTTTTGGTTTGGGGCTTTTGTTTTCTTGCCCTTTATTTGTTTGTGTCCCATGTGGCCTGTTTTCTCTTTGTACATTCTTGTCTTAGCTCTTTCTTAGAGCCTTCTTTCTAATATATTAGCCTTTCCCAAAAAAAAACCTTTAACATTATGTACGGTATTAGCATCAACCGCATAGCGAGTCTTGAACATCATAATATGGTTTTGCATTGCTAGAATTATCGATGGCAAAGCAGGCGGGCGGGCGGGCACGGACTCTGGCTAAGCAGACAGCGGGCTAAGCGGTAGCGGGCTAAGCGGGCACGGGCTAAGCGGGCACGGGCCAAGCAGGCTCATGTTATTGAATCGCTTTTAAAAAGACCCAAAGCGACGAAATAAATTTCTCGAGCGTAACACCTCATTTATATTTAAAAATTAAATATAAGTTTTCTTTAAAACAATATAATGTTCGATAAAAGCATGTCCATTATGCCCATTTAACTTCAAATGGGCAATCATGCCCATTTCAAAAGGAGGGGCCGAATGTAAAATCTTTTAAAAGTTTGCCATTTAGCCCATTGTTTTGATTTTGGGCACAAATTGCCACCTCTAGCTAGAATATAAAATTTATAAATAAACATACTTCACCTTACATGTCTATAATCAAAACTTATATGAACTCTCACCAACACCTACAAACTCAAACACACCTTAGCAACCCACACCCACCCGTTTGCCACCCAACCCTTGAAGAAGATACCTACGAACTCGTGCCTTCAACACCCACGACTAGCATAACTCCATCCATTCCATAATCAGCTCATCAAGTACAAGTATCAGCCATTCCTCATGCATGCTCGATCACTCACTTTTGAAAATCAGAGCTTCGAATAATTCCATTAGCCGGTAAACCCACAACCAACTTGTTACGTGGCTATATATAATATGATATCAGTAACTTACATTTTAAAATGTCACAATTACTTTAGATTATTATAAAACAATCATACAATAATCAGTGTTTATCTAAACATGCATTCATAATAGTCAAGAAGGTAAATTCAAATACACCGGTGTACTACGAATTTGCTTAAAGTCGATTGGGTTTTGACTTTTGAGCATCCCACATCGCTTTGGGATGGAAAGGATACAATTCAGAGCAAGCTTACTCACTGTTTTTATAATGTTTGTCGCCATGTTTCTCCACTTATACAGTCTACTTTATTTTCCCAGCTTGACGTCTTGTTCTTGCTCGTAAACCACTTGCGAAAAGGATTGTTGGTGTACGAGACCAAACCGACTTCCCATTCCATCCCAACCAGCCAATCTCCTCTCAAAACTTATGAGTTAGACACCTACACAAGACTACGATTAGTAGCTATGAAGCAACAAAAATAGTCATATATGCTCATTTATCATCATGTATTAGCATCAATCCCTCGTTAGTCTAAAACATTAAACACATACACCTTAAACATACACTCCTTAGCTACCAAGACCACCTTGACCCGTAGCCACACAAACCTTGAAAAGAAAACAAATGAAGCCGCGCCTTCAACACCTCTCCACGACCAGCATAACTCATAACTCCAAGTCTTCAACCATTCAATAATCAACTCATGAAGTACAATCACCATCCATTTCTTACACATGATCACACACTTTTGAAAAAAAAGTGCTTTGAGTAACTCTATCGGCTGGTAAACACACAACCAACGCTATCTTCAATAATATGCGTTAGACACGCATATATGTCTATCTTAAAGCTCATGGGTGCGGATTGAGCGCCTTTCATTACATAACATCATAAAACTATGGGAAATAAAATTAGTGCAAGCATAAAATTGTGAAGAGTGTACTACAAAATGCTTAAAATCAGTTGGGTTTTGACTTTTAAGCATCCAACATCGCCTTGTGAAGGAAAGTAGCTTATGGCATAAAAGGTTCATAATGAGCACAATCACAACTTGTTAGAAAGGGACACTCTTATATACTTATCACTATGTCTTGCAAAATACATTTAACATGCATGTGAGTGCAGATTCTGTTATAAATAAACAAGTTAAATCGAACTGTTTCCTCCAGTTTCAAGATTTTTATGGTCTTTTTGGACGTAATATTTATTTTCAGTCATTTTGGCAGCAACAGAGGTGTTCCGAATTTTGAGTATGTTAATCTTTACAAACCTGTAAAATTTTAATTAGTGTTGATCACCAAGTTGTATTCCTATTTGCAACTAAAGGATCAATAAGAAGAAACCAAAGGTGTTGATCACCAAGTCATCAACCATAGTCTTTACAGGAACTATGGTTTAATCGGTTCAGGCATCAGACTAGCCGTCCTATCAAGTCGGTGGTTCAACCGGTCTGACATGTTGGATAGATCTATGAGTCTCAGTAACCGAACGACCTAGCATATAATTGAGAAATTCACATGTGTAAAAAAATTGGAAACCAGTTATAAGAATTATAAAATATTATAGAAATTGATTGTGCTTATTATTCTTGGTTGCATCTTCTCTACCTTTTCATACTTTCCAAGTTTCTTGTATATATATTATATAATGTAAAATTTTATAACTCATAAAAAAAGCCATCCACTTATACCAATAATTTAGGTTTTTAAATGTCACAATTGCTTAAAGACAATTATAAAACTATGGAAAATAAAACTAGTGTATTCATAAAATCTAACGTACATTAATTACATGAACTATTAATGGTTAAGATAAATTAAAATACACCACCATTGTACTACAAATTGCTTAGAATAAACTAGGTTTTGACTTTTGGCATCCCACATCGCTTTGTAAAGAAAAGTAGCCTTGTGGGAGTTGGTTATAAATAAAGAGGAAATGATACAATTAGTAGTAGGCAAGTTAAATTCCTTTAAAATCCAATTGTGGCATTTTTCGCATGCAAGCTTATAATTTAAAATTTATAAGTTTGCATGCAATTAATAACACTATTGTCTTTTAAATTTTTTGACAAGCTTATAATTTTAAATATAAAGTTAGAAAAACATGACATGTATCAATAAATTAAATACTAAGGGATCAATCTCCACTCTCTATTTTTATTAGATCTAATGGATGAGATTAATCCTAACAATTAAAAAATCCACTTTCATTCTTTTTTTCAAATATAAATATCTTTTAAACCGTTAATCGTCAAGCGAAAAAAAATATACCATTACGACAAACATTTAATTATTTTTCTATAGATAGGCACTTTGATATATACTTTCGATAAAAAAATATTTTTTCGCTTTTTTTAAGTTTTTTTGTTATTTTACGTTACTGAAATTTGCATGAAAAAAATCATATATGATTTAACACTAATTTGAGTACCACAAGTGATATTAGTTTTAAATCATATATGATATGTATATCATATGTGATTTATCATATGTGATTTAACACTAGTATCACATTTGATATTACATATCATATGTGATTTAACACTAATATCACATGTGATCTTCAAATTAGTGTTAAATCATATATGATATTTCATGCAAATTCGAGTTTGAAGAAAAAGCGAAAAAGGCAACGTGAAAAAACATTTTTCCTTTTTTCGAAATTATATCAAAGTGCTCGTCTATAGAAAGATAATTAAATGCTCGTCAATATTGTGTAATTATTTTTGCTTAACGATTATCGGTTTAAGAGATATTTAAATTATAAAAAATCGGTGAAATAATAAAATGTTTTTTTATCTCAGTCATTGATTTCTTTTCAGATGGATGGTGGAGATGAGTCCCTTGGTATGTAAGAAAATTCTAGTATGTAAAATAACTCTCCTCAAACTAATAATAGACGGTTTGAGTTTTGATGTTTCAAAATTTTTTAGTTTAGTAATTTACTTTTTTTTTGCTTAGGTGATTATTTTTTTACATAAAGTTAAATGTGTTATAGTTAATTAGTTAGAATGCTTGTGCACTAACAAAGTTTTAAATATATTGCTTAAATCAATTGGTTTCTAATTTTTTGAGCATACCACATCGTTTTGGGAAGGCAAGGACACAATTCAAAATAAGCATGTCAAACTTTCTAAAGCCTATAGCTAACTTTTCTCAGCCTGCAAGCTTGTGATCTGAGCTCAATAAGTTCGTATATTGGGAATTTTGCTCATTGTTTTTATAATGTTTGATGCCATGTTTATCCGGTTAGCCAGTCTACTCTATTTTCCCAGCACGACGTCTTGTTCTTGCTCGTAAACCACTTGCGTAAAGGATTGTGGGTGTACCAGACCAAACCGGCTTCCCATTCCGTCCCAACCAACCAATCTCCTCTCAACACTTATGACGCCTACACATTACTAAGATCTAGTTTAAGCAATTAAGCTAACACGTAATTAATAAACAATAAAAATATAAAGGGAACAAGAAAACTAACCCTCGTAGTCACCCATGAGTTTAACAAACAAAGAAGCCAAGTGATTAAAACAATCACCTCTACAGTGCTCACACAAACACTTTAACACGACTATGCCGAATAAAGCTAGTCATATATGTTATACCAAACAACCCTTGTAAACACTTGAACAACTCGAACCAAACAAACCTATAACACTTTCTCTTGCTGTCGGGATCAAGAACCAACCCGAGAACCAAAACAATACATATCCGATATCGGATGAAAGGTATCCGATATCTTCTGTCCGTGAACTTCAGCAAACACACCACCCTTTTGCAGCTACGAATCAACCGGAAAACGCTGGAAAAACAAGTACTTTAAACCTAGAACACCTTGGAACAATCGAAGAAAGTTGGGGTTCTAAAGATCTCAATTCAACTCAAACCCTAATCGGTTTTAGGGTAATGATCATTGGGAATTTGATGGTGTTTGATCGTGTGTTATCTTGAGAATAATGGAACATCTGCGTGAAGAACAATGAGCCTATGATCGGTATATATAGTCTCAAATACCTAGAACTATTGGGCTTTAAACTTGTCCTCCAAGCAAATATGTATTCCTTATTGTAATATAATTACACTAGCCCATAACTAACCAAACGACCCACATTGGAGAACCGGCCAATGGGTCTTATGGAGTAATCGGATTGTGTTCAAAACGGGTCAATATTCTAGTATCAAACGTATAAAAACGTACTCTTGTGTTTAACGTGTGTGCCTCAATAGGCTCACACACTTCTATATGAGAGTTAGGTTAATCCCCTTAATGATTCATTAAGCATCAACGAATATATACAAAGAGTAGCTAGGGAAAACACGGTTTAAGCATTGGGCTAGGCCCATTAATACAACTAGCCAATCAATAATAATGTAAACTAATACTCCCAGCGGTTGGAGCAGGAGGTCTTGACGTTCAGCTGGAGCGAAACTCAAGAAACAAGGCATTGGGAGACCCTTGGTAAAATATCCATCATCTTGGAAACGGGATGGAACATGAAATGTGAACGACCGAAGCAACATAGTCTCGACAAAATGAATATCGATCTCAATGTGTTTTGTATGCGATGTTGGGTGGGTTAGTAGACAAATACAGCTAACATTATCACAATAGACAATGGTAGCGATAGATAAAGGTGATGAAGCTCATGCGATGATTGCGAATCAAGTGTCTCGACCACCACATTAGCAACACCACGATACTCGGCCTCGGCCGGACCGAGATAACGTCACTGTCGTTTAGCGACCACGATATCAAATTATCACCAAGAAAAACACAATAACGAGTAGACGGGCGGTGACGGACGACCCGCCTGATCCGCATCCGTGTAGGCAACAAAGTGGCGATGAAGAGACATGCAGGCGAAGACCATGATCAAGAGTACCACGAATATAGCGTAATATCGCTTCAAAGCATGAAAATGTATCACGGTCATGCATATCTGACGGATCTGTTGAACCGCGTAGGAAATATCTGGGGCGTAAATGTAAGATCTTGAAGGCACCGGCTAAGCTCGATATAAGGTGGGATCATCAATGGGTGTACCATTAGGTCCAAGCTTGGACTCTGTATCTCTGAGTGCGACCACGGATTACATTTACGCATATGAGCTCTCTCAAGAATGTCTTGACAAATTTAGACTTTGATAAGAACATACGGAATCTTGACGAGTAGCGAAACACCAAGAAAATAATTAAGAGAACCAAGATCCGTCATTGCAAACTCACCATGAAAGCGGTAATAACAGCTTGTAAAATGCATCGGAGGCGGTCAATATAATGTCATCCATATAGTAACAAGTAGGCGTGTCGGATCCACAATGAAACACAAAAGTGATGCATCGGTTTGCTATCTTTGAAAACCAATGCGAGTAATAAATCCGACAAACCGCTGAAACCAAGCTCGTGGGGCTTGCTTAAGCCCATACAACAATCGTGCAAATGACAAACATAATATGGGTGGCGGGAACTACAAACCAGTGGTGATGCATATAGGTGTCTCGATAAGTGATCATGAAGAAAAGCATTCTTCACGTCAAGGCGATGAATAGGCCAATCACGAGACCTTTGCAAGGCGGGTACATTGCGAATAGTATTGGTTTGACCACGGGACTAAAAGTCTCATCACAATCAATCCCTAGCGATGGCTGCGACCATTTGCAACAAGTCGCGCCTTATACCTTAAAGAACCATCGCATGAAACTTATGCGAAAAGCCACATAGAGCGAACAATATTCACATTAGTGGTGGGGCACAAGAACCAGCGTTCGTTATTAGGTTGTGGATATGAGAGCGTGGAAGTGGAACACGATGGTAACATGACAATTCATACGATCAAGAGGTTTAGAAATGTCGGCTTTGTACGTGTGACCATTGGATGAGTGTTGGTGTTATTAGGTTGGGATGGGTTGAGTAGCGGGTGGTGTAATGGGCGATGGTGTTTGAGGATATGGTGAGGTGGGTATAGGTTGTGTAGGGGTGGGGTAGTAGGTTGTCTTATGGGCTCTGGAAGAGTCGTGTACATTGGAGTCGGGATGTGGCGGATCGGTTATGGGTGTCTCATTGTCTAGCAGGGGAAAGGGCAAATGGGTAATGGTATAGTGTGTGTAGAATCAAAAAATCATAATGTGGAGATGTGTATTGGTGTAATGATGCAAAGAAATACATCCTCATCAAAGCGAACATGGCGAAAGTATTATCTTGTTTGAGGATAGGTCAAGACATCGAAAACCACGGTGATTGGTGGGGTAACCAAGAAACACACAAGCAGTGGATCGTGGTTGAAGTTTATGGGCAACGTTAAGATATGGATAACAGAGGCACCCGAATACACGTAAAGTGTCATAAGATGGGGAACGGTTATAAAGTTTAGTAAAGGGGACCTCGTTTTGGATGGCAGTAGTTGGGAGGATGTTTAAGGATAAGCAGCCATGTTAAGTGCTTCCACCCAATATGAGGGAGGTATGCTAGCTTGAAAGAGCAAAGTGCGTATTAGGTTGTTTATAGTGCGTAACATGCGTTCAGACTTGCCATTTTGTGGTGAGGTGTGCGAGCACGAAAACCTAAATTGAATGCGGTTTGCAAAATAAATCATGAAAGCGGGTGTTGTCATATTCACCCCATGGTCACATTGTAAAGCCTTTATATCTACACCAAATTGTTTGTTGACATAAGCACGAAAAACAAAAATTATCATACAAGTCATACTTTTTATGCAGCGGATAAACCCAAACAAAATGCGAGAAATGATCCAAAATATAGCATAATATTTAATACCACTTTCACTCGGAATAGGAGATGTCCATAAATCCAGTGGACAATTTCAAAATAGATTCAACCTTGACTCCAAAGTATAAAGGAAGCTTTATTTGTTTTCCTAATTGACAAGCGTGACACAAAGCGGACGACTTTGATTTATTACATGAAATGAAATTACTAGACTCCAAGCAATGAAGCACATCTTCAAGAGATGCCCGGCGTCGTGCCCCGTAGTATGGTGAGCGAAAGCAAAGCAAAAGGATGATCGTGGATGATTGTTGTGTAACCGGGTAAAGATCGGCTGTGCTATCACAACGGAGGAGAAGGCTGCCTGTCTGGTAATCCTTCACAGAAAAACCATAAGCGTCAAACTCAACGGAAACGTCATTATCACGTGTAAATTGACGAACATAAATTAAATTTTTAATTATGTGCGGGGTGACAAGGATTTGATTTAGGTGTAATGGTTTAGAAGAAGTGTACAATAAGCTATGTCCAATATGTGTGACCGGTATAGATGTGCCGTTTCCCACATACACAGACGGATAATTGCTAGAATTACAAACAGAAGTAAGGATACATGTGTTGTTAGCTAAATGAGATGAAGCCCCGGTGTCCATGTTCCAAGAGGGATCAGGATGTGTCATCGTTTGAAAAGCTTGAGGGAGCATGGTGGCTGCGGTGAAAAACACTTGGAACGGATAAGAAAAGTTTCTGGCATAAATGGGACACCTCTGGTTGTGCAAGCGAGTGCTAAAACAGGTTGTTGCATTGTGGGCTGAACATTGTTGGGCCGTTGTGATGCGGGCGGTGGTGCTTGTTGTTGGGCGGCCGCAAAATGAGCTTGTGGAGCTGGTTTACAAAAGGTGTAACATGATGTTGGGTTGATGTAGACAAGCGGGCACGAGGAGAAGCTCATAAAGGGTGAGTCATGCCAAACCACTTTGACAAAGCAGATATGGATTAATATCGGCATATAATTTACACAGTTGTGAATAAGAGGCATGGGGTTGGCTACTTGGTTTATTCGATGTGAGGAGTCACGAGGAATAGACTTTGTTTCGGATGATCGCTATTCGAGTGCACAATATTTTTGTCGTGAAACCGTGAATCGTTGTTGCCATGAAGAAACTTGCTTGAGAACCATATGTGCCCGAGCCTCATTTGGAAGTTGCTGGCATAACTCACCCTTTGAATTGTGTACAATCGATCTTGGGATTATTTTTAGTAGTAGCAACAAGCATTGTAGATGATGATGAGGTAGTTTGAAGGGACGAGATCGCATTAGTAAGTTGCATTATATCACTTTCGTCCAACAAAACCATAGACCGTACATTTTCAAACGTAGGAAGAGGCTCTCGATGTCGAATAATTCAAACAAGTTCGGGAAACTTAGCACGAAGACCATTAATAGCATAGGTTACAAGACTTGAATCACTTACCTTGGAGCCTAAATTTGCAAGACGATCGGCCTTTGACATGAGCTCTTGGAAGTAATGGGTAACAGAAAAGTTTCCAATAACCATGTTCCGAATTTCATTGTCTAGTTGAATAATGCGAGCTTCTTTATTGTCATGGAAGAGATCCCTAAGTCGAGACCAAACCTCCCAGGTTGCAGTGGTGTCGTCGATAACCATATCGACCAGTTTAGGAGAGATCGTGGAGTACATCCACATGGCAATAAGAGAGTCGTTGGTTCCATGATGTGGGTCAGATTGAGAGGTGCTAGCAGTCGATGGTTTATCGAGATGATGAACAACCTCATAGGTTCAACAAAATTATTTAAAAAGGTTGCTCCGGGAATTATAGTTTAGTTTATCTAGATCAAGGGTGGGGGATACGCCTTGATGCTAGCGATCGAGTAGCCATATCAATCGGTTGTTTGGGTGGTATAGCGTCTCCCGTCATGATGCTATGACAAGAAGAAAACAAAGCAAAGCTTAAAAAGATAAAAGCGCAATTGGCAGTAGCAAGGGAAGAGGATAGTAGGCGTGAAAGAAAAGAAAAAAAATTAGGGTTTAGGTGGAGGATCTTGAGGCTTTGATACCATATTAGAGTTAGGTTAATCCCCTTAATGATTCATTAAGCATCAACGAATATATACAAAGAGTAGCTAGGGAAAACACGGTTTAAGCATTGGGCTAGGCCCATTAATACAACTAGCCAATCAATAATAATGTAAACTAATACTCCCCCGCAGTTGGAACGGGAGGTCTTCGAACGTTCAAGCTGGAGCGAAACTCAAGAAACAAGGCATTCGGGAGACCCTTAGTAAAAATATCCGCATACTGAAACCGGGATGGAACATGAAGTACGCGAACCTGACCAGAAGCAACATAGTCTCTGACAAAATGAATATCGATCTCAATGTGTTTTGTACGCTGATGTTGGACTGGGTTAGTAGACAAATACACAACGCTAACATTATCACAATAGACAATGGTAGCAGTAGATAAAGGGTGATGAAGCTCATGCGATGGTGCGAATCAAGTGGTCGACCACCACATTAGCAACACCACGATACTCAGCCTCAGCACTGGACCGAGATAACGTCACCTGTCGTTTAGCAGGCCACGATATCAAATTATCACCAAGAAAAACACAATAACCAGGAGTAGACCGGCGAGTGACCGGACAACCCGCCCAATCCGCATCCGTGTAGGCAACAATTTGGCGATGAAGAGACATGCAGCCCGAAGACCATGATCAAGAGTACCACGAATATAGCGTAATATACGCTTCAAAGCATGAAAATGTGTATCACGAGGGTCATGCATATACAGACAGATCTGTTGAACCGCGTAGGAAATATCTGGGCGCGTAAATGTAAGATACTGAAGGGCACCAGCTAAGCTCCGATATAAGGTGGGATCATCAATGGGTGTACCATTAGGTCCAAGCTTGGACTCTGTATCTACGGGAGTGCGACACGGATTACATTTCTGCATATGAGCTCTCTCAAGAATGTCTTCAGCAAATTTAGACTTTGATAAGAACATACCAGATGCTGACCGAGTAGCAGAAACACCAAGAAAATAATTAAGAGAACCAAGATCCGTCATTGCAAACTCACCATGAAGAGCAGTAATAACACGCTGTAAAAATGCATCAGAGGAAGCAGTCAATATAATGTCATCCACATATAGTAACAAGTAGGCCGTGTCAGATCCACGATGAAACACAAAAAGTGATGCATCAGTTTTGCTATGCTGAAAACCAATGCGAGTAATAAATCCAGCAAACCGCTGAAACCAAGCTCGTGGGGCTTGCTTAAGCCCATACAACAATCGCTGCAAATGACAAACATAATATGGGTGAGCAGGAACTACAAACCCAGGCGGCTGATGCATATAGACTGTCTCCGATAAGTGATCATGAAGAAAAGCATTCTTCACGTCAAGCTGATGAATAGGCCAATCACGAGACACTGCAAGACTGAGTACATTGCGAATAGTAGCTGGTTTGACCACGGGACTAAAAGTCTCATCACAATCAATCCCCTGCTGATGACTGCGACCATTTGCAACAAGTCGCGCCTTATACCTGCTTAAAGAACCATCTGCATGAAACTTATGCCTGAAAAGCCACATAGAACGAACAATATTCACATTAGCTGGTCGGGGCACAAGAACCCACGTTCCGTTATTAGGTTGTGGATATGAGAACGTGGAAGTGGAGACACAGTAGTAACATGACAATTCATACGATCAAGAGGTTTAGAAATGTCGGCTTTAGCACGTGTGACCATTGGATGAGTGTTGGTGTTATTAGGTTGCGGGATGGGTTGAGTAGCGGGTGGTGTAATGGGCAGTAGTGTTTGAGGATATGGCTGAGGAGTGGGTATAGGTTGTGTAGGGGGTGGGGTAGTAGGTTGTCTTATGGGCTCTGGAAGAGTCGTGTCTGTTGGGTCAGGATGTGGCGGATCAGTTATGGGTGTCTCATTGCCTACAACAGGGAAAGGGCAAATGGGTAATGGTATAGTGTGTGTAGAATCCAAAAAATCATAATGTGGAGATGTGTATTGGTGTAATGATGCAAAAGGAAATACATCCTCATCAAAACGAACATGACGAGAAAGTATTATCTTGTTTGAGGATAGGTCAAGACATCGAAAACCACGGTGATTGGTGGGGTAACCAAGAAACACACAAGCAGTGGATCGTGGTTGAAGTTTATGGGCAACGTTAAGATATGGATATGAGGCACCGAATACCGTAAAGTTTCATAAGATGGGAGCGGTTATAAAGTTTAGTAAAGGGACCTCGTTTTGGATGGCGATGAGTTAGGAGGATGTTTAAGAGATAAGCAGCCATGTTAAGTGCTTCCACCCAATATGAGGGAGGTATGCTAGCTTGAAAGAGCAAAGTGCGTATTAGGTTGTTTATAGTGCGTAACATGCGTTCAGACTTGCCATTTTGTGGTGAGGTGTGCGGGCACGAAAACCTAAATTGAATGCCGGTTTTGCAAAATAAATCATGAAAGCGGGTGTTGTCATATTCACCCCCATGGTCACATTGTAAAGCCTTTATATCTACACCAAATTGTTTGTTGACATAAGCACGAAAAACAAAAAAATTATCATACAAGTCATACTTTTTATGCAACGGATAAACCCAAACAAAATGCGAGAAATGATCCAAAAATATAGCATAATATTTAATACCACTTTCACTCGGAATAGGAGATGTCCATAAATCCGAGTGGACAATTTCAAAAATAGATTCAACCTTCGACTCCGAAGTATAAAAGGGAAGCTTTATTTGTTTTCCTAATTGACAAGCGTGACACAAAGCGGACAGCTTTGATTTATTACATGAAATGAAATTACTAGACTCCAAACGACGAAGCACATCTTCACGGGATGCCGAGGCGTCGTGCCACGTAGTATGGTGAGCGAAAGCAAAGCAAAAGGATGATGCGTGGATGATTGTTGCGTAACGGGTAAAGATCGGTGTGCTATCTAGCGGAGGAGAAGGTTGCTGTCTGGTAATCCTTCACGAGAAAAACCATAGCGTCAAACTCAGCGGAAGCGTCATTATCACGTGTAAATTGACGAACATAAATTAAATTTTTAATTATGTGCGGGGTGACAAGGATTTGATTTAGGTGTAATGGTTTAGAAGAAGTGTACAATAAGCTATGTCCAATATGTGTGACCGGTATAGATGTGCCGTTTCCCACATACACAGACGGATAATTGCTAGAATTACAAACAGGAGTAAGGATACATGTGTTGTTAGCTAAATGAGATGAAGCCCCGGTGTCCATGTTCCAAGAGGGATCAGGATGTGTCATCGTTTGAAAAGCTTGAGGGAGCATGGTGGCTGCTGATGAAAAACACTTGGAACGGATAAGAAAAGTTGCACAGCATAAATGGGACACCTTACGGTTGTGCAAGCCGAGTGCTAAAAGCAGGTTGTTGCATTGTGGGTGAAACATTGTTGGGCGTTGTGATCTGGGCGGTGGTGCTTGTTGTTGGGCACCATAAAATGAGCTTGTGGAGCTGGTTTACAAAGGTGTAACATGATGTTGGGTTGATGTAGACAAGCGGGCACGAGGAGAAGCTCATAAAAGGCTGAGTCATGCCAAACCCACTTTGACAAAACAGATATGGATTAATATACGGCATATAATTTACACCAGATTGTGAATAAGAGGCATGGGGTTGGCTACTTGGTTTATTCTGATGTGAGGAGTCACGAGGAATAGACTTTGACTCGGATGATCTGCTATTCGAGTGCACAATATTTTTTGTCGACTGAAACCGTGAATCGTTGTTGCCATGAAGAAACTTGCAACGAGAACCATATGTGCACGAGCCTCGCTGGAAGTTGCGGCATAACTCACCCACTGAATTGTGTACAATACTGATCTTGGGATTATTTTTAGTAGTAGCAACAAGCATTGTAGATGATGATGAGGTAGTTTGAAGGGACGAGATCGCATTAGTAAGTTGCATTATATCACTTTCGTCCAACAAAACCATAGACCGTACATTTTCAAACGTAGGAAGAGGCTCTCGATGTCGAATAATTCGAACAAGTTCGGGAAACTTAGCACGAAGACCATTAATAGCATAGGTTACAAGACTTGAATCACTTACCTTGGAGCCTAAATTTGCAAGACGATCGGCCTTTGACTTGAGCTCTTGGAAGTAATGGGTATGAAAAGTTTCCAATAACCATGTTCCGAATTTCATTGTCTAGTTGAATAATGCGAGCTTCTTTATTGTCATGGAAGAGATCCCTAAGTCGAGACCAAACCTCCCAGGTTGCAGTGGTGTCGTCGATAACCATATCGACCAGTTTAGGAGAGATCGTGGAGTACATCCACATGACAATAAGAGAGTCGTTGGTTCCATGATGTGGGTCAGATTGAGAGGTGCTAGCAGTCGATGGTTTATCGAGATGATGAACAACCTCATAGGTTCGACAAAATTATTTAAAAAGGTTGCTCCAGGAATTATAGTTTAGTTTATCTAGATCAAGGGGTGGGGGGATACACGCCTTGATGCTAGCGATCGAGTAGGCCATATCAATCGGTTGTTTGGGTGGTATAGCGTCTCCCGTCATGATGCTATGACAAGAAGAAAACAAAGCAAAGCTTAAAAAGATAAAAGCGCAATTGGCAGTAGCAAGGGAAGAGGATAGTAGGCGTGAAAGAAAAGAAAAAAAATTAGGGTTTAGGTGGAGGATCTTGAGGCTTTGATACCATATTAGAGTTAGGTTAATCCCCTTAATGATTCATTAAGCATCAACGAATATATACAAAGAGTAGCTAGGGAAAACACGGTTTAAGCATTGGGCTAGGCCCATTAATACAACTAGCCAATCAATAATAATGTAAACTAATATTCTAGTCTTTTAAACGCGTATCCAACTGATGTGCCCGGTTGGTGCAAGTTTTAAATTTATAAAAGGTGAATTACCAATATTACCAATAACACATACGAGCAAGTATACTCGTCCGTTATAGCAAGATTATGAAGGTAAGTCGGGATGGATTCGCGAGGATTTGAGTGATTCTAAACACAAGTTTGAATTAACGAGTCTATCAAAACATACAATAAAGCAAATAGATATAATGAAATTCGGATGATTAAAACTACACTTGCTTAAACTAGTTTCATATCATAGATTAATGTGATTGTGTTAACCTCTTAACATGTTGGTTGTGATAATTAGTTGAAAACTAATCTATTGTTCTTACAAGTTAAACCTTCGTCAAGATTTTAGTTCATAAAACAAGCATTAAGTTTAACCAATCAATTCAAGATAAATTCAAGTTTCATAAGTCTACATACATAAACTTAAACACAAAACATCCACTTGTTCATCAAATTGCTTAAGAAATGGTCAATACAAAGGTAACCGATCATAGACAAAGGCTACAATTGATTCTCAACAACTAATCTTGCGACAATTTATTTGTTTCCAACCAATCAATTTGATAATAAAAAAAGCGTTTCTATTACAATCACACCTTAGTTCCTTTGTGTAATCAAGAATAATGGGTAAAACAATCATCCATAGACAAAATGATTATGACTAGTTGAATAACAATAAGTTCTTTCGACCCAACGTTTACTATCAATTAGCCAAACTTGATTAACAAATGTCACTATGAAACTTTAGCACAATTGGATCTTAGAATTAACGAAATTGAATCAAAACATGTTAACACAATCACTAACTAATCATATGATAATCAACATCATTTAAGCAAGTGTATAAAGAAACTAGCCACTCATAGCAAACATGAACATAAGCTCAGAACTTTGAACATTAGAAAACATGATTAAGAGTCTTACAATGCTTGGAATAAGATTACAAATGGTGAAGTAATGATTCTCAAAGTATTGAGGTAGACTTCTCGGTGGTTTGACCTCCAAATGGTGAACTTCTGGATCTCCAAACTTCTCTGGACTTCTAAGGACGAATTTTGAGAGCTTAAGGCTTTTTTTTATGAGTAGAGATTGGTATTTTAGGTGTGTCTCATATGCTCACAATTAGCCTCTATTTATACTAGTTCAAGGCCTAGGGTATTAATTCTTGAACTTGGCCTCCAAGGAGTAAGGAAGGGACTAGAATACACCAGAGAAGGTCCTAGAATCGTTTGGATGCAAAGGGAAGCTTAGTGATGAAGATTTGACAAGCTGCGGCTTCTCTAACCGGATCGGTCATCGACCAACCCATCCGGTTGGTCTTCTACAACAACTGGCCAACCGATCCGGTTGCGGGTTACGACCAATCGGCTGGCGATGGTTAAAACATTGATTCTGTCCGTTTTCTAACCGATCCGGTTATGGTTGCAACCGGATCCGTTTTGATCTTCTGAGATACGGAAACTCGATCTTTATTCACTTTGTCTTGTAGAACTTTGGTTCTTCAATCACTAAGGTCTTCAAAGGTCCTTGAGATACTGATTTAGTCTTACTGAAACGGGAATCTTCGTTTTGCTGAACATTTCTTAATATTCCATTCGATTCCCTGTACTTGGTTATAAACACTAGACAAACATCTTTTGATGCGTTTAAGCACTATAATCATGTAAATATAACCAAATAACAGATATAAAACTACACATAACGCTACTAAAAACATGCACAATCTGAGCGTTATCAAATTCCCCCACACTTAAACTTTGCTTGCCCTCAAGCAATTCTAGGAAAAACATCCACGGGTACAAGATCGTGATTATGAAAAATGTGATGCAAATCATCCAAGTATAAATACAAGAGAGGATTCATCAATTATGCTTTATAAAGATGAAACATCAAGATCTTTGACAATATCCAATGATTTTCTTGCATGATTAACATTTCAAAACACCTCACGAAAAAGGAACGAAATATAATTCACTCAATCACTCATTTTTAGGGGAGTAATAAGATAAATCACACTCATTGCTCAGTCATAATTAGATTATTACCATAAGCTTGCACAAGAAACAAAACTCCACCGACGTGGCGTGAGCACCAAGTAAAAACATCTAAAGAGGGCTTTTATTCGGGTTATAACGATATGGCTAAGGGTTAAGGGTATGGATAAGGCATGGGAATGTTTATGAAATTGGTGTTAAAATAAAGATGAAATCAAGTCTAATACCCGTGTTGCTAGCTACCAAACATTCCACGAACCAAATAAGCGATTATAGCTTTGCTTTCTTCTTTTCACTTTCCACACTTTTCACTTTGCCATGACAATTGTTCCTCGATCATAGCTCATTGGCTAATAGTTTTTTTTTTTTTTTTTTTTTTTTAACTCAACATAACGCATGGCTCAATCAATCTCATAGGATGTGGTACTCATAATCATTTGAACAATCTTCACATTCCAGGTGACTAGCAACCAACCGTTTAGACATTGATACGGGGTAGGCTAAGGTTTAAAGTGTAAAATCTTTTTGTATTTTCTGGATGAAGCAAAAATGAAAAGGATGGCTCAGAAGGTGTACTAAGGGTATCTAGTGCTAAAAATGAGCACTACCAATGGGTCCATGTGAGTGGTTAACTAACCAATGCGGTTAGCTAATATATCATTAGATGTAACATGAAAGGCCATTTGGGTTAAATCCTAAGGTGCCTCTTTATCACACGAATTCACTTATATCGCACGAATGCAGTCTCACTGCGGTCTGGTAATGATTTACAACCACAAGTTCTAGAATAAATAAAATCACCGGCACACTCATAGCAAAAAATCTAAGCATAAAAGATGTATGCTAATAAGAAATAGGCTCAAATCCTCACAATTTAGTGGAAATGGTATAATATGTGCTAGCAAATGTTTATCGATCCCGAATGGATTGCAATAGTAATCGAACACATCTCAAGTTTCAAATATTACCAATTTTACGATGTATTGATCCGATTATTCTAATAGATAATCCTAAAAGCATGAAAACAACTAGTTCACAAGGCAAACAAAATTTTAAATTTAAGCATGAAAACTCTAATTTTTCCTATTCACCCCCCCCCCTCACACTTAAGTTAGAAATTGTCCTCAATGAAAGATTAACTTCAAAGTATAGAAATAGGGAAAATAGAGATGCAACCAGATATGTCAATGAGTTGTCAGCTTAAAATCTTTCTTCATTCCTAGCGTCCACTGGAGAAATCATCACCTGCACACAATCTTATAAACAAACAAAAGGTTTTATTAAAAGGATGGCACTCCCCACTTAAGTTTAACCAAAGGTTAAGACTTTGTGGAGTGACCTGAAAATCACAAAACACACGGGTTGCCTCCCAGAAGCGCTTGTTTTATTACTGAGTCATCGGCGACTTGAGTCTTCACAATTTATTTAGCGCAAGGCGACTTTGAACATTGAAAAGTTCGGGATGTACATGAATTCTTCACGGTAGCTTCAATATCATCCCGAGACGAACTCGTGAGATGGTTTCCAAGGAAAAGTTTGTGGGATTCTTCACGGAAATGGTGCTACAAAGGTGATAGTTTAATTCATTCTCATGGTGTCGCCAGGACAACATCATAATGAAACTTCTTCGTTTGCTCCTTGTCGTAATATAACTTGATTCGGTGTCCATTAACAATGAAACTTCCACCTTGTTTTTCATAGAGTTCGACATACCAGATGGATATCCATGTTTAACGACATATGGTCCAAACCATTTTGGTTGTAACTTAGGAGCTTTGAATTTGAATTTCATGTTAAAAATCAGAACTTTATCTCCTGCTTTTAATTCTTTTCGAATTCGTAGCTTTTTATCGTGATAAGCTTTTGTTCTAGCTTTGTACAGTTTGGAATTTTCATAAGCTTGGAGTCTCAATTCATTGAGTTCGTGCAATTGCAGGAATCTTTTATCTCCAGCTATTTTGAGATCGGTGTTACAATTTCTGAGAGCCCAATAAGCACGATGTTCAACTTCGAACGGCAAATGACAAGTCTTTCCATACAAGAGTCTATAGGAAGTTGTGCCAATTGAAATGCCCACAGAGCATCGTCAAGTTTTCTTGCCCACAATGAAGGATTGTCCTTCACTGTTTTTTCTAGTATTATTTTGAGAGCTCTGTTGGTATTTTCGACTTGAGCACTGGTTTGTGGGTGATAGGCGGTTGCAAATCGATGATGAACTCCATATCTTTTCATGGTTTTCTCTATTTGTTGGTTACAGAAATGGGTTCCTCGATCGCTTATTAATGCCTTGGGAATTCCATAGCGAAAAGCTTTTGAGAAAATTAACGACGACACGAGCATCGTTTGTTGGTAAAGCTTACTTCGCCCATTTAGACACGTAATCTATAGCAGCGATAATGTATTGAATTTGTGAGATTTAGGAAAGGTCCCATGAAATCTATTCCCCAAATATCGAATATTTCACACACTTGAATGCTTGTTAATGGCATTTCATCTCTCCGAGAGAGATTGGTGGTTCTTTGACAAGCGTCGCAATTCGAACAAGTGTGTGCTTCTTTGAATCTAGTTGGCCAATAGAATCCGACATCAAAAACTTTCTTAGATGTGTTGGAAGGACCATAATGTCCTCGGTTGGGCCATGATGACATTCGTCAAAAATTTTTGGGTTTGAACCGAAACACATCTACGGATCATCCCATCGGGACACAGTTTGAAAAGATATGGCTCTTCCCAAAATAGTATTTGAGTTCGAAAAGAATTTGCTTCTTTGAGCATGAGTTAGACCTTTTTCGAGAATTCCTCCGTGAGGTAATTCGCAAAGTCGACAAACCAAGGATCGTCGGTTTCATCGATGGTCATGAGAGTTTCATCGGAAAATAATCATCGATTTCTTTTCTTTTAATTCCTCAAGATTGGATTTTCGAGGCGAGATAAGTGATCGCAACAAGATTCTCTGCTCCTTTCTTATCTTTGATTTCGATGTCAAATTCTTGGAGTAGCGAGAATCCATCGAATAAGGCGTGGTTTAGCATCTTGCTTGGTGAGCAGATACTTGATATGAATGATCGGTAAAACGATTGTTTTTAGAGCACGAGGTATGATCGAATTTGTCGAATGCTGGCGATGGCCGCAATTCTTTTCGGTGACGGTATAATTTTGATGAGCACTATTCGATGTCTTGCTAGCAAAATATATAGGCGAAAGTGTTTTCCTTAGCGTTGTCCTAAGACTGACTCCAACGACAAAATCGCTGCGTCGCGCATAAGTTCGAAGGGTAGTGACCAATTAGGTGAGACCATAATCGACACTAGTAAGTTGAGATTTCGGTGTTTGAAAGCTTTTATGCAATCAACATTGAAGTCAAGATAGATTCTTTCTCAAGAAGTTTCGTTATTGGACGAGATATTTTGGAAAAATCTTTGATGAATCGGGTAAAAACCGGCATGTCCTAAAAACTTCTAACGGCTTTGGCGTTAGTTGGGTCGGAATTTTGAGATGACATCGACCTTTGCCTTGTCTACTTCCATTCCGGCACTAAGATTTTGTGGCCAAGCACAATTCCTTGGTTACCATGAAGTGGCATTTTTCGATTAAGAACAAGATGTGCGACCGCATCTTTTGAGCATTTTATCGAGATTAGAAAGACAAGCTTCAAATGAGTCTCAAAAGATCGAAAAGTCATCCATGAAAACTTCCATGGAGGTTTCGAGCATGTCTTGGAATATGGCGATCATACACCTACGAAAAGTCGGTGCATTGCAAAGACCAAAAGGCATACTGGCGATATGCGTAGGTTCCAAAAGGACAAGTGAAAGTGGTCTTTTCTTGATCGTTAGGATCGATGGAATTTGGAAATATCCACGAAAATCCGTCGAGGAAACAAAAAATTTATTTCTGCTAGTCTTTCAAGCATTTAATCCATGAGCAGGGAGCGGAAAGTGATCCTTTCGGTGGCTTTGTTTAACTTACGATAGTCAATACAAGCGCCAACCGGTGGTGGCTCTAGTGGGAACTAGTTCATTTTGCTCATTAATCACAACCGTCATTCCTCCTTTCTTGGGAACACAGTTAACAGGGCTTACCCAAGGGCTATCCTGAATTGGGTAAATGATTCCAGCATCGAGAAGTTTTATGATTTCTTTTTTAATAACTGCCTTCATGTTGAATTGAGTCGACGTTGACGTTCTACCACAGGTTTAATCCCTTCTTTAAAATTGATTTTGTGTTTGCAGAAATTGGGACTAATTCCCGGGATGTCGGATGTTTTCCAAGCAAAAGCTTGTTTGTGATTTTTGAGGACAGAAACTAAACTTTCTTTCTCACTAGCCTCGAGCAATGAAGATATGACTAATGGAAGAAGAGAGTTTTCCTCCAAATAAGCATATTCAAGATGATATGGGAGAGGTTTTAGTTCGAGATCTGTGGGTGGTTCTTTGATAGAGGATTTAATTCGCATCTCGTCATTGAAAGTTATTTCCTCAAAATTTTCTTCCTCGTCCTCTATTTCTTCTTCTTCTGAGTTATCTCCTTCGAATTCTACTTTCATGAAATCATCAAACTCTTTATCAAAGTCTGTTTCATTGATCTTCTCAGAAGTAGTCATGAATGGGTCGGATTCGTTAAGTAATGCGTCTAATTCTTCTTCAGTGACTTCATCAATAATATCGATGTTAAAACAAGTGTCAACACTGGAATGTGGGTAACGCATTGCTTTATCAATTAGAAAAGTGATTTGATCTTCCCCAACTCCAAGGTTGAGTTCTTTTCCTTTCACTTTGATGATTGCATCAGCGGTATTTAGGAAAGGTCTTCCTAGAATGAGTGGAACTTTACTATCTTCTTCCATTTCCAAGATCACAAAGTCTACTAGAAAAATGAATTCTTGACTTGAACAAGCATATTCTCGGCGATTCCGAGGATATTGATAGGAATGATTTGCCAATCGGATGCTCATTTTGTTGGTTTCAGTTTGTTTTGCACAACTTGGAATAGAGCGAATAAGGCATCAAATTGATACTTGCGCCAAGATCGGCCAAAGCATCACATTTAACATTATTCCGAAAGTACATGGAATAAAAAGCTCCCGGGATCTCCGAGCTTTGGTGGGATTTTGTTTTGGGCAATAGTGAGCATTCTTCGTTAAGAAAAGGCTGGCGATATTTGCTCAAGCTTGCTTTGTTATTAAAGTTCTTTCAAAATTTCCGTAATTGGGCATTAAGGCTATAACATCAACGAGAGGAACATTGAGTCTAACCTCTTTGATTATTTCAATAAACTTCTTATAACGTTCTTCAATCTTTTCTTTCTTCAGGCGTTGAGGATAAGGAATTTTTGGTGTATATGCCTTGACGGATGGAATGTTTTTCCTTTTGGTGGTTTGAGTTGTGTTTTGCTCCTCGGTTTCATCCTCACTATCAATGGTGACAGGAGTATTAGGATTAGGTGGTGGATCGTACGAGAGACCACTTCTTGTGAAGACAGCATTGATATGCTCATTTCTTGTTTGTGGTGGACGATACGTCTTATCATTTGATGGTTTTGGGTTGGATTGGGTGTTACTTGGCAATGAACCAGATGGTCTAGAGGAATGTTGGTCGGAAAATCGCAAACTTGTTTTCAAGATCTTGGATAGATGCTTGATGATTTTTACGTCCTTACTCAACTTTGGCTTTGAGATTGAAAAATTGATTTTGATAAAATCATTTGAAGATTTTGAGCACCCAATTCTCGCATGGTTGTCTCGAATTGGTTTCTTCCATCTTTTGTCGGGATTTTGTGGTGGTGGATCGTCGGTTAGTGGTTGAGAATCACGGTTGTCATCCCTTGGTCGGCGATCTTGCCAATTTCCAGAATTTCGACCGTAATAATTACTATGATATCCTCCTCCACGGTATCCTCCTTTAGCGTATCTTGCTTCTCCTTCCTTTTGTCTACCCATAGGTTTATCGTCACACTCGGACGATGGATGGTTTCCTCCACAATTGTTGCATCCGTCTCGCATTTCCTTCATTTCCTCTTTGATATCTTTGTATTGCGAGTCGATTTTTGAGGTTAATGCTTCCATCTTCTCTATGAGTTTTGATGTATCGGTGTTTTCGACAAAAGCAACGGTTTTCGGAGAGGTTTGGTTTGGAATCTTTGGACCAATCAAGTTTGAGAAGTACCCGATCTTGACGGTTGATGTGCATCGTTGGGAGTCTTATAGAGAAAATTCCTCCGACATCAAGGATGCCTTGAGAGATTTCATCTAGTCCATGGTAAAAGATTTGGATAATGGTTCCTTTGGATAGTCCATGTCCATGACAACTCTGAAGCAAATCTTTCATTCGAAGCCAAGCTTCGACAAGTGATTGTTTGGGTTTTGGTTGAAAGCATGAATGTCTCCCATTAATCGATCAAACATGGCGGATGGAAAGAATAAACTTACAAAAGCTTGCCTCATCTCCTCCCAAGTATTGATGATTCACAGGGTTAATTCATTGTACCATACTTTAGCATCTCCCGGTGATGATGGGAAAAGTTTGAGTTTGATGGCATTGACATCGGTGTCGCCATAACGGAACATGCCGCAAATTTTGATGAATTGCAATGTGCTTATGCGGATCGGCCGACGCCATCGAATTGTCGGTCGTTGATCATAGAAAGGTGATGTCCCTTCACGGTGAAGTTGTCACCAAGATTGATAGCAACAATAGCACTTTCGGGAGTTGGTGCTACGGCTCGGTTGGTTCCCCACATGGGTTGATCGTCTGCCATGGGAAAAGGTAAATTGATGAAAGGGTTGTAAACAACTTTGGCTTCTACGAGGTTATCAAATGGTGGGTTTGGTACTTTTGGTACACGATTTTCCAATGGTATGAAACGTGTTCTCCTTCTTCTTCGAATCAAACGTTCGGGGTTGGTAAGAGGTGTAATTGGTTCTATTCCCACTGCTCGATTGTTCATACAATGTCCTAGAGATTCCAGGAAATATCTAAACACACGGACAAACAACGAAAACAGTTTTTTATGGGTCAGAGAAGGTAACCGGATCGGTTGCGGGATGCGACCGATCGGTTAGACCAGCTAAGTTATGGGACAAATTGTAACCGATTCGGTTGAGGTGCAACGGATCCGGTTAAGGTTTCGAGAAATATTTTGGGTTGAATCGGTGAGAGAAATTCAAAATCTTGTTGAAACACAATCAAATCCCGGTGGCGCGTAAAAACTTGATGTGCCGGTTGGTGCAAGTTTTAAATTTATAAAGGTGAATTACCAATATTACCAATAACACATACGAGCAAGTATACTCGTCCGTTATAGCAAGATTATGAAGGTAAGTCGGGATGGATTAGCGATTTGAGTGATTCTAAACACAAGTTTGAATTAACGGAGTCTATCCAAAACATACAATAAAGCAAATAGATATAATGAAATTCAAATGATTAAAAACTACACTTGCTTAAACTAGTTTCATATCATAGATTAATGTGATTGTGTTAACCTCTTAACATGTTGGTTGTGATAATTAGTTGAAAACTAATCTATTGTTCTTACAAGTAAAACCTTCGTCAAGATTTTAGTTCATAAAAACAAGCATTAAGTTTAACCAATCAATTCAAGATCAATTCAAGTTTCATAAGTCTACATACATAAACTTAAACACAAAAACATCCACTTGTTCATCAAACTGCTTAAGAAATGGTCAATACAAAAGGTAACCGATCATAGACAAAAGTCTACAATTGATTCTCAACAACTAATCTTGCGACCATTTAGATGTTTCCAACCAATCCAATTTGATAATAAAAAAAAAGCGTTTCTATTACAATCACATCTTAGTTCCTTTGTGTAATCAAGAATAATGGGTAAAAACAATCATCCATAGACAAAATGATTATGACTAGTTCAATAACAATAAGTTCTTTCGACCCCAACGTTTACTATCAATTAGCCAAACTTGATTAACAAATGTCACTATGAAACTTTAGCACAATTGGATCTTAGAATTAACTTGAAATTGAATTAAAACATGTTAACACAATCACTAACTAATCATATGATAATCAACATCATTTAAGCAAGTGTATAAAGAAACTAGCCACTCATAGCAAACATGAACATAAGCTCAGAACTTTGAACATTAGAAAACATGATTAAGAGTCTTACAATGCTTGGAATAAGATTACAAATGGTGAAGTAATGATTCTCAAAGTATTAAGGTAGACTTCTCGGTGGTTTGGCCTCCAAATGGTGAACTTCTGGATCTCCAAACTTCTCTGGACTTCTAAGGACAATTTTGAGAGCTTAAGGCTTTTTATGAGTAGAGATTGGTATTTTAGGTGTGTCTCATATGCTCACAATTAGCCTCTATTTATACTAGTTCCAAGGCCTAGGGTATTAATTCTGAACTTGGCCTCCAAGGAGTAAGGAAGGGACTAGAATACACCAAGAGAAGGTCGTAGAATCGTTTGGATGCAAAGGGAAGCTTAGTGATGAAGATTTGACAAGCTGCGACTTCTCCAACGGATCGGTCATCGACCAACCGATCCGGTTGGTCTTCTACAACAAGCGCCAACCGATCCGGTTGCGGGTTGCGACCGATCGGTGGCGATGGTTAAAACATTGATTCGGCGTTTTCCAACCGATCCGGTTATGGTTGCAACCGGATCCGGTTGGATCTTCGAGATCTGAGCTCGATCTTTCTTCATTTTTCTTGTAGAACTTTGGTTCTTCAATCACTAAGGTCTTCAAAGGTCCTTAAGATCTTGAGTTAGTCTTCTTGAAACGGAATCTTCGTTTCTTGAACATTTCTTAATATTCCATTTGATTCCACATGCTTGGTTATAAACACTAGACAAACATCTTTTGATGCGTTTAAGCACTATAATCATGTAAATATAACCAAATAACAGATATAAAAGTACACATAACGCTACTAAAAACATGCACAATCTGAGCGTTATCACCAACTCTCACAATCCAACAATCTCCAACGTGATTAAAAGTACTCTTCGAGTTCAATCCAACTTATGAAATCTGACTTTACATGGTTGACTTTAAAGGGGGATAAACAAGGACGGGGCCTTAGTTTGACATTTTTTTGGAGTCTTTTTTATCGGTATTATGACGCGTAACTTACACGACTCTATGTTGGTCACTTAGGATAAAGAACATAATGAACTATTTTTATAATGTTATTGATTTGGTATGCTTTAAGGTGGTCTATTTTATGATGGTGTGACACTTTATTTAACGAGTCCAATGTTTCCACTCTTAAACCACTTGTAAGAAGGATTTTGGTCAGAGGCGATCTCGGCTTCCCTCCTCCCGACCGCCAACTCCCTCTCAACTAGTTTAGTGATGTTAATCCTCTTTAAAAAACACTTATGACACCTACACAATACCAATAAGGATAAGCAAGCATTAGGTCCATATCGGTATCTATCAAGCAACACAAATAGTCTAAAACATATAAGTAAAGTCATTGTCTTAAACGTCATCAATATACTTATTGCATTGCTAGAAAATGAAAATTAAAAATAAACATATCTCATTTTACATGTATAAATACATACATATTAAGCAATTCTCACCGACATGTATGTGCGAACTCAAACACACATCAACCACAAGCACACTTGCTAACGACATACACACCTTAGCAACCCGCGCCCACCCGTTGCCACACAACCCTTGAAAAGGAAACCCACAGAACAATGCCTTCAAACTAGGGATGGTAACGGGTCAGGTTCAGGGCGGGTTTTAGTGTACCCGTACGCGAACCCATTTATAATATCCGTACCCGTGCACCGCCCCATTATCCATTGGATACCGATTAATATTATCCATCGGTATTTCGGGTTTCCAGCGGTATCGGTTATCCCCAATTGATTATTATATGGACAAAATGATGGTATTATGATTACGTCGCACAAAAATCAACCGCAAAACAAAGGAAAACACCCTAATATATTCAAAATTTTTAGTGGAAATAAATATCGTATCAAACGATTTAACGCTTTTAATTATTCATGTACAAAATAAAATGTGTTATGTAATAGAGATACTTATATGAAACAATATAATGAAAGAAATTATATATAATGTATATATACATTCTAGTTAAATATAATATCAATAAAGCGGGTATAGATTCGGGTAGCGGATACGGATGCAGTGCGGGTAATCGGTGGTATTACCAAAACCCGTGCAGAACCCGTGCCGTGCCGGCTATATTTTTATCAATACCCAAACCCACATCCAAACCCGCTAACCCACACCGAACCCGACCCATTTGGTTCGGGTTTGATTCCCCATCGGTTTCGGTGTTTTGCCATCCCTACTTCAAACACGACTAGTATAACTACTTCCATTCCATAATCATCTCGGCAAGTACAAGTAGTTCCAACCATTCCACCTACATGCTCGATCGCTCACTTTTGAAAATCGAGCTTGAATAATTCCATGAGTGGTAAACCCACAACCAACGTGGCCGTTGATAATATGCATTAGAAACGCGTATATGTCTCACATAAACCGCATGGCTGCTGATTGGTCCCAAACGGTCAACCCAAATTAACCAGGTGAATGGTCAACAAGAGTCAATCACTTGAGAACGCAATGCAATTATCCAGGAGAGTTTAGTGTATCCCCGGGTCGTTAAGTCCCAATGAGGTGTGTAAACTGTAATACAACGAATCTGTGATCAGGTGAATATTGAACAGGAAAAGGTTATGATTGATTACACTAAGGAAATTAAATCTAATAAAGACTTTTAAGTCATTTTAATTCTATATTTAAAATCGATTAACGTTTAAAACCTAAAGCGTGCGTTTAAATAAAATTACGTGAGCGTCACGAAATAAAGCGTGAAAATAAAGAAAAATACCTACGGATATGGAAAATACATTTTACAATCCTAATGATGCAAGAAAATTATTGGAAATTTAAAACTATTTTTTTTTTTGATTTTTCTTGATTTAATTTGAATTAAAACTAATTTTAAATATTTAAAATAGACTTAAAATACTAAAAATCGGGAAAATAAACTAGAAAATTACAAAACTATTTTTAAAAATCTTAAATGACTAAAAGAATTTTAGAAGCTGGAATCACATTTTTTGACTTTTCTCTATTTATTATGAATTTAATACTATTTAAAACTAATTAAAATGCTAGAAAATATTATTTAAACTAAGAAAATTATGGAAAAATATTTTTTGGCTTTTTATATTTTTATAAAACTAGTAAAATTGAAATTGCATTTTCGATCTTTTTACGAATTATTTGGGTTAAATGCTAATTAAAAGGCTAGAAAATGACATAAAGTGCGAAAAATAGTAAATGAGCAGTGAAAAATATGAAAACTTCCAGGTCAACGATAAAATAATATTGAGAACCCGGAAAAATAACGAAACTATTTTGGAGTAGTGGAGATATGATTTGGGCGCACAACTAATGAAATAAGCACATGTAAATAAGCTAATAAGCTACTATAAGCTACCCTAGCCTTAATATAACCTAACTTATGCTAATGCAACTGAATGGGACCCTAAAAGCACGGGCTAGAAGCATTTAAGCACAAAAGCAAGATCAAACCATAATAAGCCAAACAACCCTAAGGCCTACTTTAAGCACTATATTAAGCTATCTAGAAAAATCACAAAATAAGCAAAATGACCGAGCGGAGACAACCAACCAAAGAGCTAGAATCCATAATTTCATCTAATTTGGCCCTATATTGAAGGAATGAAAAATCAAAACTATAAGTACTTTGGACATGATTTGAACTTTTGACTATTTCAAGCAATTGGAATTTTGACTTTATTGAACTTCAATGCAATTTAAGGACCGATTTTGATGAAATGAGATGTAATAAGCACAAATTAAGCTACTCCTACAATTTCTAAACCTATCTTAAGCCATTTTAGTTACTAAATCCTATGAGTTTTAGTCTAGACTAGTTTTAGAGTAATTTTGACTTTTTTGTTTAAAAGAGGCCTAAATGCAAGAACAACCTGACTATTATATGACCTATAGAGACTGTATAAACCAATGTTAACTACTAATAAGCACTAGAGCTCTAAAAACAGCCTAATCCAAACACTCCTTTAAGTTTTCTACAAAGCAGATAAGCTATCTAATCTATATCTAATCATGCAGAGATTAAAACAACTATAATTCTAAGATTCTAGGACTGAAATAATATCAAATCAAGCACAAACAACAGGCAAACATGATCAAATCCAAGACAATTAAGTGCAGATTTGAAGATAAATACTCACTTGAGGTCCAGCTTATTTTTGGGCATTATAACGAAACAAATTGATCAAATCCAACACCATAACATGAATCAAACCAAGTTAACATCAAATCACCCTATTTCCATTTCTGAACCAAAGAATGATCACAGTTGACTTTAGTTGACTTTTTTTAGAAAATCACAATTAAGACCAGGCAACCCTTCTAATTTGCCTAAAACACTTAAAATCAGTTAAAAGAAACTTATTTAAGCTACTTTGACACTTTGAAACTTAAAAACAGGCATGATTACTTTTTGGCGGGAAACATGAAGAAGACAGAAAACTGGAAATTAATTGATAACACTTTTAAATTAAACTAGAATTAACTTAAGCAATACAATAAACTTGAAACCCAGAAATCTTAAACATCAAAACATTAAAAACGATTACATTAAAAATAATAAAAGGTCTAAAAACAGTGACAACTATTTCTTGGTGTCTTCTGGTCTTTATATAGCTATCCAAAAAGCATCCTTGATCAATTCTGATTAAATCCCACCATTGGATAGGCTTTGATATCATCTTAATCGTTGAAACTCATTTTGGCGGGAAAAGCATGTAAAGTGGCTAAACCACTTGGTTTCGATTGAGTGCAAGGAGCATGATGTATTTAATGATTCTTGGTTGCTTTAGGTGAGTGGAGGATAAGGTTGTGGGTTTGGTACAGGCGTGGGAGAGGAGTGGGTTGCGAGAAGTGGGTGAAGGAGGCGGTGGTATTGGAGGAAAAGGTTTGACGGGTTGACTTGGGTGTTTATTAATAGGAAGGTTCACAAAGGGGGTCACGGGTTGTTTTGGCACAGGGTTCAAGGTTGGGTTTGTTTATTAATAACACAAGGACCAAAATTGCAATTCCACCAAACTTGAGGGACCAAATCGTAATTTTCCAAAGTTTATTATAGGGACCAATTATGACAAGTTTAATTTTCCCAAAGACCAAAAATAATAATTTTCAAATTAAAAATGTCCAGGGTAAATTCATCAATCTTTGAAATTCGGGGACTAAAGTTGCCATTTGCAAAATTGAATTTTATAAGGCTAATTTTGACAACTTGAAAATCCACGAGGGCATTTTATGAAAAATTACATGTTTTGAATAACCGAGGACTAGATTTTTACAATTATTGAATAAAACACAGTCTAAATATTTTTTCTGTCTTTTGAGACTTTTCAAAGTGTTTTATTTGTTTTTGCGGTCTGAAGGAACAAAAATGATGAGTATTTAGACACTTTTCATTCCCCACACTAAACTATTGCTAGTCCTAGCAATCTTTTGAGAAAACTTAATGGATTTTAATCTCTTTACGAAGCCATTACTTACGGGTAGCCAATTGTTTCGGTTCAAGTAAGAACCTTGGTACAATGATAACCAAATGATTTTGAGCAAATCACCGACTTTCAACGGTTTTGATTTGTCTTTACCGAAGCCGTTTGCTACGGACTAATAACTCTTAGATAAAATATCTTTGGTGAGTCGATTACCAATTATGGTTTTCCAAGCGCCTTTACCACAAGCCATAAACTCATGGTGGCCAACTCTTCACTAATTAAAGATATGGCGGTGAACACCATACAATTTTGGGCAAATTGTAAGTCGTCAACGGTTTGAGATATCTTTACCAAGAGCCGTTTGCTCTGGATTAGCCGATGCTTTTGTTTATTAGACATGGCGGACTAATAACAGTGGTGAGTAAGTGCAAAACACTTATTCCAAAAAAAAAATTGGCCAAAATGGGGGAATTGGGTGGTATAATTACATGATAAAATTCGTGAAATTCCCCCACACTAGAAAGGAATATTGCCCTCAATATTCAAAGTACAGCGGTTATGCGAAACATAGAACGTAAAAGGAAATACTACGGCCATTATTTTTGTAATTTTTATATGAAAACTTATATACAACAATGGGGCAACTCCCCACACTAGGGTGGTACACACGGGTGAAAACCCATGTTTAACAACTGTTTTTGATTACCGAGTCGCTAGCTTGACTCGACCCAGATAATTTGTTCATGGGAAGTAAGTGGAAGAGACAATCTCCATCGGACTTTCATTCAAGATGTTTGTATAAACATTGAAGTACGTGAAAGTTCCACACCGATGAGATATACATAGATCCGGCTCACAAATAATAAATGAAAATGCGGGGTCAAAATAATGTCTTCATTCCGAAGGAGTGAAGAGCAGGGAGAAGCCACGGGATAGGTGAAGAGAGAAAGAAAGTCATGATAAACATCATGACTAACTCATCATCATCGGAAGGAGAATTCATGATTTACGGATCATGAATCTCATCATTTAAGCTCAATTGGTCTAGACATATCCGGGTGTGTCTAGATCAAAGTAGAAGTTATCATACTCGGTGGAGATATGATATGAGTGATTTCACCGGGAACTCCTCAAAGTGAATGATTCATAATCGGGAGAATTATGAGAATGAGAAGTGGTAATACCACTAATCTTCTCTCCCGTATGATCAAAATGGAGCGTTTGCAATTCGGAATAGAATCATCGAACAAAGTTCACTATCCTCAAAGGGGATATGATATGAAGTAGGCTTTTCATTAAAAGCCTCGATTCTAGAAATGAGAAGATTAACATTCAATAATGTAAGACGAAGAGCTTAGTCTTGGATTCTTTCTTCATCATTCTCTTCTCCTGGTGACAAGCTCGGAAGGTAATTCCCCACATAACTTATGTCTCCACAAGATAAAGAATAGTCCTCATCGAATCGAGAACATCTCAATATGATCATTTTGGAAGGCAAGAGGAGGAGGATATCACACATGATCAAGAATTCCTGTGACTCTCTTGGAATTGGGACAAGGTTCTCAACACTAGACTTTATGAATTCGTCCGATTCCTTTTCGAGAAGCAGTGTCAAGTTGCTCGTCCCCATGCTCGAGAGTGAGTGTGAACCTCGGGTGTGATAACAAGCAGATCGAGGAGTTGAGAAGGACTAGCGATTATGGATTCTACAAGTTCCATTATTTCTACTACTAGTGATTCAGTCATATTCTTTTCTCCATGTATTTCGACCAGACGGAATCTCAAGCGATGAACTTGATGAATATTTATAAAATTGTAGAATATCAAGGGTATCTTCATCATCATTGTCATCGAGAATGAAAGCGGAATCGAGAGCTAGATTTGGCGCTTTTGTATTTTAATTAATTCCCTAATAGAGTTTTCACCGGCAATCGGGAATCTAATTTAGCGACACCGCTCTTGACTAACAATTCTTCCATGGATTTTGATTTGGATTATCTTGAGAATGTTTACATTCCTTCAAATCTTTCACTAAATCCAAAAGATCAAGGAGAAGATTTTGAGGAAGTGGCTTAGTGAGGTGGTGCTGATTCATTTGGTCTTGTAGAGGTTGGTCATGATACGAAGAGTTGTAATTGTTACATGGAAATGGATTCCTTGTTTGATAATCGAGCTAAAGTGTGGACCTCCACGATTACTCACAACAAAATGATTGTTGTGGTGGTCATGTGAATAATATGGAATTTGGTCATTTCAAAGTCACGAGTGTTACCGAGCTGTTCATAGACAAGCGTGTTCACGGTTTGATACTCAAATTCTTGATGAGGACCTCCACAAAATTCACATGAATATATACGAATCTCATGATGTGGTAGGCGATGGAATAAACCGATCGTGTCATGGTAAGAATAGGGATCTTGGTTATAGACATACCCATTTCGACTCTACCATGCTAAAACTGAGACAATTATCATTATTATGAGGGCCACCACACCATTGACAACCAAGAAGGTGAGGATAAGATATAGAAAGAATCAAAGGGTTACAGAGGGGTTGGGATGAAGAATCAAAGATGTCAGAGGGTAAAGATGGATATTTTTGGATTTTTGGATAAACATTTTGTAAAAATAAGAAAGAAAATCTTTTTGGGTTTTTGTGTTTGTTGAAAACTGATTTTAAAATGTTTTCAGGAACCATTTTATTTTTATATGATAATAATAAGAAAATATGAACAAGGATGGCAAATATACAATGGATGTATATTCAACAACAACGATGCTTCAAATTGTAGTACGCAACACACCTCCCGGCGGCGCGTAAAATTTGATTGGTCCCAAACGGTCAACCCAAATTAACCGGTGAATGGTCAACAAGAGTCAATCACTTGAGAACGCAATGCAATTATCCAGGAGAGTTTAGTGCATCCCCGGGTCGTAAGTCCCAACGAGTTGTAAACTGTAATACAACGAATCTGTGATCGGGTGAATATTGAACAGGAAAAGGTTATGATTGATTACACTAAGGAAATTAAATCTAATAAAGACTTTGAATTCATTTTAATTCTATATTTAAAATCGATTAACGTTTAAAACCTAAAGCGTGCGTTTAAATAAAATTACGTGAGCGTCTGAAATAAAAGCGTGAAAATAAAGAAGTAAAATACCTACGGATATGGAAAATACATTTTACAATCCTAATGATGCAAGAAAATTATTGGAAATTTAAAACTATTTTTTTTTTGATTTTTCTTGATTTAATTTGAATTAAAACTAATTTTAAATATTTAAAATAGACTTAAAATACTAAAAATCAGGAAAATAAACTAGAAAATTACAAAACTATTTTAAAAATCTTAAATGACTAAAAGAATTTTAGAAACTGGAATCACATTTTTGACTTTTCTCTATTTATTATGAATTTAATACTATTTAAAACTAATTAAAATGCTAGAAAATATTATTTAAACTAAGAAAATTATGGAAAAATATTTTTTGGCTTTTATATTTTATAAAACTAATAAAATTGAAATTGCATTTTTCGATCTTTTTACGAATTATTTGGATTAAATGCTAATTAAAAATGCTAGAAAATGACATAAAGTGCAAGAAAATTAGTAAATGAACAGTGAAAAATATGAAAACTTCAGGTCAACGATAAAATAATATTGAGAACCCAGGAAAAATAACAGAAACTATTTTGGAGTAGTGGAGATATGATTTGGGCGCACAACTAATGAAATAAGCACATGTAAATAAGCTAATAAGCTACTATAAGCTACCCTAGCCTTAATATAACCTAACTTATGCTAATGCAACTGAATGGGACCCTAAAAGCACAGGCTAGAAGCATTTAAGCACAAAAGCAAGATCAAACCATAATAAGCCAAACAACCCCTAAGGCCCTACTTTAAGCACTATATTAAGCTATCTAGAAAAATCACAAAAATAAGCAAAAATGACCAGGCAGTAGACAACCAACCAAAGAGCTAGAATCCATAATTTCATCTAATTTGGCCCTATATTGAAGGAATGAAAAATCAAAACTATAAGTACTTTGGACATGATTTGAACTTTTGACTATTTCAAACAGAATTGGAATTTTGACTTTATTGAACTTCCAATGCAATTTAAGGACTGATTTTGATGAAATGAGATGTAATAAGCACAAATTAAGCTACTCCTACAATTTCTAAACCTATCTTAAGCCATTTTAGTTACTAAATCCTAACAGTTTTAGTCTAGACTAGTTTTAGAGTAATTTTGACTTTTTGTTTAAAAGAGGCCTAAATGCAAGAACAACGACTATTATATGACCTATAGAGACATGTATAAACCAATGTTAACTACTAATAAGCACTAGAGCTCTAAAAGCGACCTAATCCAAACACTCCTTTAAGTTTTCTACAAAGCAGATAAGCTATCTAATCTATATCTAATCATGCAGAGATTAAAACAACTATAATTCTAAGATTCTAGGACTGAAATAACATCAAATCAAGCACAAACAACAGGCAAACATGATCAAATCCATGACAGTTAAGTGCAGATTTGAAGATAAATACTCACTTGAGGTCCAGCTTATTTTTGGGCATTATAACAGAAACAAATCGATCAAATCCAACACCAAAACACTGAATCAAACCCAAATTAACATCAAATCACCCTATTTCCATTTCTGAACCAAAGAATGATCACAGTTGACTTTGGTTGACTTTTTTTAGAAAATCACAATTAAGACCGAGCAACCTTCTAGTTTGCCTAAAACACTTAAAATCGGTTAAAAGAAACTTATTTAAGCTACTTTGACACTTTGAAACTTAAAAGCAGGCATGATTACTTTTTGGCGGAAACATGAAGAAGGCGAATCTGGAAATTAATTGATAACACTTTTAAATTAAACTAGAATTAACTTAAGCAATACAATAAACTTGAAACCCAGAAATCTTAAACATCAAAACATTAAAAACGATTACATTAAAAATAATAAAAGGTCTAAAAACAATGACAACTATTTCTTGGTGTCTTCTGGTCTTTATATAGCTATCCAAAAAGCATCCTTGATCAATTCTGATTAAATCCCACCATTGGATAGGCTTTGATATCATCTTAATCGTTGAAACTCATTTTGGCGGGAAAACATGTAAAGTGGCTAAACCACTTGGTTCTGATTGAGTGCAAGGAGCATGATGTATTTAATGATTCTTGGTTGTTTTAGGTGAGGTGGAGGGATAAGGTTGTGGGTTTGTGGTGGGCGTGGTAGAGAGTGGGTTGCAGAGAAGTGGGTGAAGAGTGGTATTGGAGGGAAAAGGGTTTGACCGGGTTGACTTGGGTGTTTATTAATAGGGAGGGTTCACAAAAGGTGGGTCACGGGTTGTTTTGGCTTTGGGTTCAAGGTTGGGTTTGTTTATTAATAACACAAGGACCAAAATTGCAATTCCACCAAACTTGAGGGACCAAATCTGTAATTTTCCAAAGTTTATTATAGGGACCAATTATGACAAGTTTAATTTTCCCAAGGACCAAAAATAATAATTTTCAAATTAAAAATGTCGGGGTAAATTCATCAATCTTTGAAATTTCGAGGACTAAAGTTGCCATTTGCAAAATTGAATTTTATAAGGCTAATTTTGACAACTTGAAAATCCACGAGGCATTTTTATGAAAAATTACATGTTTTGAATAACCGGGGACTAGATTTTTACAATTATTGAGTAAAACACGGTCTAAATATTTTTACGTCTTTTGAGACTTTTCAAAGTGTTTTGATTGTTTTTACGGTCTGAAGGAACAAAATGATGAGTATTTAGACACTCATCACCGCGAATTGAGCCCTTTCATTGCATAACAGTGAGTTGTTGGTAGATGTATGGTGAAACTTGTGGGTGCATGCTAGTATTGTGATATGTCGCCACCACATTCATTATTCATGCAGTATTTGCAAGCAGTAGTTGTGGTTGACAGACCATGATACGTTCAAGTTGTATCAACGAAGCACCACTTTAAGCGGGCGCAAGCTCCTTGAGAAGAAGAAGAAGAATGACAGAATATTGACCAAAAACTAATAACTTTCATTCACTTGGTAAACATTAAATACTAGTAAACAGATAACTCCTAGTTTGACTCCAACACATATCCTAGTTCGACTCAACAGATAACTCCTATTAGACTCAACACATATCCTAAATAACATAAATAATAATGATAGTAATCCTAGCCCATCACGAAATCCTTGTGCCAACTGGGAGGAACCGACACACGCTTGGACCTTACGTCTTGCACTTCTGATATTGCTTCAGGCGTAACATTCCCCCTCCTTCTGAAATGACCTTGTCCTCAAGGTTATAAGTTGGATAAGCTGACTGGAAATCAGACAACCATTCCCACGTGGCTTCTTCCGGTGATCCTCCCACCCATTGCACCAAAATCTGCTGAACCGGAATTCCATTCCGCAACACCACACGAGAATCACAAACTGTCAAGGGCTTTTCCACAGGCTGTCCATCTAGAAACTCCTTGGGAAGACAAGCCACCACCTCATTTTCGTTACCTAAGTAGGGCTTAAGAATTGAGACATGAAATACGGGATGTATCTTACTTGAAGTAGGCAATGTCAAACGATAAGCCACCTTTCCGATACGAGCCTCTACCTTGTACGGACCATAATACCGCTTGGCTAGCTTGTTAGAAAGTCGCTTAGGTAAAGTGAGTTGCCGATATGGTTGAAGCTTGACGAGCACCATATCTCCTACCACTTCCCGCCTCTTACAATTGGCCTTTGTTTCCATGCAATGCCTGGCTGATAACAAGTTTTCCTTGAGTTGATGCAACAACCCATCTCGCTCCACTAGTAACTAGTTATAATACCCGTGCACGCACGAGATTTTGACAAAAAAAAATATATTCTGTATTAATATTGAATAATGTGTTTTTAAAGGTAATTGCATATAATTATATAGTTATAAGTTTCATGCACGCACGAAGTTTACACATAAATCAAATTTATTTTAACATTTTAGTTCAGTATATACACATATAAAAATTTGCCCATGAAAATTGTGATATAAGTACAACTAATACTTATGCACGAGTTTTTCATTATGCATTAATATCCATTAGAATTTGGTAAAATATTTGTAAAAATTTCTGTTAGGTAACTCAAGATTTAATTTTATTTAGCTGACAAAGATGTTGTTATTTAAATTTCACTATTGATATTACGTTGTATACATGATGCAACTATGCAAGCTTAAGAGCATATAATGAGTGTTGATAAAGTTAAAGTATACTCCTTAAATTTTTATAAATATTTTTCTAGATATTCTTATATAAATAAATAAGAAATGCATGAGTCATTGTTATAATTACAATCGCGTATATTTATTTTTATATTAAAGTAACCCGTGCTTACACTTTGATAATTATATTTCCGTTTTCAGTAATTTAGCCGTATTTAAAATGTAAACTCGTGTCCACATAGTTTAAACTTTTAAAAATGAAATAAATGAGTCCTTATTGAATGTATATACTAAAAAAATTGATACTTATAATCTTATGCAAATTTATATGTTGTTATTTTAAAACAGCATATACATTGTATTTTTAAGATATAAAGTATAAGGGTTTATTTGTTTATAATCCAAAGTTATTAAAAAAAACATAGAGGCTTATAATATTACACTTAACTCTATATACTTTTTATAAATTCAACCACTAAAGTTTTATTAATTACCTCTTTTTTTTTAAACTTTTTGTTTTCACAAATTTGACACCTATATTTTTATGTGTTTTTTTTATCAACAAAAATTTTTCATCAAATTTATTAAAGTTTGACAAAAATCAATTTAATTTTGACTTTTATTAACCAATCACATCACACGATTTTGCTTACGTAGCGAAATTGAGCTATCCTATTGGCCCAATTATTTTTTCAATAAGAATGAGTTGACAAAATGACTCTGAAATGATGTAATTCTTTTATTATATAAAAGATTCATCCACAGCAGCCACCTTTGAAGAACCCGGCGGATAGGTACTGATAGAGGTAACCGCCCATACAATGCTTGAAATGGTGACATCTTAATGCTACTGTGGTAACTAGTATTGTAGCAATACTCAGCCCAAGGTAATAAACGAACCCACTGATGAGGCTGATTAGCTACCATAGCACGCAAGTACTGTTCCAAACACCGATTAACCACTTCCGTTTGCCCGTCCGTTTGAGGGTGATATGCCGTACTATGACTTAACTGTGTGCCATTCAATTTGAATAGTTGCTTCCAAAAATTGCTAACAAAAATTGGATCACGATCGGATACGATAGTTTTAGGCAATCCATGATGCTTAACCACAATGTCTAAAAACACTTCCATGAACTTTGGGCGTTGAAGCTTGACGGTAATGGCCCAAAGTGCGCATATTTCGTAAAACGATCTACCACAACAAGAGCAACTGTGAATCCCTTAGAAACTGGTAACCCCGTGATGAAGTCCATAGAGACGTCCTCCCATACCGCCAAAGGAGTCGGAAGAGGCTGCAAATAACCACCCGGAGCCTGAGTTGAATACTTGGTTTGTTGGCAAACCAAACAATGCTTAATGAACTCCTCAACTGATTTGCGCATTCCCTTCCAATAGAATAACGCGGACAACCCTACCAACATTTTTTTTATCCCACCATGTCCCGCACTAGGCGTATCGTGAAACTCCCGCAAAATTAGTGACTTGAGTTTTGATTCTTGCCCCAGGTAGTAACGATTTTGAAAAATCAAAATCCCATCCTCACGACGAAAACCACTCAGTACTTCCCCACGATCCATCTTTTGATGCAATTGTAGCAACTCTTCTAAGGACTCGTTCTCACGTTTCAATTCGCCAAGTAACCCAACTAATGGCTGACTCATAGTCATGAAGGAAGTTGTAACTTGTTCAGCATCCTCATACATTCGGGAAAGAGCGTCCGCGACCTGATTAGATACCCCCGGCTTGTATTCGATAGAAAAATCAAACCCCATTAGCTTTCGTACATACTTTTAGTGAAGTGGAGTTTGAATCACTTGTACATAAGTTCTTTAATACTTTGGTGATCCGTTCGGATGGTAAACCGCCGCCCGATTGAATACTGACGCCATTTATAAACAGCTTCCACAATAGCAAATAACTCCTTCTGATATGTGGTAGCAACGTGCATTCGCGGACCTAGCTTACGACTGAAATAACTAATGGGCCGGTTATTTTGAAGTAAAACCGCGCCTATCCCATCACCTGATGCGTCAGCCACGACCACAAAAGTTTGATCAAAATCCGGAAGACCCAAAAGCGGTGCATTAGACAAGTGTTGTTTAAGATCCTCAAAAGATTGAATCTCCTTTTCACCCCACTTAAATCCCTCCTTTTGTAGAAGGTCTGTTAATGGCGCTGCCACACTTGCATATCCTCGAATAAACCGCCTATAATACCCCGCGAGGCCCAAAAACCCCCGTACCTGGCGTTGGGTTCTAGGCACTGGCCATTCACGAACCGCGGCTATCTTCTTGGGATCCACTTCCACACCGCGGCCTGAGATGATATGCCCTAAGTATTCAAGTGTCGCGGCTCCAAAAACACACTTGGATCGCTTCACGTAAAACCGATGTTCCTGTAAACACTGAAAAACACACTCCAAATGTTCCAAATGTGCATTAAGTGAAGTACTATAAACTAAGATGTCATCAAAAAACACAATCACAAATTTACGTAAATATGGAGAAAACAACCGGTTCATGGTTGCTTGAAAGGTGGACGGGGCGTTGGTCAACCCGAACGGCATAACCAGAAACTCATAATGACCATCATGTGTGCGAAAGGTTGTCTTGTAAATATCTCGTTCATGGACACGAATTTGATGGTACCCGGCTCATAAATCAAGCTAAGTAAAAATACTAGCACCCCCTAGTTCATCAAACATCTCGTCAGCTGTAGGAATTGGAAACTTATCCTTCACTGTGACCGCGTTAAGTGCACGATAATCCACACCAAAATGATATCTCCCATCCTTCTTTTTAACCAACAATACAGGAGAAGAGAAGGGACTATGACTGAAACGAATAATTCCTTGGCTCAACATCTCATTGACTAACTTTTCCATTTCACCTTTCTGATAATGTGGGTACCGATAGGGTCGAACATTTACCGGCTTAGTGTTAGGAAGTAGATGAATTCGATGATCAATCACACGATGAGGTGTAAGGGTTGTGGGTACCTGAAAAAGGTCATCAAACCGAGGCAAAAGCTGATCAAGCACATGTTGTCCTGAATCCGTGACCATAGAGGATGTACCATGCTCCCCCGCCTCCATGGGTAGACTGTGAAACTCATACACGCCATAAAAATCCTCCGTGTCCAACAAGGCTTGCATCCGGTGAAGACTAATTCGTTTCATACGAAGGGATTCATCCCCTTTCAACAGATACTTAGTATTAACAAGAGTAAATTCCATTGTTTGTTGCGCGTAATCATGCGTCACCTTACCTAAGTTTTGTAGCCATTGTATACCCAATACCACATCAGGCCCTTGCATGGGCAAGACATATAGGTCGACCACGATTGTCAAACCTTGCATATGAAGGCTTACCTGCGAACATACATTCTCACACAACAACGTCGCCCCGCTGCCAATATAGACCTTGAATGCCTTCGTCGTCTTAATGGGTAAACTCATCTGTTCCATGACGTCAGGTCGAATAAAATTATGTGTACTTCCATTATCAATAAGCACATGAACATCACCGGTACCAATCTTCCCCCATAGTTGTAGAGAACGAGGGCTGCCATGTCCAATCAACGAATTGAGAATGGAGATATCACCCTGTTCAACCGCCTCATCCTCATTGGCGGCTAACTCATTACCTTTCTCGTCTTCATTCTCTGTCATGAGTAACAAGAACTTACCAGGACACTTATGACCCCGCATCCACTTGTTATCACAATTGAAACATAACCATTTATTAAGGCGTTCTTGACGTTCCGCTGGTGAAATCCACTTTATAGCAAGCGGCTTAGTAGTAGTATCGGAAGTTGGAGTGGGTGTCGGTAACAAAGGTGGATTACCTGTGAAGCGTGGGGTAGGCTGTTTTTGAATAACCCCACTGGAAGCAACCTTAGGTTTGTTAACAGTAGAAGGAGACCATTGATCTTCTAATTGTGCTTCGGTAACACGTGCTAAAGAAAACGCGTCACCTAGCGTCGTAGGTCTGGACACAAGAAGCTCTCGCTGTAGCGTCGGCTTAAGGCCAGAGATATAGAATGAGATAAGCAAATTTTAAGAGATATCTGTGACACGATTCATGAGTTTTTGAAACTCACTTTGATACTAGGCCACTGTACCAGTTTGTAATAGCTTTGATAGGGCTCCGTGAGGATCCTCATACTTTGACGGACCAAAAAGATTCATTACACTCTCCAAAAACCCGTCCCAACTTGTGACCAGATTGTTACGAGTCATCCATCGAAACCACTCCGCAGCGTCACCTTCAAGATTGAAACCCACAACCTTTAAACGCTGATCGACTGGTGTTTCCAGAAGTGCGAAGTACTCTTTAATAGCAAATACCCAGCTTTCTGGATCAGACCCATTGAACTTTGGCACATCGAATCGCATGGACCGCGGTAAGCCTGACCCGGGATCACCACCTGCTCCATGTCGCGTTTGTACCAGCCCTTTTGTAACTTGCAATTCGGCATGAATCGCAGCCAACTGAGATGTAAAAGCATCGGACTGCTCCTTCAGCAGCAACCGAATTGATTTTTCGTCCATTAGCAATGAAAGCACCAATTGATACGTTCAAGTTGTATCAACGAAGCACCACTTTAAGCGGGCGCAAGCTCCTTGAGAAGAAGAAGAAGAATGACAGAATATTGACCAAAAACTAATCAATTTCATTCACTTGGTAAACATTAAATACTAGTAAACAGATAACTCCTAGTTCTCAACACATATCCTAAATAACATAAATAATAATGATAGTAATCCTAGCCCATTACGAAATCCTTGTGCCAACTGGGAGGAACCGACACACGCTTGGACCTTACGTCTTGCACTTCTGATATTGCTTCAGGCGTAACAGACCACAACTTTGCAAGATTGATTGTTTACGGTCATGCTCCTCCATTATCATTTTTTTGACTTGGTCAATATGATTGGATTAGTTTTACAAAGGTGTTTATGTAATGGTTAGCATTTCTAAATCTCTTAGATATTCTAAAATCATGTCTATCCTTGGAATAACTCTCTTAGCTGGTAAAACTAGTGAAGTATAACATCATAACATACATTAATTAGTGTTAACCTAAACAAGTACTCGTAATGGTTAAGATAAAATCAAATACACCAGGGTTTTACAAATTGCTTAAAATCAATTGGGTTTTGACTTCTGAGCATCCCACATCGCATTGTGAAGGAAAGTAACTTATGGGAGGTAGTTATAAATAAGGAGGGAAGGATACAATTATAGGTAGGCATGTTGAATTCATTTAATAGCCTGTGTCAGTTTTTTTGGCTTGCAAGCTTATAATATGAATTTCATATGTTTGCAAGCTAAAACTCGCAGCACAAGCTTTTATATTTTTTGACAAGCTTATAATTTTAAAGATAAAGTAAGAAAACCTTGACATGCCACAAATATAAATGTATAATATCATAAATTATATGCGATTTTTTTCAAATTTTCAAATATTTTCAATTTTGTAATTTAATTTTTGTTTTCGCTTAGGTGATCATCTTGTTTACATACTTTTTTTTTGTATTATAGTTAACTAGTTACTTGTATAATACTTATCCACTTACAAGTTTCAAACTGACTACAACTAATACTTATATCTAGCTATATTTAGTTTGGTGTGAATTCATATGTTTCATGAATTTGATAATTTCCAAAATCTTTTATATGAAACATATATTTAAAGACGCAATATAATGGTTGAACTTGGAGATTCTTGTTTGGGGGGTCAAGATCCTGCAAGTGTAAATTGTCACTTTTGTATATATAAAACATTGATACGGGTAAGTACAGAATAAATACGGATTGTAAAAGAATAACCACTAAAATGATACAAAAATGACAACTTAGTCTAGCCTTTGAAGCCAAAGTATTGGAGAACTTAAATGTCGACATAAAAGAATTTTAGAGACAATGTAGTCGAACTTGAACAAGAAAAAGTGAAATTTAAACAATCAAAACCACAAAAATCGTGAGAAGAAAATAAAAATCGTGGGTGGTTGTTAATGTTTAGGAATATGAGACACATTTAAATGAACTTAGAGTACAATATACATGACTAATAATGATCTGTAATTTTACATAAAGAGATTGGATTTGAGATCCAATCGATCACTTGAGGACGAGAACGCTTACTTTTATGTTAAATCCAGGAGTGAGATAAAATTTTATCTCTGGGTCTCAACATCTAGAGTGTCTCTCTTTGATGGTTGTAGCTTCAAACAAACTCGATTACTGGACATAGGTGGAACACTAGAGTTTTATGACAACTAAACCAGGCCTTCCAAGTTTTTTGTGTAGTCGGTTGTTTAGTTCAAGTTGTATGGTCAAAGTCAATCATTTTGTTTGTCGTTTACATTGACTTTAAGTCGTGATAGTACTTTTCAATGCGATTTACGTGTACTCTACGAGTTCAATCCAACTTATGAAATCTAACCGTACATGATTGACTTTAATGGCGGATCAACAAGGACGGGCCTTAGCTTGACATTTTTTTGGAGTCTTCTTTTATCGGTATTTTGACGCATAACTACTTACACGACTCTATGTTGGTTAGTTAGGATAAAGAACATGATGAAGTATTTTTTTATAATTTTATATTGATACGATGAAGATATAATTGATTTACTATGGCTCTTAATCCACTTTAAGAAGGATTTTGGGTGTAGACGAACCTGGTAGTCCCCAATGTTAATACCAATATGATTAGATAACTAGGTTACCAAACAAGTTAAGTAATCATTCACTCCATGTCAGTATATATCAACCAACACAAAAAGTCTAAAACATAAGCAAAGTCAGTCATTGTCTTGAACATTATTAATATACTTATTACATTGCCAGAAAATGAAAAAATAAAAAGTAAACATATCTCATTTTACATGTATAAATGCATTCATATTAAGCAATTCTCACGACGTATGCAAACTCAAACACACATCGGCCACAAACACAAACACACTTGCAAACAACATACATACCTTAGCAACCCACGCCTACCCGTTTCCACAGGACCCTTGAGTAAATCCATCCATTCCATAATCTGTTGGAAAAATAGTTTTGGAAAATGAATTTTTCATATTTTGGACACCATTTAATATATGTATATGTTATATATATTTATGTTTCTTGGTAGCTTTGCGTTCTCCTTGATGAGAGCTTCGCAACGAGCTAAATCGTGTACAAAATAGAGCTAATATGAATGAGATATCGTGTCTCAAATTAGGGCACTTGAAACACAAAATATGGGAACAAAATGCTATCCCACATCGCCTAGAAAAGGATGTGGGTGTGTGTTTATATATGAATCTTGATATGAACTTTAAATAACAAATATACCCAATCTTCATCAATCTTTTTTCTAATCCAACTATGCCCTTATTTTTTTTACTCGGTTTACCCTTTCACTCTTTTCTCAAGTTTGACGCCAAAGCGAGAATCATTTTCTACCATATCTGTTATGAGTAATTCTTTGATATTGACTATGCATGTATTCATGTTTAACTTGCATCGTAGTTTTATTGTTAAAATGACCAAACATTTGAATATAAAATTAGTCAAATAATGTGAGTAAAGTTTTTTTTGTTAAACTTTAAGATATGTTATAGTTTTGTTATGTAACTGTATGCTTGTCAACTTGTCGTGATTTGCTGGAAATAAAATTGGGAATAGAGGTGGCAAAACGGGCGGCCAGGCAGCCACGGGCTAGAATGTGCACGGGCCTAAACGGGCATGGGCTAAACGGGCACGGGTCCAATGGACGCATGTTATACAAATTGCTTAATAAAAGACCTAAAACGACGAAATGAAATTTTTAAACGTAATATTTTATATATATTAAAAAACTTAAATATATTATATAATTTTTTTTAAAACGATCGTAATGTTCTACAATTGAGGGGAAAAAATGTACCTGTTAGTGCCTATTTAAGTTTTCAATGGGCTATATGTGCCAATTTCAAAAAAAATGAGGGGTTTTAAATGTGCCCAAATTTTTAAAATTTTTGCCAATTTAGTCTATCTTTTTGCTTTTGGGCACATTTTGCCACCTCTAATTCGGAAGCTGTAGTAAATGGTTTTGAAAATAGAGATGGATACAAGAAAGGGTATAAATGTCATATGCTAAAGTAATTTTAACAAGATGGGTAAATATGAGAATTTAATATGTAAAATCGGGTATTTTTGTTATTATGATGTTTTGGTGGGGAAATATGTAATTAATAGTGTGCTACTTGTGCTACTTTTTCTCGTATTCAACAGAAAATAAATACTGGTAATTAATAATTGATTTGCTTTCTTGTTTCATAGCCTTCTTTGTTACTGGAATTAACATAATTTTTGTTTTGTGTTAGGAAATGAAAAAAATATGTTTTAGACGTTAGACAAGTCAAAAGAAAGATAAAAAATTTGAAACGTGAGCAATAATTACTTAAAAAACATATTAATGACGTAAGAGGCCCACGAAAACACTTAAAGTTAAGCAATACAAAAAACAAAGCAAAGTTTACAGGTAAACTAAACATACTTTTGGTTAAATCTAAAGAAAGGAGGTTATGAACATAGTTTTGGTTAAATCTACTGTTTTATGGTAATCTTTATTACACAGAGTAATTACAAATGGCACTGAAGTACTAAAGTAAAAAATTGAAAGTTAAAAGTCAATATTGAATATTGAACCAATTATCTTTAATGCATTGTTGAATGTTGAGGAAATAATTTTCACATGTAATATAATTACCATTAACTTATCAATTCTATAACTATATGTATATAATTACCATTAAAAATGCAAACTAATATTAAATAGAAATAGATTCGGCATATTTAAAGTCGGAAAGTCAATACAACTTTTTTTTATTATTATTATACATACAAAGCATGTATCTATATTTTTGAAACTTAAAAAGTGAGTAATGTTAAATTTCTGAAATTCCTTTCAAACAAAAATTTCTACATAAAAATTAAAAGAATTTGACCTTAATGGAATAGTTACCATAACAATTCATACCTAAAATTTCAAAGAAATGAATGACAAATTTTGACAACTTTTACTAATGTAATTTCCCAAAAAAAAAATTATTTAAGCGTAACACTAATAATTTCTAAAAGTTTACCAACAAATTATGTTTTATAAGGCACCATATTACAACTTATTTTTTTATTGTTATGTTAGTTCATAGTGTGTGGATCATATACGATCTCAGTTATAAAATATTAAAATGTGTGCAATGACCATATGATTTTTAAAAATATTGTTTTGACATTTATATATTGTATAGTTGAAATTGCAGGCATATTGTTGTGAATAACTTGAATGTTTACAATCACAAAAACATTGTATCGATTTATTATTTAGTCACGGGGTTCATTTTTTTTGTTCTTGTTCTTGCGCATTAAATACGTTAAATACAAATATGTTTCCAAATATTGCTATAATGATTGTGTATGATTGGTGCTTTAATCGGTGATTGTTCCGGCGCATTAATTTCAAAGATATTATACAAAGTTTTTTGAAATAATTTGGTCAAAATACATTATACAACCGGTGTATATATTTTTGTTAAGTTTCTTAGGTTTGTAGTTTTTTTTTAAATTGGGTCAAATCTCATGCTTTGATGAATGATAACTATAAAGTGAAGCCAATCAAAGAGTTCTGTCGAAGATGATTCAACACCTCAAATGTCGTGTACTAAGAAATTTTACACGTCGAGTAGCTTGCATTGTTAGTTATCTCATAATTGATGTAATGTTTTATTTTCAGTTTCAATAAATATTTTTATATGTTCTTTGATACATGTTAATAATTCTTGCTTCAGTTTAATTATCGCATGTTACAAAACACTTACCACAATATCGCATATCGTTAATTATATACCGCTAGGAACCGCTGCCGCTAGGCGCGGGTACTCGTCTAGTTTTAATAAAAGTGTACACCGTTTTCCACATAATCATCTCATCAAGTACAAGTACCAACCATTCCTCATAACCAACGTGGCTGGCCTTCGATAATTTTAATCAGAAACACGTATATGTCTCACATAAACCGCATGGGTGCGGACTGGGCACCTTTTATTGCATAACAGCCGGTTGTTGGAAGATGCATGGTGAAACTTGTGGGTACATGGTAGTCTTGTGATCGTGTTGCCACCACATTCATTGTTAATGCATCCCACATCGCATTCTGAAATAAAGTAGCTTTGTGGGAGGTGGTTATAAATAAAGAGAGAAGGACTCAATATTAGTAGGCTTGTTGAATGCTTCAAAAGCCTATGATCAATATTTCTTGCTGCTTATTTAGATTTATAAGCTTGTGGAAAATGTTGATCATCGCTTTTTAGTATTTGGCAAGCTCATAATTATATATAATATAATTCTTCTATGAACTAAAAATCTAAAGTTGTCTAAACCTAAATACCCCATAAATATCGACCATTGCTTTTATAATGTTTACAAAGGTTTTATAGTGAGACAAAGGTTATATCTAGCCATATAGAGTGTATCTCCTTAGTGGTTGTACGTCGAATCAAACTCGATGTCTATAAATCTTAAATGACGGGATCATGGTTTGAGTTACCTCGTCAGAGTATGTGTTGATTTGCACATATACACATTTTCTTTTATTTGGATACTCTACCTCATTTTTAAAGGAGTTTTATCAAGCTCCAAAGCATTAAATAAACCGTGCAAATCATCTACTTTTGATATATGTTGATTATTTATTTATTTTTATCGACTTTAAGTTGCGAAAGTATTTCTTTTTTCTAGACGATTTACATGTACTCTTTGAGTTCAATCCAAATTATGAAATCTTTTTGTACACGGTTGACTTTTAAGGGGGATAAATAAGGACGGGCCATGGTTTGACTTTCTTTTGAGTCCTTTCTTTATCGGTATTTTTTGGGTATTTTTAACACATAACTTACACGAATCTATTTATTTCTTTATTTTTAGAAAGGCAACAAAATTATAAAACCCCTCAGAAAGAGACAAAACAAAATACAATACAAGACATCCCCTCAATTAAACAAGATAATTAAAAGAGGAAAGGACCAAAAAAGAGAAAAAGATACAAACCAAAAATTGCTAACACAAATACACACGAAAACTAACTTAGATACTAAAAAGTAAAAACCACAACTGACCACAGATTATGAAGAATTACTACTGATGCTATATTTGGAGCCAAACCAACAAAAGAAAAATAATTCTCTTATGACCTGGTCCAATCACTCTCACCATCAGTTAAGAAGAGACAAATAGCATATTGAATGTAACCTTAAACTGAGACTTGCAGACCTGATAGACAGAAGAAACCACTTGCAGAAACACTCTGTAACACACAAAAAGACAGCACAGTATCCTTTGACATTCAGCGACAGTCAGGGTAAAAAACATGATAGAAGTATTTTCATAATCTTAGTTAAATACGAAAGAGATACAGTTGATTGATTGATATGGTTTAAGGAGGTTGTGTTTTGTTTATAAGAAAATGGTATGTAAACCGAATATGGACTTTTAAATGTCATTTTAAAACTTTGGATAGACAAAATCGATTAAAAACTACTAATGATAAAAAGTTTCTACCAACTCTTTATCTTTATGTAAAAAAGAACCTATGTGTCTTTTACTTTAAAATTTCAAGTCTTTTAAGATGGCATGCCACTTCGCTTAACCAGTCCACCTAATCTTCCCCGGTCGAACTCTTGTTCTTGTTCGAAAACCACTTGCGAAAATGATTATGGGTGTACGAGACCAACCCGGCTTCCAATTCCGTCCCATCCAACCAGTCATCTAAACCAATTGGCGGCCGATCTCTAATGTTAATCATCTTTCTAACAACACTTATGACACCTACACAAGACCAAGATTAGTAGCTATGAAGCAACAAAAATAGTCATATATGCTCATTTATCATCATGTATCAGCATCAATCCCATCGTTAGTCTACAACATAAACAAACTCACTAACTTGAACATCATAATACCTGTAAAGGGAATTGTGTTACATGTAAAAATAAAACTTCATATTAATTAATTTTCACCAACACTTGCAAACTTAAACACACCTTAGCTACCGCGACCACCCGTTACCACACAATCCTTGAATAGAAAACCCAAAAAGTTGCGCCTTCAACCCCTAGTCTCTCCACGACCAATATAACTCATAACTCCGTGCCTTCAACCATTCAATAATCAACTCGTGAAGTACAAGCACCATCCATTCCTTATACATGATCACTCACTTTTGGAAAAAAGAGCTTTGAGTAACTCTATCATCTGGTTAACACACAACCAATGCGGCCTTGGATAAAATGCTTTAGACACACATATATGTCTAACTTAAACCTCACGGGTGTGGATTAAGCACCTATCACTGCATAACAGCCGGTATAACATCATAAAACTATGGTAAATAAAACTAGTATTAGTATAACATCATAACATACATTAATTATTAGTGTTTATTTAAGCATGTGATCGTGTCCACGAGTGAACTACAAAATGCTTAAAATTAAATGGGTTTTGACTTTTGGGCATCCCACATAGCATTGTGAGGAAAAGTAGCTTTGTAGGAGTGCTTATAAATAAGAAGGGAATAGACACATTTTGAAGTAGGCACGTTGAATTAATAAAAGCCTATGATCGATTTCTGAAGATGCAAAGCTTATGATTTGATTTTTATAAGCTTGCGTGTTTGGATTTGGGCCATGGTTTCTATTTTATTTAACAGGCTTACCATTTTAAACACAAACTTTGACGAGCTATAAATTCAAACTAGACGAGTACCCGCGCCTAGCGGCAGCGGTTCCTAAAGGTAGACAATTAACGATATGCGATATTGTGGTAAGTGTTTCATATAACGTTCAAAATATAATGTGAAAATATCAAAATGTAATTGCAAACGGTTGTAACATGTGATAATTCAACTCTATAAAAAATTGTTAACATGTATCAAACGACATACAAAAATATTTAATAAGACTAAAAAAGAAAACATTACATGTAAGTTACCAAAATATACACCCTTTGACTGTTAAGGTCAAATTCACTTATACTTAGCCATGTCAATCTATATAATAGATTGCTTTTATTTAGAACTACTCATACAACTATTAATGGCTTTGTTTCAGTTTCTGTAAACTGTTGTTAGTCTGAAAACTTTCATAATAACTTGAAAGTCAAGCTGTTGTAGTTGACTTAAAAAGTCAATAAAACAATGCCCCAAGAGATTTAACTTGCATGATGATAAGCTGTCATAGGCACAAAGGCTCGCATCTGCTATCGGGATTTCAAAAGGATTCGGTTCTAAGCACACGAATCACGCAAAAATATTCCTAACAACCTTAAAATAAGCGATGTACAAAAAAGAAAAGAAATCGAGTTTTATATCCCTTCGTTACTATACACGGATGAGAGTTACGGATCCATAACTCACAATTATCGAATTCTTGTGAGGTCCCATTTTGGTAGGCGAGTCTTGAACTTGAGAGTGGAATAAGTGCAAATGGAAGTTCAAAGGACAGTATCATCTGCAGTATATCCATATAGAAAATTGGATTTCAAGAAACATTGATATGTCTAAATAAAGCGAGGATGGATATACAAACCGATGCTATGACAATCAGTCTTCCAGCTCCAGCAGATCCCCCAATTATCGACACTATTAGACTTGGTGTGATGGCAATGCATCTTGTTAGTTGTTACCAAGTTCCTGAGCCACTTCCTCATTTTTAAGTCCAAGAAACCCTATAGTAGCAACAAGTACTCAGTTACACTCAACTTAATACAAAAGGTGAACTAAAAGTGGAATAGGGTATTGTTGAATGAATATTACAACCAAAGTAGTCTCGTTACAATCTACTGCATAATGAACCGACCGGCGTAAGTTCTGTAATTGTTGAACTCGGCGGGGAAGCTAGCGGGGCAATTGCATAAAGAGTCGAACTGGACTTTCCTATAGCTTCAGCAATAAATTCCTCCAAAGCGAAAAACTAAACCGGATCTTTACCAATAATCTACCCTTTGCATACATCACCAGTTGCGTAACTTTAACCTTTGTTGTCTCCCTAATTATTTGTCTCTCTAGTTTATAGGGCAACCACTTAAACCTAAACATAAACTAATAACAACCGAGTTGCGATTGGAGTCTTTGTCAATGAAGTCTCGTCGAGTACATAACATTAAAAAAAATAGTTGGCATATAAAAAAGTAGTCTTTATTGGCATTCAAATTAGCTTATACTCTTTCTTGACAATGCTATACGGGTTGGCACATCACACACATGCACCACATTTAGACACATAATAATATTGGCGATTAACTAATAGATATAAATCTATAATGATCATTACATATTATATTAACAAGACATTTAATGATGCTCTGTTGATTAATATGAACAATTACAATATCATTAGACATGATATTTAAAACTTACTTGCTTGACTCCTTAGCGTGACGATCTTCCCACAACAAAGAAGACCCATAATCATCGCATTTTACATCACCACATTCTTTTAAGCCAAATCATCAAAAACTCGTTTTGCCTCGACTATCAACCCTCCTTTCGCATACATTTCCACCAATAGACTACCCACAAACACATAATCTCCAAACCCATATCTCACAATCGGTCCATGTATCTGCTTACACAACCCAATCAACCCATTACTTGACGCCAAACTAACCATAGTCGAAAACATAATCCTATTCAAACTCACCCCTCTTCAATCACTAAACATCATCTTATAACAGTCAACACTTTTCTCCCAAAAACCAAAACCATCATAACCAGCAATAACCGCATTCCACGACACCCCATCTCATCTCGGCCCTATTAAACACCCTCTCCGACGCAGATTTCGGTGCTCGTATGCGATTACAGCGATGGTGCGCATTTTCTGCGGTCGCGGTTTAAAGCGGCGCTTAAGTATATTCCGGCGGCGACAACCCAAAGAAGGTTACCAAAGATTATATAGGTAGCTGCAAATCACATAATACAAAATGAATATCCTAATTTCAGAAACTCATCAAAACAATTCAAACCCCAACTCTAAAAACGACTTAATCTTAAACAAAAAAAAAATTATGAAATTACTCAGCAAAAATTACCTCAATATTTAGTTGTGGGTTTTGTCGGTAGAAACACTTCCCGGCGGCGGCAACTTTTTCCGACGAAAAAGCAGCGACACAGAAAAAAAACACCATTGATCAACTAAAATCCATAGATCTATTAAAAAACCTTCAAAACTCATTGATCAATTAAAAAACTCAAAAGATTACCTCAAAACTTGAAAAACCGTTTTGATGGTCGTAGGTCTTAGTGGTTCCTCTCGGTGGTATCGCTACTTGGGTGTGGGGGTGAACTTCGGGTGGTGGTGGCGTTTGAGCGATGGTGTGAGTAGCAGTGGTGGGATAAAAGTGATTTGGTAGTTTTGAGATAGGGTTTTTGTGCGTGTGAGAGAGACTTCTTGCATACGTTTCTGTAACATTCTTATTTTCTCTCTCACTTGACTTTCAATTTCAATTTTCAACTTTTCACATTTCCTCATTGACCCTTTTTTCATTTTAGATAGTAGAGATATACCAGTGTACAAAAACTTGTCTAAAATCAATCGAGTTTTACAAAGCAGCCCACGTCGTATTATAATGTAGCTTTGTGGCAGTTTATCTTATGCTTGCAAGTTTATGATTTTGAGTTTTATGATCAGTTGATTTGGCTGATTTTTATTTTTTTATTTTTAGTATAATGACAAGCTTACAAATTAAGGTATAAAATTATCAAAACATAAACACACAATAAATTAACCATTGCTTTTATACCTTGTAATCATGATAATATTTTCCCAAGGCGATTTACATGTACTCGTTGAGTTCAATACAAATTATGAAATCTGAGTACATGGTTCACTTTTAAGGGGGATAAATTAGGAGAGACCTTAGTTTGGCTTTTTTGTTGTCCTTTTTTTTTTCTTTCTTTTGATCAATTTTTTTTTTTTTTAATTCATTCATTTATTTATTTGTTTTGGCTCTTAATGAGCACAAACACGACTTGTTAAAAAGGGACACTCCTGTTACAACTCGTGTATACTTATCACTTTATATATGTCTTGCAAAATATAGTTAACCAGAATGCAACTTCTATCATATAGAAACAAGTTGAAACCAAACCGTTTCCTTCCGTTACAAGATTCTTATGGTCATCCTGGAAGTAATACTTCTTTTCAGTTATCTTGGCAGCAACAAAGGTGTTTCGACCTTTGAGTGTGTAAAGAAGCAGACCGTACACTACGCAATATCTTAGCATACAACCATGTTTTGACCTTTCATCGCATTGTGAAAAAATTAGCTTGTGGAAGGTGGTTATAAATGGAGAGGCAAGGATGATTCATAGTAGGCATGTTGATTTCTTTAATGCCTACGGGCAACTTTTCTCTCTGCTTGCAAGCTTATAACTTGAGTGTTATAAGTTTGTGTTGGAATTATATAACATGACTAATCATAAATATAAGCAATAAACATCAAGTAAGTGCGGAAGCGTATAGGAACATATAATGAATAATTAATTAACTAAAGAATAAAATATGCGTACCTTTATTGATTCTAGCCGAACAAGAATCAAATCCACAAAACTAGCAATTGAGATGAACCCTAATTAGGGTTTATAGGATTATAAGAATTACCCCTTACCGTTTTGTAATTCAATCCAAAAATACTAACAATAATGTGTTAGTACCACTTTCTTGTACACACGTACTATACCGAATTAAAGTAATGCTAGTTTTAATCACACAAAATAATTTGTTTTGGAAAAACAAAGTATTCAACAACCTTGGGAGGTAGTCGACAAAATATAAGCAAAAACACACACAAACACTTTTTAGGTTTTAGCTTATGAGTACAAGAGATAGAAAACAAAGACCCTAAGCCTTGTATTTATACCCAATATAACTTGGTGACCAAGTTAGATATGGATTGGGTTTGGAAACCCTTAGGCCGATCGGTTTAGGACTCCACAAGGGATTCTAGAACCTTCTTGATCTTTAATTTCACATCTAGTCCTTCCAATTAACATTTAATGATCGTTAGTCCATTACACTTAATTAACTTAACCTCCGATATATTATTTCGTGTAATTAATAATTAAATATAACATTTACATTTAATTATTAACTTTAATTCTCATACGTAAAGTGTGCAATCCCGTGGTCTCAAGTTCGATCCTAACACATCTATTAATATTTTGTCCATTAAACCATGACTCCCACTTGGACATATCTTAATAGTGTGATCACATCGATTAGCGTCTAGCAACACTTGATGCCTCTAGCACAACTCGAGCAAGGCTCTGGAAAACCTTTAATGATTTCTCATTATTATTATCCTTTTGTTTCTAATACCATGTTAAATAAAGATATGGAATTAAGTCATTCTTTATTCAACCATTCATTTCTCGTTATAAGTGATTGAGCAAGATTACCAAATCTTACGAACATATTCAAGGGAGATTTTGGGTGTGGCACACAAACATCTTGTCAACCCTACGAGGGCCCAACAATATTAAACTCAAATAAATTTGAAGGAACACATTCTATCTTGACTACGAGAATAACACGAACTTTGCAACACTTGAAACAACCCTTATGACTACCGATTCGTATAGCGTTAAGTTGTTCCACGTAGTGCACTATATTCATGACACTTATCCGGTATCTCAAGTCGAGGATAACTATTCATGATTTACTTAATAACAATATCCATAAAGTAAAATCATGTAGTTAGGATAAGTCCTATATTCAATTCAATTGAATATCATCTGAAATTGGTATGCATTCTCATCAATATACTTTCAAGTATATTCTACCATATTTCTCAGATTTGTCTTAGTTTAATGATACTCCCATATCATTAATTGACAACGGACGATTTAGAATAAATAAATTTATTCACAGATTAAACATGCAAATATAAGATACAATATATATTATAAAATCAAACATACCAAGTATTTGATTTATTATAACAATTGTTTAACATCCCTTATCCAAATACCAAATAGATCAATGCATGAAAATTTCAGTTGATGAATTATGCCTCAAGTAATGACAATCATACTTGTTGACAAGGCATAAATCAACCAACTTGATCTATCGTAATTTTGAGAATACTTATTTCAAGAATTCAATTAATGAAGTCCTTGTATGTGTGCATTCACCAATCCACATAATAATTCATAAAGTGTGTGACATCCTCTATCACCAATTTATGACAATTTAAACTTTCAAACATTTTAAAGTTTAAAGTATTCTTATTCTTTTAATGTATAATGCAACTGCACTTTTAGTAGCACAACTAGTTCACATGGCCATTAGCAAGGATGAAATTCTACCATGACTAGTATTGAGTGTCATCTCAATTAAACCAGCATCATTGTATGCAAAACAACAATATGCTCATTAAAACTCCGTAAACTTTAATATCTATTTGTGTAATGTTTGATGCTTTCCAAACTTTCAAGTTTGAAGCTGATGACAATTGCACAACAATTGACATATTGTTCATCCATAGAATCTAGGAGCAATTCCGGTGAGGATGTAATTCTTTTAGAATATTCATTACACAAGTTATCTAATAACCTGTAGTTAGATATCAATGTTGTCAAATCACTTCTTATTCAAGAATGATACAACAATTTTAATACACAACATGATGTACATGATGAATCTACAGGTCAAACTTTGATTTCATTCATGTTCTATCTTGTCAAAAGATATTTATCCATTTCTCAAATGATATATCATGTTTTACTAGAATCATTTATTTTACTGCACATGTTTATTAATAATAAACATATATTCCAAGGTTGTATGCTTTAATTCTTAAATCTTACAAGTGAAGTTTCATTCCAATCTAAGACTTAACATTTAGCTTACAAGGAAGGTTACTTCCTATATGTTATACAACATATAAGATTTAAAAAACTTTAACATGATACTCCCACTAGCTTTCAGGAATACTTAAAATTTATCTTATTTCAATTATAAATCAAAACTAGAATTTAATAATTAAACATAAGAATAATTTCATAGATGCATGCATTTATCCATTCATGAATTATTGCACTACGTACTGCCAAAGATTATATGAATTCAAAAACCTTCGATTACTTACCGTCCTCGCTCAAGTAATTTCTCAAGAAAGAGTTTTTGATATTTCGTTGTCATATTTCATATTAATGAAAACAAGTATGACAATTATCATCTTTATATATTTAATGTGTCTAGGAAAGAATATTCAATCACAATTAATTGCTTAACTATGATTAATAATCTTGTCATAAGACATGCATTAAATATGTGTACAATATTATCCATACTATTTCTACATAATAATTCAAACCACTAGGGTTTTTCATCTCTTTGAAGAAACTCATTTCCATTCTCTAGTCTAACTATTAAGATAAACCAACTTTCCAAAATTGATTATCTTTATGGACATCATCTTTAACATTCATAGTATGAGTAATTTACCCAATTCAATATTTGGTAATCCATCATAATGGTTATCAGGTTTACTATAATCGTGTTACTCATGTTCTTCTCAGCATATAAATCAAATATCTGAGATATCCTTACAGATCTATGAATGAAAATTCCATCATCATGAGGTCTATCATTTATATGTCTAACCTCGTCATGATATTTACTAGTGTGTTTTAGAAGATTGTGTATCTTGTAATTTTATCTTTCAAGATAAAAAAACTCCCACTTGCCTTTTGTAATATATAGACTATCTATATATACTTAGCAATTAGAGCAAAACTACATTGTTCTCTTTTTGGGACATTACAAGTACACATTGATAATTCCTGACTTAATTTTGTTAATAACCTATTCATAAGTAGTTTGACAAAATTTTAGAATCTTCAATTTTTTAAAACTTAATGTGATTCATCACATTCCATAATAAAATGGTGTTTTATCAATCTTCTAGGTTGGAGTCATATTGAGTATATTCAATCTATACTCAATTTTCTAACCTTGTTACTTTTTAAGAAAGAAGTTATGGTTATCTTGAATCAAACAAATCAAATAGAGTTTGATTATTCTAACTGAACATACCATCAACTTGTGGTATTCAGTAGAATTAATATTACAAGACAATCTAACAATATATAAGATAAACATATTCCTTTTGGCTTACCTATTTACCAACTAAGTCATCTTAATGGTATAATAGATTTTCCAAGCCAATTGCATGCTTTATAACACAAGTACTTTTTAACCAAGTCACTTTATATCCATGTCTCATCAAGAAAACATAAACTGTTATAATCCCATTATACGTTATAAATCATTGATCAACTCAATGACTTCTTGTATATGTCTTAAAAAAAACATAACAAGTTAACGTCTTACTTTATTATAAGTCTTAAAAGACTTTATGTTTATGTTTTTACAATGAATCATAAACATGTTTAACTAAAGTAATTATGAACACAACATTTGGTTTCAATAGTAATTTCAAGTTAATTTATTTACTTCACAAAATGTAGGACTACATTATTTTCATTTATGTCATTCAAAATACATAAATAAACAAATTGAAGTAGTATTAGATTACTTCATTTATTTATGTCATTCTAATAATTCATAAATATTTAATTTGAAGTAGTTTTATATATCATTTTGACACATGTTCTAAATACTTGTCTAATTCTAGAAACCGCAAATATGTCCATGCAAGGTGTGACTTCACATGGAGATTTACTTTGTTGTTGCAATCTCGCCAAGTTCTGACATGACGTAAATTGCAACACCAAGTATTTCCTGAATTAGATATGTACAAGTAATATTACAACGTTAGTCTCTTACCTCGTAGTCAAGAGAATCCATTAAATCATATACCTATATGTTGTACCTTGCACACAATATAGATTTCTCCCACTTGTGCATGGAACAACATCATGTAGCAGATAAACAACACAACATATGTTTGTTTATGTGATCGATATGATTGTGTCATTGATATTAGCATAACTTGTAGATGTAGAACCACTTCATTGTCTAATAAGGAAACGTACATGACTATCCTTGAAAACATAAGTGTCTAAAAGTGGAAAGTAAGTATCTTAAGACATTCTAGAGATAATTTGGGTTACTACCAATACGACAAAGCTTGTAACTCCCACTGAATTAGAGATCATTACATTAATTCCTTATTCGGTAATAAGAACAATACTCCCACTGGATTTGACAACATTGTAAGTGTTTCATTAACCAGTGAAAGAAATTAGTATCCTATTTACTTCCCTACACCTTTGGGAAAGTCCATACATAACAATTACTTATGTACTAAAAGAGTGTATTCTACTATGTAAACGATGAACTATCCATCAATGCTATTAACTTGAAAAATTGGGCATGCAATTTCTTTCTTAATAGTTCTACTATTCCAACAATTGTAAGTAGTACTTTTAAATGCTCAAAACAACTAGATAAAATATGTTAGTTTGTCTTTTACCAATTATACAGTAATTAGTCTAGCTTCTAATTTAATAACTCATAAAATATGCAATTTTCTTAACTATTAAAATTTGCTTACGAGATATGTATTTAGAATTTAGACAATTCTAATTTTCCTATCATACCTTTCTTCATTCATGAAAAGGAATAAGATTGAATCTCACTCTTTCTTATGAAAAGAGGACTATGTTTATTCTTTTAGCAAAGTTGACTCTACCAAAAACCATTACATGTGTAGATCAATTTACCAATACAGGAATAACCTTCGTTTACGGTTTAATGTTGCATTAATACATTTAAAGAATTAGCAAAATTCAATTTTAGTATTTTCGATAATAAAACTTTTCAAGAAAATAACCCAATGTAATATTCATATAACCATAGAATTTTCTCAAAAACTAGGATCCAAATTATCATAGTTCCATTACATCAGTTGATCTGCTAGTAACGAAAGCACATAATAAGGTAATCTGTCGAACAATAATTGGCAAACAATTTCCAATTCCTAGATCATTATGGGATTTATATTTTCCAACGCTATTGCAAATATAAATATGTTTTATCCCATCTTATGCCTTGAGTCCAGGTCTTACTTCCTACTCAACTTAAGTGTCTAACTTAAAGAACTGCAAATATGTTCATGTAAGATCTGACTTTACATAGAGATTTACCTCTCCATCACAATCTAGCCAAGTACTGTCATAACTTAAATTGCAACTTCAAGTGTTTCTTTTAATTAGATAGCACATAACTTAATTTATAAGGGTACTAGTTTTGATTTTATGTGGTTAAATCAAATATGTACAAAGATGTCATGCATTCATCTTGTAGCATAAATTTAATAAAAAAAAAATTTATTACCAATTCATTAAGATCAAATTATCAAAGTTTTGATTGAGGTATTGGGTTCACCAACCAAGGAATTTAGCGTTAACTATCGTCCATTATACCGTACTTTTGCATAAGTGTAAACATTTGTGTTTGGGTAATTACCACGAAGTGGCGCATGGAATTAAAACTAATTCGCCTTAAGATGAGTTTGTACATTTATGGCTTACTAAGTAGCTCCAATCGAACTCACAGGGCAGAGGACCGAGTAAGCGCTAAAAGCATAACCTTAGACATCCTTTCGGTGTATTGTATGCACTTCTTTATTAACCCCTTTCAGGAATATTTAATTTTTAAATATAAGGGTAAAAATGAATTTAATTAATTTGATAAAAAATGAATGGTTGAGATTCATACATTTGTTCTATAGTTTTTATGTAATCTTTATTGATCTCACCCCAATGGAACCATGCCTTCCAAGTTTTTTGTGTTGTCGATTGTATAGACTATAGTCAAAGTTATTCATTTTGTTTTTAATTAACATCAACTTTAAGTCATGATAGTATTTTCCAACGCGATTTACATGTACTCCTTGAGTTCAATACAAATTATGCGATTTACATGTACTCTTTGAGTTCAATACAAATTATGAAATCTGACCGTTCATGGTTGACTTTTACTTGGGAAGGAACAAAAATATATGTAATTCTAGAACTTTGGGTAGACGAATATATGTAATTTCTGAGTTTTGACCATGAGAGAGAATTTTGTGTTTTTCTTGCTAATTACGAGTACCAATCTTAGTAAAAAGGATCTAATTAATCTCTTCTTTACTTAAAAAATTTGAGGATGTTCTAGTCTTCATGACACTTCACTTAGCCGGTCCACTAGATGTTTCCCGCTCCGAAACCACTTGTAAGAAGGATTTTGGGTGTAGACGAACCTGGCTTCACACTCCGTCCTGACCGGCCAATTCCCCTCCCAACTATTATAATAGTGCCCGATGTTAATCCTTTTTAAAAAAACACTTGTGACACCTACACAATACGTCAATACCAATATGATTAGATATATAACTAGGTTACCGCGCAAGTTAAATAATCATTCACTCCATGTCAGTATCTATCAACCAACACAAATAGTCTAAAACGTAAGCAAAGTCATTGTCTTGAACATTATTAATATACTTATTACATTGCCAGAAAATGAAAAAAAATAAAAAGTAAACATATCTCATTTTACATGTATAAATGCATTCATATTAAGCAATTCTCACCGACGCGTATGTGCAAACTCAAACACACATCGGCCACAAACACAAACACACTTGAAAACAACATACATACCTTAGCAACCCGCGCCCACCCTTTACCAAAGGACCCTTGAGTAACTCCATCCATTCCATAATCATCTCATCAAGTACAAGTACCAACCATTCCTCATACATACATGCTCGATCACTTACTTTTGAAAATTAGAGCTTTGAGTAACTCCATGATCTGGTAAACCCATAACCAACGTGGCTGGCCTTCGATAATTTGAATCAGAAACACGTATATGTCTCACATAAACCGCATGGGTGCGGACTGGGCACCTTTTATTGCATAACAGCCGGTTGTTGGAAGATGTATGGTGAAACTTGTGGGTGCATGGTAGTCTTGTGATCGTGTTGCCACCACATTCTTTGTTCATGCATCCCACATCGCATTGTGAAATAAAGTAGCTTTATGGGAGTTGGTTATAAATAAGGAGAGAAGGACCAGGTATAAGTAGGCCTGTTGAATGCTTCAAAAGCCTATGGTCAACATTTCTTGCAAGTTTATTAAGATTTATAAGCTTGTGGTAGTTGTTGATCGTTGCTTTTTAATATTTGACAAGCTCATAATTATAATACTCCGTAATAATTATTTTCTGAACTAAAAATTTAAAGTTATCTAAACCTGAACACCCCATAAATATCGACCATTGCTTTTATAATGTTTACAAAGGTTTTTTTTTATAGTGAGACAAAGGTTTTAACTAGCCATCTAGAGTGTATCTCCTTAGTGGTTGTATGTCGAATCAAACTCGATGTCTATAAATCTCAAATGACCGGATCATGGTTTGAGTTACCTCGTCAGAGTATGTGTTGATTTGCACATATATACATTTTATTTTATTTGGATACTCCACCTCATTTAAGAGTTTTATCAAGCTCCAAAGCATTAAAAAAACCGTGCAAATCATCTACTTTTTAATGTTGAAGTTTTTTTTTTTATATTAGACTTTAAGTTGCGAAAGTATTTTTTTTTTTCTAGACGATTTACATGTACTCTTTGAGTTAAATCCAAATTATGAAGTCTTTTTGTACACGGTTGACTTTTAAGGGGGATAAATAAGGACGGGGCCATAGTTTGACTTTCTTTTGAGTCCTTTCTTTATCGGTATTTTTAACACGTAACTTACACGAATATATTTTATTTATTTATTTATTTATTTATTTTTAGAAAGGCAACAAAATTATGGAACCCCTCAAAAGAGAGAAAACAAAATACAATACAAGACATCCCCTCGATTTAACAAGATAATTAAAATAGAAAATGAACCAAATAGGAGAAAAAGATACAAACCAAAAATTGCTAACACAAATACACACGAAAACTAACTTACATACTAAAGGTATGTTTGACGCAATGGGCTGGGGCTAGAGCTTGGGTTGGGACTTTTATTATAAATCGAAGTTAAAATTTGCATTTTTGTAGACTTGTTTGGCAAATGGGCTGGGACTTATTATTGCAAAATTACTAAAAAAAAAATAATTAAATGAGTTTTATAGTGTATGTTAGATATTTTTGTGGGTAAATATGTAATTTATGATTCATAAGCCCCGGGCTAAAGTTTTTAGCCCCTTTTATGAGGCTGAAGCTTATAGAGGCTTATGACTTTATAAGCCCGTGTGACAAACGAGGCTTATTTTATAAGCCGACTTATTGTAAAAGCCCAAGTCCCAGTAAGCCCCTCCCAAACACACCCTAAAAAGTAAAACCACAACTGACCACACATTATGAAGAATTACTACTAATGCAATATTTGGAGCCAAGCCAACAAACGAAAAATAATTCTCTTAGAGCACATGGCGCTGACATGACACTGTGTTATTATACCGAATGCTCTTATGACCTGGTCCAATCACTTTCACCATCAGTTAAGAAGAGACAAATAACATATTGAATGTAACCTTAAACTGAGACTTGCAGACCTGATAGACAGAAGAAACCACTTGCAGAAACACTCTGTAACACACAAACAGACAGCACGGTATCCTTTGACATTCACCGACAGTCAGGGTAAAAAACATGATGAAGTATTTTCATAATCTTAGTTAAATACGAAAGAGATACAGTTGATTGATAGATATGGTTTAGGGAGGTTGTGTTTTGTTTATAAGAAAATGGTATGTAAACCGAATACGAACTTCTAAATGTCTTTTTAAAACTTTGGATAGACAAAATCTATTAAAAACTACTAATGATAAAAAGTTTCTACTAACTCTTTATGTAAAAAACAACCTATGTGTCTTTTACTTTAAAATTTCAAGTCTTTTAAGATGGCATGCCACTTCGCTTAATCAGTCCACCTAATCTTCCCCGGTCGAACTCTTGTTCTTGTTCGAAAACCACTTGTGAAAATGATTATGGGTGTACGAGACCAACCCGGCTTCCAGTTCCGTCCCATCCAACCAGTCATCTAAACTAATTGGCGACCGATCTCTAATGTTAATCATCTTTCTAACAACACTTATGACACCTACACAAGACCAAGATTAGTAGCTTTGAAGCAACACAAATAGTCATATATGCTCATTTATCATCATGTATCATCGTTAGTCTAAAACATAAACACATGCAAACTTAACCGTTAGCTACCGCGACCACCCGTTGCCACTCAAGCCTTGATAAGTAAACCCAGGAAGCCGCGCCTTCAACACCTCTCCACGACTAACATAACTCATAACTCCAAGTCTTTAACAATCCGATAATCAACTCGTGTAGTACAAGCAGCATCCATTCCTTATACATGATCACTCACTTTTGAAAAAAGAGCTTCGAGTAACTCTCCCAGCCGGTAAACCCACCACCAACGTGGCATTCGATTATAAGCGTTAGACACACATAACTTAAACCGGATTGAGCACCTTTCATTGCGTATAAAACTTTAGGAAATAAATTTCTTCAATCAAATGGGTTTTTACTTTTGAGCATCCCACATCGCCTTGTGAGGGAAAGTAGCTTGTGGGAGTTGGTTATAAATTAGGAGGAAAGGACACAATTTGAAGCAGGCATGTTGAATACATTAAAACCCTATGTGAATATTCTGCTGCTTGCAAGTTTATGATTTGAGTTTTATAAGTTTGCAAGCAAGAACGTTTACATCGTCTTTTATACTATTTGAAAGGCCTACAATTTCAAACATAAAGTTATAAAACCTTAACAAGTCACAAATATAAATGGTTAATGTCATAATTTTAGTAATCTCATTCTATGTTTTTGCTTGGCCCGCAATTATACTTTTTAAATACTGTTAAATGTATTATAGTTAACCAGTTTTAATGCTTGTGCATTTCAAGGTTCAAACTCTGAGTACAACTAATACTTATTAGATCGTATGAATTTATAAGTTTCATTATTCATGAATTGGATTACTTCCAAAATCTTTTATATGAAAACATATATTTGAAGACACAAATGTAATGGCTGAACTTGGGGATTCTTGTTCAAGGGTCAAGATCATGCTAGCGTAAACTGCCACTTTTGTATATATAAAACATCGATATGGGTAACTACTACAAAATAAATACGGAGTGCAAAAGAATCTTTTATATAATAAAGGGAAACCCCTAGTGGGGACTTTTGTATTTCGGAAAAAAAGAATGTTTCCGTATTAAGTAATAACTGAATTATTATAATTTTTTTAGAATAAGATGAACAAAAAAGAGCCTAAAAATTTCCTGATTTAGCAAAATGATTGATAAATTCGTTTTATGTAAAAAAACAGACAATACGCGTGTACTTTCAGGCTAATATTTCATAGTTATAGACCAAAGTGTAAATCTAGAGAAAAACCGGATGGTCTTCTATCGATGTATATCCTTTCCCAGTTTCAAGAAGGAAGAAAAGAAAAAGAACCACAGGGAGACCCGATTACATACAAACAAAATCTCACATCAACTCTTTCTTTCACTTTATCATTGGTGGCTAACTCATTCAGGGTACTAAATCAATCTTCATAATCTCTATAGCCCAAACTCTTATTATATATCCAATTCAATCTTTATTTAGTTATCTTATCATATTGCAATGTGCACTCTTACTATCATCATATTGAACCTAAATCTTTAATAAATGCATTTTAAGTATTCTTATAGGTTTGTCTTTTTAAGGTTATGTAAGTGTCTTTCTTTAAACTTTTACTCTTTATAGCTTATTTAATCATGGATTTATGTGTAGAGTTTGTAACTGTATTGGCTTTATAGGTTTAGCTTCATGCTTTTGGGGTTTTATGAGATATTGGTTTCATGATTATTTATGGTTTTGTGACTTTTTCACTTAACTTAGTTGAGTTTACGTTAATTTTAGTGTGTTCAATAGCCCTATGAGCTAAACCATGTTGTGGAAAATTTAGTGTTGTAGCCAGTTCTCGAGGAGCGTTTTCAATGCATACAACCTTCTAAATTTCTTTGTTAATAATAGATGTTCTGTGAAGTCGGTAGGGTGAGTCCTCAACACTAGATGCTCACAACCATTAATATTTCAACATAAGATTAAAAAATAAATTGGACTAATTATAACAAACACAACATGCGGTAGCTTAACTTTGCACATAAGATGGCATGTCTATGAAAATATCATATATGAACTTTTAACACTTACATCAAACATAATTGTAAATCAAAATTAAGAACCATAATTAAAACAAAACACAAAAATTAAGCTATTTGTTTTTTAATAAATAAAAACACGTTATTGAAAATTTTAGAAAAAACCCTGCGCAAAAAATGACAACTTAGTCTAGCCTCTCAAGCCAAAGTATAGGATGTAGACGTATGGTCCGGATGGGCCAGAATGGGTCGAGCCCGGCAGATGCTACCATTTCTACACCTAAACCCTAATCCATGCCTTATAAATACATGGTGGATCTCTCATTAACGGTACACAATCTTCAACCCTAACATCTTTTGCTATGCCACAACAAGATACTAACTTGACCGTCGGAGGTGGACCCGGGGCTACGGCCTCGGGTCCACTCTAACGAGTTCTCTTTGTTGACAGGTCTACTAGGGCTCGAGAAGACGACTAACGGCCAAGGAGAGTCGTTGAATCCAATCCACGCGATTATCATCAACAAGTTGGCGCCATCCGTGGGACCACGAATAAACTATGTTTCGTGTTCTCATATTACCGAAAAGCATAAATCAATTTCCAAACATGAATCGACTCAAGAAAAAGGTTTGTGTTAATAGGACAAGATTCGGTCCATTGAATATCTAATATTACTGATACTACGAGAGGTATTCTTAAACTTGTGATCTATCTTAATAATTAATATTATTATCTTATGCTTGGAACGTTTATTGCATAGAAAAATTACAATAAACATTATGCAATTTTGTATCATCCTTGCTGATATATGTAATAATATTTTTTAACCTTTACGACATTAAATCTGTATAACAAAAGAATTTTGTCGACAGTATAAAAGGAAAAGTCCGCACGCTCGGACCTATTTTATTTTTTAGTCCGCACGATTGGACCTCAGAAAAGCCCGCACGATCGGAGCTATTTTACTTTTTAGCCGCGATAAATTCGCGCAGATACTGTTTTTACGGTTGGTACGCCTGTTCGCGCTCGAATAGCGCAGTCGCGATAAATCTTCCCGCGTAAGACCGTGCGTTCAGACATTTTCGCAGAGAACGCGTACGCGCGAATACCACGATGCTAGTCAATCACCATGATGCGACCGGACCAAAGGCCGTGGTATAAACATCTGCGATCATCCGAAACGTTCGAGTCTATGTGGTTACGATAAATCTATCTGCGTCGTTAGTCGCGCCACGGTACATCCATCCGAGTTTTTATTTTATATAATAATAAAACAAACAAACAATTAATTATTTCGTCGGCACGCATCCCACGACGGTGCGCACCGCCACCTCACGATAGGTTTTATATATATTTTTTTTATGCTATCGCGCTCTATTATTCATGCTATGCTACGTCTATTGTTTTAATTTATTAAGTTTTATATCTGCGATTCGCGGCATATGCTTTAATGTTTGCATTAAGTGTTTCTGTGAGCATATATAAGTTTAATGCTCCTACACGAGTAGCACCATCAAACTTGGGGGCTACCGAGTATATATACTCATGTTTCCGTGCAGCGTCACGCAGATTATTTGGAAGCGGTACAAAGACGGATTTAAATATTCGCACGCATCTTTGTCGCGGGGAGACGTCCTCTCGTTGGTTGTAAAGACGGATGTAATGCGCGAAGCTAACGTCTTTGTCGCACCTCTTTGTCGCCGACAACAACTTATGCGCGTAAGCATGTCTTCGTCGCACCCTTTGCATGGCGCCGCGCCGCAAGACTCTTGCGTGACACGTCTTTGTTGCACATCTTTCACAAGACCGCAACAAGCGCTGCACAATACTAGCGCGTCTTCGTCGCACCATGTTGTGTCGCCATCGGTACAAAAGTGCACGCCCACCCGGGATGCGGCATGCGGGTTCCACTTTCACCCACGCGGCCATCGAACTTAAGTCTAGCATAACATAAGCCATCGCTATCTCATACTAGACTTGGGGGCTTGTAGGCGTATGGTCCGGACCGGGCCAGAATGGATCGAGCCGGCGGATGCGCCCACTTTACACCTAAACCTAATCCATGCCTTATAAATACATGGTGGATCTCCTCATTAACGGTACACAATCTTCAACCCTAACATCTTTTGCTATGCCACAACGCATACTAACTTGACCGTCGGAGGTGGACCCGGGGCTACGGCCTCGGGTCCACTCTAACGGGTTCTCTTTGTTGACAGTCTACTAGGGCTCGAGAAGGCGACTAACGGCCAGGAGAGTCGTTGAATCCATCCGTGCGGATTATGCATCAACATAGGAGAAGTTAAATGTCGACATAAAAGAATTTTAAAGACAATATGGTAACTTGGAAAAAAAAAACATGAAATTTAAACAATCAAAACCACAAAAAATCAACACAAAGAGATAAAAATTGTGGGTCGTTGTTAAAGTTTAGGAATATGAGACACATTTAAATGAAAATTTTAGTTTAATATACATGACTAATAATAATTCTAATCATATTTAATTTTTTAATCCGCATATGCACATGTTACTGCATGCGCATTATAAAAATAATAATGTTACATAAAGAGATTGGATTTGAGATCCTATCGACGAGAACGTTTAATACTTCCATGACAAATCCAAGAGTGCGAAAGATCTTATCTCTGGTTCTGAGCATCTAGTGTCTCTCTTTGATGGTTGTAGCTTGAAACAAACTCGATTATTGGACATAGGTGGAAGACTGGAGTTTTAAGACAACTAAATCAGGCCTTCCAAGTTTTTTGGGTAGTAGGGTGTTAAGTTCAAATTGTATTGTTAAAGTTTTTCATTTTTTTATGTCATTTACATCGACTTTAAGTTGTGATACTATTTTTCAACGCGATTGATTTGTAAATTTTGAGTTTCACGATCCAACTTATGAATCTGATTGTACATGGTTGACTTTAAAAGGGGATAAATAAGGACGGGACTTTAATTTGGCTTTCTCTTGAGTCTTTTTTTTAATCAATATTTTTTAGGAGTATTTAAACGCGTAACTTACACGACTTTATATTGGTTGTGCAAGTATAACATACATTAGTTAGTGTCTATCTAAGATGTAATAGTAATGGTTAAGATAAATTAATACACCACCAGTGTACTACAAAATGCTTAAAATCAATTGGGTTTCAACTTTTGGCATCCCACATCGCATTATGAAGAAAAGTAGCTTATGGAGAGTTGGTTATAAATAAGGAGGGATGGATACAATTGTAGTAGGCACGTTAAATTCCTTTAAAAGCCTACTTCAACTTTTTTGCTTGCAAGCGTATGATTTAAAATTTATATAAGTTTGCAAGTGAGGATTGTTGGGGTGGACTTTTATATTTTTTGACAAGCTTACAATTTTTAACATAAACTTAGAAAACCTTGACATGTCATAAATATAAATGGTATGTCATAAGTTAATAACAGATGTTTTCGAAATTTTAAATCTAGTAATTTACCTTTTGTTTTTGCTTAAGTGATTAGTTTTTTTACACTCTTAAATGTATTATAGTTAGCTAGTTACTCTACAAGTTTCAAACTATGATTACAACAAATACTTACAATTAGTTCGGTGTGAATTTATAAGTTTTATAATTCATGAGTTTGATTACTTCCAAAATCTTTTATATGAAACATATATATGCAGACGCATAGACAATGGCGGAATTTGAGGATTCTTGTTCGGGTACCTATCCCTTATATAGTATAAAACATGGATATGGGTAATTATATATAAATTGATATACCAGTAACTTAGGTTGTAAAATGATACAATTAATTAAGATAATTATAAAACAATCATACAATTACACAACTATGGGAAATAAAACAAGTGCTAACTGCTAAGTATAACATCATAAGATACAGTAATCAGTGTTTAGTTTATCTGAACATGTATTCATAATAGTCAAGAAGATAAATTCAAATACACGATTGTACTACAATTTAGAGTAAGCATGTCAAACTTTCTAAAGGCCTATGGCCAACTTTTCCGTTCCCGCAAGCTTGTTATTTGAGCTCTATAAGTTCGTATACTAGAAATTTTGCTTATTGTTTTTATAATGTTTGACACCATGTTTCTCCACTTAGCCGGTCTAATGTACAAGACCAACCTGGCTTCCCATTCCGTCCCAACCAACCAATCTCCCCTCAACACTTATGACACATACACAACACCAAGAATAGTAGCTATGAAGCAACAAAAATAGTCATATATGCTCATTTATCATCATGTATCAACATCAATCCCATCGTTAGTCTAAAACATAAACAAAATCACAAACTTGAACATCATAAATAAACACGCTTACACACATACTTGTAAAATTAAACACACCTTAGCTACCGCGATCACCGGTCGCCACAAAAACCTTGAAAACAAAACCCACGAAGCCGCACCTTCAACACCTCTCCATGACCAACATAACTCATAACTCAAAGTCTTCAACCATTCGATAATGAACTCGTGAAGTACAAGCGCCGTCCATTCCATATACATGATCACTCACTTTTGGAAAAAAAAAAAAAAAACTTCGAGTAACTCTACTAACTGGTAAACCACAACCAACGGGGCCTTTGATAATATATGTTAGACACAAATATATGTCTAGCTTAAACCTCATGGGTGTGGATTGAGCACATGTACCTTTCATTGCATAACAATCGGTATAACATCATAAAACTATGGAAACTAAAACTAGTGCAAGTGTAACATCAAATGGGTTTTAACCTCTGAGCATCCCACATCGCCTTGTGAGGGGAAGTAGCTTTGTGAGAGACGATTATAAATGAGGAGGGCAGGATTGAACCAAAAGTAGGCATGTTGAATTCTTTTAAATGCCAATAGTCATCTTTCTTTTGCTTGCAAGCTTATGATTTTTGTTTTATAAGTTTGCAAGCCGAAGATGTTGTCATTGTCTTTTATATTATTGGACAAGTTTACAATTTTAGTATAAAAAGTTATCTAAACTTTAACGCAATTAGAAATTTTGACCATTGCTTTAATAGTATTATAATACATGACAATCTCACAATAATAAACACGTGTTGTAAGATTGGATTGGATTTGAGATCCAATGGATTTATCGAGGACGATAATATTTACTTGTATTATAAATGAGAATTGATTTGCATATTCAAATTACTTACGCTTTTGATTTAGACACTTTATTATATGCATTGCATACTTGTATAATATTTACAATATATTTTAACTACTTGTACAATTGAGTGTTTTAATAAAAAAAATATGAGTGTCCTAATCACCTCTCATTATAAATCCAGGAGTGAGACAACGAGTTTATCTAGCCATCTAGAGTGTCTCTTCTTGGTGGTTGTAAGTCTAAACAAACTCGCTGTCTATAATTCCAAATGCCCAAAAACATGGTTTGAGTTACATCATTAGTGTATGTGTTGATTTGCACACATATTTTTTTTATTGGGCACTCCACCTCATGTTTTGGCCAGTTGTATCCAGCTTATATTTTGCTAAAACTGATTGTACAGTAAAGTGTGTAAATCAATAATAAAAGAAAAAAGAAAAAAGAAAAAAAAAGTGGAAATCATCTCCTTTTGGATATAGGTGGAAGAGTGGTGTTTTATGAAAACTAAATCAGGCTATCCAAGTTTTTTTTTGGTAGTCGGTTGTTAAGTTTAAGTTGTATCGTCAAAGTAACTATTTTCTATTTTTTTCATTTACATCTACTTTAAGTTATGAAAGTATCCATCAACGCGATTCACATGTACTCTTTCTGTGAAAGTATCTATGAATGTGATTTATATGTACTCTTTAAGTTCAATCCAAATTATGAAATATAAATGTACATGGTTGACTTAAAGGGCGATAAATAAGGACGTGGCCTTAGTATTGCATTTTTTAGAGTCTTTATTTTATCGGTATATTTTACGCTTAACTTACACGATTGGATGTTGGTTAGTTAAGATAAAGAACATGGTGAAGTATTTTTTATAATATTATCATATAAATCCTACTTATTTAGATTTTTTAAATGCAAAAATGGTATCTACAAACCTGTTTTCTTTTGTTATTTTCTTGTTAATTACTAATCTTAGTAAAAATGATCAAATATGTTCTTTACTTAAAAACTTTGAAGATGTTCAAGTCTTTTATGACGGCATGACACTTCACTTAGCCGATCCACTAGATGTTTCGTGCTCTGAAACCACTTGTAAGAAGGATTTGGGTATAGACTAACTCGGATTCCCACTCTGTCCCGTTCTGCCAATTCCCCTCCCTACTGTTTTAGTAGTCCCTAATGTTAATCCTCTTTAAAAAAAACACTTATGACACCTACACAAGACCAATGTCATTTACTCAAATATACATGTGTACTAGAAAATCTTAAAATCAATTAGGTTTTGACTTGTTAGCCTCCCACATCGTATTTAAGTGGTCAATGTCATAAAATACTAAACAGATTTTTAAGTTTTTCATTTTAATTAGTAGCTAATTTTTATTTTATTATCAGTCACATATAGTTATGAAACATACATAGTATAATTGAAGACCAAAAGGCAGTGGCAGAACTTGAGGATTCTTGTTCGGGGGCCAAGATCATGCTAGCGTAAACTGCTCAAACATGTCCATGAATATTTGAAATTGTTCATACATGACTAGAAATTTCTGAAATATATTAACAAACAAATCAACCAATCTTTTTCTTTTGTCTTAATATGCCAAACGTAGCAAATCAAAATTCTCGAACAAGCAAATTCAGACAATGAATACCAGATATAAAAGAATTAAAGGAATACCAGAGTTACTTATCTCAATCACATACTTTACCGAATTCGAATTGCTAACGACCATTCATGCTTCACATTTATAATTGTCATTGAGTACCCAACCCTTTCTACCAATTTTATATTCAAACCATATACAGTAGCTTACTAGAACCAAGCTATGATACCATGAAGAAACAAAGAACTGATATTTCGTATTATTGAACTTATTGAAAATACACGTACATATAACGAGAATATATATAAGAAAAGCTGACTAGTAACCCTAATAGCCATATATGGGCCAATGGGCTAAACGAAAGGAACATAATTAAATATGGGCTTCTGCTTTATCAAGCTAACAATCTCCCCATCTAGAGTGCCTATTTGGTGGTTTTAGCTTGAAACAAACTCAATTACAATAATTCCAAATGATCGAAAAAGCGGTTTGAATGACCTCATGACCTCATCAAATTACGTATTGTTTAGACGCAGGAGCAAGAGTGGAGTTTCTAAGACAACTAAACCAGGCCTTCCAAGTGTTTTGGGTAGTCGGTTGTTAAGTTATTATTCATTGTGTTTGTCATTTACATCGACTTTACGTCGTGATAGTATTTTTCACGCGATTTATCTGTACTCTCAGAGTTCAATCCAACTTATGAAATCTGAGTGTACATGGTTGACTTTAAAGGGGGATAAATAAGGACTTGGCCCTAGTTTAACTTTCTTTTAAGTCTTTTTTATTGGTATATTCAGGAGCATGTTGGACGCGTAACTTACAAGACTTGATGTTGGTCAGGATAAAGAACGTGACGAAGTTTTTTTAACATTTTACTTGATACGATGGAGATACATTTTATTAGAATGATTAATTTAATACGGTTCGTTCTTTACTTCTTTTATTTAGGAGTAAATTGCATAAATCGTCTCTATGGTTTGGTCAAATTGCATATTTCGTTCTATATAGTTTGAAAGTGCATAGATCATCTCTTTTTGAAACCTTTTTGCCAATTTTGGTCCCTGGTTTTAACTGGCGGTAAGATTCCGTTGACAGTTACATGTTAGCCTTTTTGGCTAACGACCGTTGCAGCGTACATCCTTTAAACAAACGGTCGTTAGCCAAAAGAGTATATGTTTTTAAAAATGTATATGATTATATAAAACCGTATATAAAAAAATCCAAAAACTTTAGATAAACCGAAAATTTTAAATTATAAACAGCCATTTGTTTAAAGAATGGACGTTGCAACGGTCGTTAGCTATAACGTGCGACCGCTAAGGGAATTCACTTAACGCCGGTTAAAACCAGAGACCAAAATTTGCAAAAAAGTTTCAAAAAGAGACGATCTCTGCACTTTCAAACTATTTAAAAAAAACTTGCAATATGGCGAAACCTTATAGTCGATTTATGCAATTCACTCTTTATTTAATATAGTACATAATAAACAACCTTTAAAGGAGGTGTGGTAGTCATTTCAATGAGACTTACAATATGGACTTTTCTAAATACATTTTAAACTTTGGATAGATAAGCATATGCAATTTTGACCATGATAGACCTTAAGGTAGTTTACTCTGTCAAATTCATGAATATTGTTAGAGCATCTTTGACGCATCAAGTCATCAAGTTTTCTGAAAAACATTATCGAACACATACATGTAAACATTTTTTTGTTAAAAAGGTTACCTCGGTATAATATTATTAGTCCAAATATATAATTAAGTACAATGGATGTAGGTGAATCTAATACCTCAACAAAAAAGGGCAAACCAAAAACGCCTACACTGCTTAAGACCTAAACTAGCATAAGAAATGACATGCATAAGACCTAAACTAGCATAAGAAATGACATGCCATACTTATGCAAAACAAAATAAAACAACCTATCTAAGCTAAGCACGGATACTAATGTCATAAGCATTAGCAAACTTCAATCGAGCATCAGTCAGACCACAATTATCAAACTCATCATCGTCATAAGTGTTTTGGTCATAGGTATCATCCTCCTTCAACTCCTCCAATAAGCTATTCATGCCCACTCCACTACCACCTTTGGAACCATAAAATGCCATAAAACTAGTAGTTTCGTTGTAGTCTTCCATGACTTCATCTTCATCACTATTTGAAATAACTAAATCCCCAACCATAGAAAACACGTTACCTACACTTTTTCCTACTTTAACCTTGTCAGGTGTGCAATTCGATATAAAAGGAGGAGGAGCATTGGACGAACTTGGGATGTTTACATAGCTTTTCACATGTCCTACATAAACAATAGGTGCAATATACAAGTTGCTTGAAGGAACGTTAACATTAGGTTTTATATGAACACTAGAACCCTCATCCAAATCACTAAGAATACCAAAGGAATTAGACGTGCTCACCCCTTTAGCATCCTTAATTGGTTGTGTGGACGCAGACGCCTCATTTGTATTTTCTTTAGACGGGGAAGAATTGGTATTATTAGGAGCAACCGGTCGATACTCCATTTTCTTGGTCTTAGATACTCCAAAAAGCTGCTTATAATTAGAATCTTTTCACTTGACATAAAACTTCATATTAAGCAATTCTCACCAACACCTGAAAACTTAAACACATCTTACCTTAGCTACCGGGAACACCCGTTGCCACACAAACCTTGAAAAGAAAACCCATGAAACCGCACCTTCAACACCCTTCCACGACCAACATAAATCATAACTACAAGTCTTCAACCATTCAATAATAAACTCGTGAAGTACCAGCACTACCCATTTTTTATACATGATAACTCACTTTTGGAAAAACGAGCTTCAAGTAACTCTATGAGTTGGTAAACCACAACCAACGCGACCTTAGATAATATGGGTTAGACACACATATATGCCTAACTTAAACGTCACGGGTGCGGATTGAACACCTTTCATTACATAACAACCGATATAACATCATAAAACTATTGCAAGTATAACATCATAACAAACATTAACTAGTGTTTATCTAAACATGAACTCACAATGGTTAAGATAAACTCAAATATACATGTGTACTACATATTGCTTAAATAAATTGGGAATGAACTTCGAGCATCCCACATCGGTTTGTAAAGAAAAGTAGCTTGTGAGAGTTGGTTATAAATAAGGAGGAAAGATACAATTCAAGGCAAGCATGTTGAATTCCTTTAAAAGCCTTTTTCATTTTTGTTGCTTGCAAACTTATGATTCGAGTTTTATATGTTTGCAAGCAATAAATACTAACATATGCTTGTATATTTTTTGACAAGCTTACAATTTTAAACAAAAGTTATAAAACTTTGACATGCCATAAGTATAAATGGTTAAAGTCATCATTTTCTTTTACATCTTGCTAAATGTATTATAGTTAACTAGTTATAATTCTTTTGCATTCACAAGTTTCAAACTATGAGTACAACCAATACTTATATCTAACTATATTAGTTCGGTGTGAATTTATATGTTTTATTATTTGTGAATTTGATTACTTTCAAAATATTTTATATGAAACATATATTTGAAGACGCAAATGTAGTGGTGAAACTTGAGGATTCTTATTCGAGGCCCAAGATCATGCTAGCATAAACTGTCATTTTTGTATATTATAAAACATGGATATGGGTAGCTAAAATATAAATACGGAGTGCGAAATAATAACCACTAGAATGATACAAAAATGATAACTTAGCCCGGCCACTGAAGCCAAAGTATTGGAGAAGTTAAATGTCGACATAAGAGAATTTTAGAGATAATATAGTCGAACCTGAACAAAAAAACATGAAATTTAAACAATCAAAACCACAAAAAATCTTCACAAATAAATAATAATCGTGGGTTGTTGTTAAAGTTTAGGATGTGAGACAAATTTAATTGAAATTTAGTTTAATATACATGACTAATAATACTACTAACCGTATTAAATTTTTTAATCCGAACACGCACATGTTACTACACACACATTATAACATAATAACGTTACATAGGTAGAAGTCTGGAGATTGGATTTGAGATCCAATCGATCAGTCGAGGATGAGAATGTTTGGTTCTCAGCATCTAGAGTGTCTCTCTTTGATGGTTGTAACTTGAAACAAACTCGATTACTGGACATAGGTAGAAGTCTGGAGTTTCGAAACAACTAAACCAAGCCTTCCAAGTTTTTTGGGTGGTCGGTTGTTTAGTTCAAATTTTATTGTCAAAGTTATTCAAATTTTGAGGATTCGGTTGTAAATTGTTAATTACCTAATCTTCCCAGCTCGAACACTTGTTCTTGTTCGGATATCACTTAGTAAAGATTATGGGTGTACGAGACCAACCCAGCTTCCCATTCCGTCCTAACCACCAATCTCCTCTCAACACTTATGACACCTAAACATGACCAAGATTAGCGACTATGAAGCAACAAAATAGTCATGTATGCTCATTTACCATCATGTATCAGCATCTATCCCATCGTTACAACAAACAAAATCACTAACTTGAACAACATAAATAAACACACATACATGTAAAAGTAACTTCATATAAATCAATTCTCACCAACACCTGCAAACTTGAACACACCTTAGCTACGTATCGCGGCCACCCGTTGACACACAAACTTTGAAAAGAAACCCACGAAACCGCGCCTTTAATACCTTTCCACGACTAGCATAACTAATAACTCGGAAGTCATCAACCATTCACTAATCAATTCGTGAAGTACAAGCACCATCCATTCCTTATACATGAATACTCACTTTTTGAAAAAAAGCTTCGAGTAACTCTATCTGCCAGTAAACCTACAACCAACGGTACAACGCGGCCTTTTGATAATATGCGTTAGACACGCATATATGTCTAACTTAAACCTCATGGGGGCGGATTGAGCACCTTTCATCGTAAACAGCCAATATAACATCATAAAACTATGGGAAATAAAACTAGTGAAAGTATAACAATCAAAATACACATTAATTAGCGTTTATCTAAACATGTATTCAAATTAGGGCCGAGCATCGGGCCGAAACCCACCCGATCCCGACTCATCCCGAAACCGACAAGGTTGAAAATTCTAACCGAATCCCGACCCGATTCTAGTTCGGGTAATCCCGAATCTCGACCCGAATCCCGAAGCAAACTACTTTGTATGGTTTTTTTTGTGTTATCCCGAAACAATCCCGACTCCGACCCGACCCGAGTCCCGACAAGGCCGAAAACCCATCCGAGTCCCGACCGAGTTAAGGTCGGTTTGTGTCGGTCGGTCGGGCGTCGATCGGTCATCGGTTGTCGGTCGGGATTGCTCAAATTCTAATTCAAATACACCAATGTACTATAAATTGCTTAAAATCAATTGGGTTTTGACTTTTGAGCATCTCACATCACATTATGAAAGAAAAAGTCATGGAGTTGGTTATAAATAAGGAGTGAAATACTCAAATTATTAGCGAGCATATTGAATTCCATAAATGCCTATGGTTAACATTTGGGGCTTGCAAGCTTATTATTTGAGTTTTATAAGTTTGCAAGCTCCATCGTTCGTGAATTTTATAATATTTTACAAGCATAATTTTATATATAATGTTTTGAACTAAATATAAAGTTATTTAAACCTTAACACGTCATAAGCTTTGATAGTTGCTTTTATAATATTTGACAAGCTTACAAAATTAAACGCATGTTGTAAGAGGAGATTGGATTTGAGATCCAATAGATCCGTCAAGGACGAGAATGTTTACTTGTATTATAAATCCAAATCCAAGAGTGAGAGTGTGAGACCGATTTATCTAGCCATTTAGAGCGTCTTTCTTTGGTGGTTGAAGGTCGAAACAAACTCTATGTCTATAATTTTAAATTATTGGTTTGAGTTACCTCATCAAAGTATGTGTTGATTTGTATACGTATACTTTTTATTGGGACACTCCACCTCACGTTTTAAGTAGTTGTATCAAGCTCATACTTTTTTTAGAACGGTAATTTTAACTATCTCACAACATTTACATCATATATCTATCTTACATGTTCTAAACATGACTTGTATACACAACCATTATTTAGTTAGGGAGCTTCTCACATAACATCAGGTACAATTGGGACAAAAGTCCTTTGGTTATTAAGGTCATACTCTACTTAAACTTTTATACAGTTAAGTGTGCAAATCAATAAATAATGTTTGCAAATCATCTTTTTTTGGATAATGGTGGATGGGTGGAGTTTTAAGACAACCAAAGCAGGCTATCCAAGTATTTTTCAGGTAGTCGGCTCTTAAGTGTAAGGTTTATTATCAAAGTAATTCATTTTTTGTGTTATTTACATTGACTTAAGTTGTGATAGTATTTTTCAAGGTGACTTGCATATACTCTTCGAGTTCAATCGAAATTATGAAATCTGACCGTACATTTGACTTTAAAGGGAATAAATAAGGACGGGTTTTAGTTTGGCTTTCTTTTAGTCTTTTTTATCGGTATATGCAGAGGTATGATTGACATGCAACTTACAAGACTTGATGTTGGTTACGATAAAGAACATGACAAATGATTCTTATTATTTTATCTTGATACGATGGAGATACAGTTGACTGGTATGGTTAATTTAATACGAGTATGGTTGTATTCTTTACTTATTTTGTTTAATACATAAAAAAGAAAGTTTTATAGGGGTGTGTCGAGTCATTTCGTGGAGACCGAAAATAGGGACTACAAATGTCAATTTTAAAACTTTGGATAGACGAAACATATGCAATTTTGCATGAGAGACAATTTATGTGATTTACCCAGTCAAATTCATTTATCACAAAAACAACACTTTATTCAATTTACTTGAATGCAAAAAAGTAGCTACGAACCTTTTTTTCTTATGTATTTTTCTTGTTAATTTCCAATCTTATTCAAAAAGGATCTAATATATTCTATACTTTTCTTTAAATGTTTTTTTACTTTAAAAATTTGAAGATGTTCAAGTCTTTTATGACGCCATGTCTCTCCACTTAGCCACTCTACTTGACGTCTTGTTCTTGCTCGTATACCAGTTGCGAAAAGGATTGTGTGTGTACGAGACCAACCCGGCTTCCCATTCCGTCCCAACCAGCCAATCTCCTCTCAATTCAAATTAGCGGTCTCTAATGTTAATCATCTTTATAACAATCAACAGTTATGACACCTACACAATACCAAGATTAGTAGATATGAAGCAACATAAATTGTTATAAATAAACACACATACATGTAAAAATAAAACTTCATATTAATCAATTGAGAAATGATATGGATATTTAAACATGCCTAATTATATGACTAACACTATGTGGCAAGAGTTTATTGGTCGTAGCAGCGGACCCAATTCTTCACAAACCAATAAACTCTTGCCACATAGTGTTAGGCATATAATTAGGCATGTTTTTTAGTCATCCCTATTATTTCTCTAATCAATTATCACCAACACCAGCAAACTTATACACACCTTAAACATACACACATTAGCTACGCGACCACCGGTTGCCACACGAACTTTGAATAGAAAACCCACAGAAGCCGCGTCTTCGACACCTCTCCACTACCAACATAAATCATAACTCCAACCATTCAATAATCAGCTCGTAAAGTACAAGCACCATCCATTCCTTATACATGAATACTCCGCTTCAGAAAAAAGAGCTTCGAGTAACTCTATCGGTTGGTAAAGCAACAACCAACGCGGCCTTTAATAATTTGAGTTAGACACGCATATATGTCTAACTTAAACCTCATGGGTGTGGATTGAGCACCTCATGGGTTTTAACGAGCATCCCACATCGTATTATGAAGGAAAGTAGCTTTGTGGAAGGTGGTTATAAATAAGAAGGGAAGGATACAATTAGAGGTAGACATGTTGAATTCTATAAAAACCCAAGGTCAACATTGCTTTGCAAGCTTATGATATATTATAAGCTTCCAGTAATGTTGATCTTCTCTTTTATAATATTTGACAAGCTCATAATCATATACTGTATATAATTCTTTTTGAACAAATTATATTTGACAAGCTCATAATCATATATATAATTCTTTTTGAACAAATTATATAAAGTTATATGAACTTTGACATGCGATAAGTTATCACCATTGACCATTGCTTTTATAATAATTGACAAACTCACAGTATTAGACATGCTCCATTGAGAACAAGAATGTTTACTTCTATTATAAATCCATAGGCGAGACATATTTTATCTAGCCATCTAGAGTGTCTTTTGTGGTGGTTGTAGGTCGAAACAAACTCGATGTCTGTAATTCCAAATGACCAGAAATGTGATTTGAGTTGCCTAGTCAGAGATGTGTTGATTTGCACACATATACTTTTTATTAGGACACTTCACCTCATGTTTTGATTGAATAATGAAGTGTACTAATCAATAAATAAAATGTACAAATCAGCTCTTTTAGGATATATGTGGAAGAGTAGAGTTTTGTCAATTAAACAGGCCATCCAAGTTTTTTATTGGATAGTTGGTTGTTAAGTTCAAGTTGTATTGTCAAAGTAATTTTTTTTTCTTCATTTACATCGACTTTAAGTTGTGAAATTATTTATCTCGCGATTTACATGTACTCTTTGAGTTCAATTAAAATTATCAAATCTGACCGTACATGGTTGACTTTTAAAGGGATAAACAAGGACTTGGCCATAGTTTGGCTTTCTTTTAAGTCTTCTTTAACGGTATATCCAGGGAATGTTTGACACGTAACTTACACGAATTGATGTTGGTTAGGATAAAGAACATGACAAAGGATTTTTATAATACGATGGAGATACAGTAAATTGGTATGGTTAATTTAATATGGTTGTGTTCTTTATTTACAGGTTTCAAAGGGGTGTGTCTAGTCATCTCATGGTGACCTAAAATATGGACTTCGAAATGTAATTTTAAAACTTTGGATAGAAGAAACATATGAAATTTTGACCATGAGAGACAATTTTTGTAATTTACTTTGTCAAATTCATGAATACTGTTAGAGCATCTTCAATGCATTATGCATTTAGTTAGTTTTCTGAAAAGCATTCTGGCAAAAAGCAAAAAGTTTCTATTATGGCACTCTGAAGGAAAGATGTTTGTAAAGAGTTTCTACTTCATTTAAAACTTTAAGGAAAAAAAAAAAAAAAAAAAGGGCTTAAAGTATAAGCTCTTTTTATATTTTAAGAATGTTACAACTGTTACAAACTTGACTGGACTATACCTTTGGTGATGATCATTAGCAAGTCCTAATATTTCCTTACTTACTTCTAAAGCACACTAAGTAGCAGACAAAGTAAATGATAATTTATTTCGATTGCATTTTATGAGTTACATGAAAAGGAAAAGATTTACGAGAAACTGAAATGCTACAAAAGAAATGTTCTTTGTTATGATTCGTGTTTACTTTTGTAACTTTTAAAATGAAGTGTTGACTTATATCAGTAACTTCTGTACTAGATTGTTACAAGTGACAAACAATAAAAACAAAGAAAAGTCCATATTAAATAAAACTAATGCTTTTATCTAAAAATGTAATTAGAGGGTATTGTTGATTAAAGGTAGGCTAGTTGAAATTCTACATATATCAGCATATAACTTTCTCAGTTTAGCTTTTATAAGCTTTTCTTTTAAAAGTTCATAAGCTGGTATTGGTTCTAGGATTGGAGTTTTTCAAATTTTGACTATTTACATAGATCAATTTACTGACTAAGACGTCATTATTGTTACAACGGACATTTCATCGGAGGGTTGAAATCCATCAATGGAAATCTTGTAGCTAGTACAATCCTTGTGCAAGCTAGGGATCCAGATAAGCTATGTCAGGCTTGACGATGCTTGGAACTTACATGAACAACACATGATCATGGAAGGGTTTACTGAAGAAATCTATTGCGTGAAATTCACTTCCATCTTTTGCACAAAGTCTAGAGCTTAAGTGGCTTAATTGAGTTTATGATAAAGTACATAAGGCTCTTAATGAGCACAAACACAACTTGTTAAAAGCATCACTTGTATATACTTATTACTATATACGTATGTCTTGCAAAATATAAATAACCCGTGAATACAACTTTCATTATAAAGAAACAAGTTGAAACCAAACCGTTTCTTCTAGTTACAAGATTCTTTTGGTCTTCTTGATAGTAATACTACCTTATTTTAAGTCATTTTGGCAGCAACAAAGGTGTTTTGAATTTTGAGTATGATGATCTTTACAAACCGTACAACTTTAGCGTTGATCACAAAGAGCTATGGACTTGTATCAGTAACTATGGGAAATAAAACTAGTGCAAGTACAACATACATTAATCAGTGTCCTACAAATTGATTAAAATAAATTGGAATTGATTTTTGGGCATCCCACATCGCTTTGTGACGGAATGTAGCTTTGTGGAAGGTGGTTATTAATAAGGAGGGATACATTCGATTATATGTAAGCTTGTTGAATTCTTTAAAAGCTTACGGTCCACAAGCTGGCAAGCTTATGATATAAGTTTTATAAGCTTGCCAAGTGGTTGGCTGTAGCTTTTATGATATTTGACAAGACAATAATTACTATATGTAAATTTTTTTTTAGCTCAATATATAAAGTTGTTTAAACCTTAACACGCCATAAATTTTGACCGTTTCTTTTTATAATATATTACAAGCTCACAATATTAAAGGCAGGTTGTAAGAGGAGATTGGATTTGAGATCCACTTGAGACATATTTTATCTAGCCATAATTTCAAACTCGATATATATAATTTCAAATTATTTACCTCAGAAAAGTATGTGTTGATTTGTACACATATACTTTTATTGAGTTGCCTTATCGAGTATTTGTTGATCGATTTATCGAGACACTCCACCTTACGTTTTTAGGTAGTTGTATTAAGCTCAAACTTTTATTTCACATGTCGTAACTATGACTTGAATATACAACCATTTGGTTAGGAGCTTCTCACACAACATAAGACACCATTGAGACACAAGCCTTTTGGTTATTAAGCTCATACTTTGCTAGAAGTCTTGTAGAGTTAAGTGTGCAAATCACTAAATAAAAAAGTGCAAAGCATCTCTTTTTTGATATAGGTGGAAGAGTGGAGTTTTAAGACATCTAAAATACGTGATCCAATTTATTTTGGGTACTCGGTCGTTAAGTTTATAAGTTTATTGTCTAAGTAATTCATTTATTGTGTATTTACATCGACTTAAGTTGTGATAGTATTTTTTAAGGCGGCTTACATGTACTCTTTGAGTTCAATCCAAACTATGAAATGACTGTACATATATCCTCACATACACACCATTATTTATATATTTTTCTCAAACTTTGCTTTAATAGCATTGTACATCATGCATTAAAACTTGTGTTTGGAGAAATATGTAAATATTGATGTGTATATGGGGATGTATGTAAATTCCCTTTATAATTATTGGATACGATGGAGATACATTTGATTGGAATGGTTAATTTAATATGTTTGTGTTCTTTACTTATTTTGTTTAATACATAAAAAAGAAATTTTTATAGGGGGCGTGTCCAGCTATTTCATGGAGACCACTTATTCAAATTACTTGAATGAAAAAGAGTAGCTACAAACCTTTTTTCTTCTGTATTTTCTTGTTCATTTCCAATCTTATGTAAAAAGGACCTAATCTGTTCTTTACTTAACTTTAAATGTTTTATACTTTAAAATTTTGAGGATGTTCAAGTCTATTATGACGCCATGTTTCTCCAATGCACTTAGCCAGTCTACTAAATTTTCCCAGCTTGACGTCTTGTTCTTGCTCGTAAACTACTTACGAAAAGGATTTGTGGGTGTCTGAGACAAACCTGGCTTCCCATTCCATCCCAACCAACCAATCTCCTCTCAACACTTATGACGCCTACACAATACCAAGATGAGTAGCTATGAAGCAACAAAAATAGTCATATATGCTCATTTTATCATCATGTATGATCAGCATCCACCCCATCGCTAGTCTAAAACATAAACAAAATCACTAACTTGAACATTATAAATAAACACACATACATGTAAAAAAAAAACTTCATATTAATCAATTCTCATCGATACCAGCAAACTTAAACACACCTTACCTTAGCTACTGTGACCACTAGTCGCCACACAAACTTTGAAAAGAAAACCCACGAAGCCGCACCTTCAACACCTCTGCATGACCAACATAACTCATAACTCCAAGTCTTCAACCATTCGCTAATCAACTCGTGAAGTACAAGCTCCATCCATTCCATATACATGATTACTCACTTTTGGAGAAAAAAAAGAGCTTCGAGTAACTCTATCAACTCGTAAACCCACAACCAACACGGCCTCAGATAATATGTGTTTGACACACATGTGTCTAACTTAAACCTCATGGGTGCGGATTGAGCACCATTCATTGCATAAGTGCAAGTATAACATCATAACATACATTAATTAGTGTTTATGTAGACATGAACTCGTAATGGGCTGGATAAATTCAAATATCCAAATACACCAGTGAACTAAGTACAAGTTACTTATATCAATTGGGTTTTGATTTGTGAACATCCCACATCGCCTTGTGAGGGAAAGTTGCTTGTGGGAGTTGGTTATAATTAAGGAAAGAAGGACTTAAGTAAAGATAGGCATGTTATATTTCTTAACAGCCATAGGCAACATTTGGTGCTTGCAAGCTTAAGGTTTGAGTTATATAAGCTTGCAAACATTGAATGATGTTCAAGGCTTTATAATATTTGACAAGCTCTTAATTAAATATAAATGTTTTTTTTTTGAACTAATTATAATTACATAAAGCTATCTATACTTTTAATAGGCCATAAATTTTTAACATTTGCTTTTATAATATTTGACAAGCATACAATACTAAACGCTGATTGTGAAAATTAAAGAGGTTGGATTTGAGATCTCATCGGTTGAGGACGAGAACGTTTACTAGCTTCTAGTCTTCTATTATAAATCCAAGAGAGACAAATTTTATAGTGCTTCTCTTGATGGCTGTAGTTCGAAACAAACTCGTCTGTAGGATAAAGCACATGGTGAAGGATTTTATTAATTTTATTTTGATACGATGGAGATATACAGTTGATTTGGCGTGTCTAGTCATAAAAAAATATATACTTCTTTTGTAAGTTATAGAGTTTTCAATTACTAATCTTATGTAAAAAGGATCTAATCTGTTATTTACTACAAAAATTCGCGGATGTTCAAGTCTTTCATGCTCGATGTCTTGTTCCTACTTTGAAACTACTTGGCCAACCCGACTTCCCACTCCGTCCCTGCATCCCAACCGGACCAATCCCGTCCCTACTAATCTAAAGGTCCGCATCAACCGCCTAGTTAGTCTAAAACATAAACAAAGCCAACACCTGCTAGAATATGAAATTTATAAATAAACATACTTCACCTTCGATGTATATAATCAAAACTTATATGAACTCTCACCAACACCTACAAACTCAAGCACACATCGGCCACAAACAAACACACTTGCAAACAATATCCATGTACACACCTTAGCAACCCGCGCCCACCCGTTGCCACACAATGCTTGAAAAAGAAACCTACGAAGTTGTGCCTTCAACACCCCCGAGTCACGACTAGCATAGCTTCATACCATAATCAGCTTATCAAGTACAAGTACCAACCATTCCTCATACATGCTCGATCACTCACTTTTGAAAATCAGAGCTTCGAATAATTCCATCAGCTGGTAAACCCACAACCAACGTGGCGTTCGATAATATGAATCAGAAAGGCGATATATCTCACATAAACCGCATGGGTGCGGATTGAACACCGCTTGTTGCGTAACCGCCAGTTGTTGGTAGATGTATGGTGAAACTTGTGTGCATGGTAGTCTTGTGCTCGTGTCGCCGCCACATTCATTGTTCATGCTGTATTTGCATATCGCTAACTTGAACATCATAAATAAACACACATACATGAAAAAGAAATGGAAACCAGTTATAAGAAACGCAAAATCTTATAGAAATTGATTGTGCTTTATTATACTTCATAGCATCTTCTCTAGCTTTTCGTACTTCAAGTTCTCGTATATATAATGTAGAATTTTATAATTCTTAAAAAAGAGCTACAGACTTATATTAGTAACTTATGTTTTAAAATGTCACAATTACTCAAAGATAGTTTACAAAACAATTATAAAACTATGGGAAATACAACCAGTGCAATTATATCATCATAACATACATTAATGAGTGTTTATCTAAACATGTTAAGATAAATTCAATTACACCAGTGAACTACAAAATGCTTCAAACAAACTGGGTTTTGAATTTGGCATCCCACATCGCTTTGTAAAAAAAAGTAGCTTCGCGGGAATTGGTTATAAATGGGAAGGGAAGGATACTATTAGAAGTAGGCATGTTGAAGTCCTTTAAAAGCCTACCGTAACAGCCCTGGCATGCGAGCATATGATTTGAAATTTATAAGTTTGCATGCATGAGATGTCACTGTAGTCTTTTAAGTCATCGACAAGCTTATAATTTTAATAGTAAAGTTAGAAAATTTTAACACGCCAGAAATATGAATGGTTAATGTCATAAATTTTTTACAAATGTTTCAAATTTTTTCACTTTAGTAATTTACTTTCTGTTTTTCTTAGGTGATTAATTTATTTAGATATTGTTAAATGTATCATAGTTAACTAATTACTACGTATAATGTTTATGCCCTCGCAAGTTTCAAACAAGAGTACAACTAATATTTATAACTAACTATATAAGTTTGGTGTGAACATATATTTTTTTATTATTCATGATATGATTATTTCAAATTCTTTTATCCTTCAGAATTATTTATGGAACGTATATTTGAAGACCCAAAGGCAGTGGCGGAACTTGAGGATTCTTGTTCGGGGGCTAAGGTCATGCTAGCGTAAACTGTCACTTTCATATAAATAAAACATCGGTATGGGTAACAGTAAAGTTCGTAAGAGCAACCGCTAAAATGATGCAAAAATGATGACTTAGTTAGCCACTGATGCCAAAGTATTGGAGAAGTTAAATGTCGACATAAGAGAAGTTTGGAGACAATATAGTCGAACTTTAACCAAATAAACATGAAAGTTAAACAATCACAAATACAAACAATACCAGAAAAGAAATTAAAATTGTGGGTCGTTGTTAAAGTTTTAGAATATGAGACTTAACGGGTTTTCTCACCTTTGACTTTTTCAGAATGGGTTTTTTTTTTTATTAAATTACTAGTTATAGGGACCCGTGCACGCATTGGGTTCGGGCATTGATAACAGCAAATAATTATTTTTTAAACGTACGTTTCAGGCAAAATGGGTGGCTATAGGTTGTTTTGTATGTCAAATGAGTTTAGTTTGTTTTTTCATGTAAAATGGGTCTAAAGTAAAATTAAAGTGGTCCAATGGGTTAATGATGTAAAACCATAGTAGTGCAATTCCATATAGTTCAGTTCTACTACCATGAATCGTCCCATCATTTTATTTTAGGGGTATATACACTACAATAGAAGCACTCTAAAATTCAGAATGATAATCGCTAATTCATCGGTAGTTACCATTGGGAGAATAGAATGTTACATGGTTCAATTGCAAACATGTGCATAAAGGACATTTCCATTGAAAAAAGCTTAAGTGTATATCGATAATTTAATGACTATTTACCCTGTTAGGAGGTCTCAGGTAATCTGATCAAGACCTCTTTCTGTAGACCACATTTCTTGTTCGATTTGTTGGTTTTCCATCCTTGTCGCAAATAAGCACCATTATACAACTAGCTTTAAGGACTTGGCGATATTTTGCATCTTCGAGTGGGCTAATTTTGAGGAACTATCATAGGTCCTCAAAGTTGGCCCACTCGAAGATGCAAAATATTGCCAAGTCCTTAAAGCTAGTTGCTAATGGGTTTTACTTGTAATTTTGTAAAGGTCCTTCAACTTCAATTAATGTAGAAGGTTCAAGGTTCATTTATGTCACCTCTTCCATTGTGCGTAAACTGGGATGACCAACGAATCAATATCATACATGGAAACATTAACCAAAAGTTAATTTAGAATATACATTTACTTCAAATTTTGAGGATTTGAGGATGTTTAAGTCTTTTATGACGGCATGCCACTTCATCTAGTCAGTCCACCTGATTTCCCTCCTCGACGTCTTTGTAAAAAGGATTCTGGGTGTACTGAGACTAGTCCGGCTAGCTCCCAGTTCCGTCCCAAGCAGCCATTCATCTTAACTAATTGGGGGTCGATCTCTAATGTTAATCATCTTCTTAACAACACTTATGGCACCTACACAATGCCACAATTAGTAGCTATGAAGCAACAAAAATAGTCATATATGCTCATTTATCATCATGTATCAGCATCAATCCCATCGTTAGTCCAAAACATAAACAAAATCACTAACTTGTACATTATAAATATACACACATACATGTAAACATAAAACTTCTTATAAATCAATTGTCACCAACACCTGCAAACTCAAACACACCTTGGCTTAGCTACGTACCGCGGCCACCCGTTGCCACACAAACCTTGAAAAGAAAACCCGCGAAACATAACTCATAACTCCCAAGTCTTCAACCATTTAATAATCAACTCGTGAAGTACAAGCACCATCCCTTCATTATACATGATCACTCACTTTTGGAAAGAAGAGCTTCGAGTAACTATCAGTTGGTAAACCCACAATCAACATGGCTTTCGATAATATGCGTTAGACACGTATATGTGTCTAACTTAAACCTCATGGGTGCGGATTGAGCACCTTTCATTGAATAACATCATAACATACATTATTTAGTTTAATCTAAACTTGTACTTGTGACGGTAAAGATAAATACAGTCACACGACAAGTGTACTACAAAATGCTTAAAATAAATTGGGTTTTGATTTTTGGCATCCCACATCGCATTGTAAGGGAAAGTAGCTTGAGGGAGATGGTTATAATTATAAATAAGGAGGGAAGGACGAAGTTAGAGCAGAGCATGTTGAGTTCTTTAAATGCCGTTGGTTACCTTTTTTTGTAAGCTTATGATGTAAGTTTTATAAGCTTGCGAAAAAGTTGCCCATCGCTTTTATAATATTTGACAAGCTCATAATTGTATATAATAATTCTTTTTTGAACGTTACATTTAAAGCTGTCCAAACCTTAAAACGCCAAAAAATTCGTCCATTACTTTTATAATATTTGACAAGCTGACAAATATCAAACGCATGTCATAAGAAAAGATTTGATTTGAGATTCAATGGATCATTGAGAACGAGAATGTTTACTAGTGAGACAAAGAAATAATCTAGCCATCTATAGTGTCTCTTTAGGCTAAAGGGAGCAGTGGTGACCGGTCACCGTTACATCAGCGACACCTCAGCATTCTCTCTTCTATCATTTCCCCTCACTCCCTTTTATCTTTCATCCGTTTTGATCACACTCCCCTCACATTTCATTAAATACCTACTTTATATAAATATACCTCACTAAATATTTCACACACTCACAAAACAAATAAAAAACATTTACTTTTACAATGGGGGCTCACAATTTTAGGTTTGTCACTATGGTGAGCAACTCACCAAACAAATGCAAAATTGGCGTGACCATGTATATATCTGTTTTGGACCTCACGCACGAGTTGGCCACTCAGCACTTACGATGCCAAACTCGCTACCACTCCGCATAGCCTGAGTGGTTGTTGGTCAAATCAAACTCAATGTCTATAATTCCTAAAGTCACTAAAGTTTCCAAAAAATTTGTCCTAAGTTACTATAGTTTCATTTTGGTCATCCAGGTTACCCATGTTATTGTGACCGGTTCTTTAGGTTACCACGTTGTATACTACTTATGATTACTGGTTAGAATCCTACGTGGAAAACTTACTAATATTTTACAATTAAAAACACAAAGTGGGTTATTATAATAAAACGGGTCAATCCCCATATCACATTTTATATTTCTAAATCCTAAAACACACAATCACACACAATGATCTCAATCCCCATATCTTGATCTTCACGTTTGTTTCAATTAACTTTATTTTAGGGTTGCTATCCTCCTAACAAGGTAAATTTCAATCCCTAATTATTCATTTTAACATGTTCTTTAAGTTTGATTAAGGTTTAAAAATTTAGGGTTTCGTATAACAAATTAGGGTTTTTTGAAATTAACATTTTTTAATGAATTGTTGTTGTTCCAGATGGCATGTTCCTCATCATCTTCAAGTTTCCTAATTAAATTTTATCGTGGAGGTGTTTTTGTAAGGGATCCATTTTCTTATGACTATGAAATGTTGTCTGAAATACCAAATGTTAACCTGCTTGAATTGGGGTTTGTTGGTTTAGTCAAACTGTTAGTAAGTGAATGCTCTAGTGACATCAAACAGATATTTTATGTTGTTCCTGGTTTTGACTTAGAGTTAGGTTTGAAAACCTTAAAAAATGATAGTGACTTAGCTCAATGTGTTGAATTAGGTGCGCAACATGATAATGTCTTAGATATTTATGTATCTCACTCTGCATTTGATTTACATGATGCCACTTCCCCTAGTCAACAACAACATGCAAACAAGGTTCAAAATGATGATAGTAACAGTGACTTAGAGGGTGATTATAATGTATTTGAGTATGATAGCTTTGATGAGAATGACACTGCATCAGTGGATCATTTATCTGATGGTGAAAAGGAAGTTTATGATGCTAGGACTAACAAAGCAGACCCTGCACCTAAAGCAAAAAGTAAAAAAATGTTTGATGCTAACTTTCTGAGTAGGTTATACAATGGGTTACCTAGGGATGCATATGCTGAGGAAGATGAGGTAGCGGCTAGTGGTGATAGTCCAGAGGATAAGGATAAGTTAGGTGATCACTGGCCAATACATGATCCTACTATCAAATGGAAGTTAGTTAGACCTCAGTTAGGTGAAAAGTATGAGTCACCAGATCAACTTAAAAGAGCATTGACTTACTATGCTTTAGCTAATGGTTATAAGTTATATTACCAAGTCAATAACCCTAGGAGACTTCTGGCTAAATGTTGTAGAGATGATAAGGATAGAAGTGTCCATTCAGATTGTGGGCATCTTGGATGCAAATGAGAAGACTTTTCAAATAAAGACATTGAATGATGAGCATGCATGTTCTAGGACTTATGAATATGGGACATTAATCACTAGTAATTGGATTGCTAGAAACTATGCAAAAGATAATGGTCAATCCTTGTATCAAAGTAAAGGACTTAATTGAAATGATTCTAAAGAAATATAAATGCAAGGTCACTGTCAGTCAAGCTAGAAGGGGAAAGCAGAAAGCTTTAAGCCAATATGAGACTTGTTTGGAGGATCATTACGGAATGTTATGGTCATATGCTAGGGAGATATTAGATTCTAATCCAGGTTCTAGTTGTTTGATGAGTGTTGATGTAATGTCTGATGGTAAGAACTATTTCAGTAGGTTTTATGTATGCCTGATGGCAAAAATGACAACTTAGTCTAGCCTCTGAAGCCAAAGTATTGGAGAAGTTAAATGTCGACATAAAAGAATTTTAAAGACAATATAGTAACTTGGAAAAAAAACATGAAATTTAAACAATCAAAACCACAAAAAAATCAACACAAAGAGATAAAAATCGTGGGTCGTTGTTAAAGTTTAGGAATATGAGACACATTTAAATGAAAATTTTAGCTTAATATACATGACTAATAATAATTCTAATCATATTTAATTTTTTAATCCGTATATGCACATGTTACTGCATGCGCATTATAAAATGATAATGTTACATAAAGAGATTGGATTTGAGATCCAATCGATCTATTGAGGACGAGAACGTTTAATACTTCCGTGACAAATCCAAGAGTGTGAAAGATCTTATCTCTGGTTTCGAGCATCTATTGTCTCTCCTTCAACCATTGCAACACCTTCTTTCTCTCCTTATAACTTTTTTTTTTTTATTTTCCATCATTTATAAATACCCACAATACACACTCAACTACTCACAACATCTAATAAATGTAACTCTCTCTCCTAAAAAGTACGCTCTCTCTTTTAAAAAGGTATATTCTCTCTTCTTAAAAAGTAAACCATCTTTCCATATTTATTCTTTCCATATTTATTCAGGACTTATGGTAAAAAAAAATTACTTTTTCCGAATCCAAGGTGTGGTATTCCAGCTAGAAAAGAAATAAAAAAGCTATCCCAACTTGTTTTCCCGAGTCCACACCTTCCACCCTAATACTTGTGCACCACTCACAAGTTTCAAACTTTGAGTACAACTAATCAACTAATACTTAGAAGGTAATTTCTTTGTCACTTAATGAGTGAGCCTAAACCTTTAATCCCTCTCATCGGAGAAGTCCACAAAAACTTCTCTCTAAATTAAGAGGTTAATATAGCATTCTCTTCAAACCACTTAATTTAGTAAACAACTCATTAGACTAGTAGTGATGGTACACATCAGCTTTATTTAATTATCTTATCATATAACCATCTGATATTCGAACAAGTTCAATCCATAGGGCCGATATAATAACTATTTGTATTTTTATTATTCGAATGTGTTGTTATTTTTAAATCTTTATAATAATGAATAGAAGATTGTTTAATTGAGCATTGGATTTTTATTGTCCTGTCAAGAAGCCGAAATTGATTTTGTTGATAGGGGCCTTTAAAAGTTTTATAAAGAGTAGTTCGCGGGTGTTTGACATTGCTTATTTTCTGCTAATGGCGCTAAAAGTATTGCAATGTGCACTCTTACTATCATATTGAACCTAAATCTTTAATAAATGCATTTGAAGTATTCTTATAGCTTTGTTTTTTTAAGGTTATATAAGTGTTTTTCTTTAAACTTTTACTCTTTGTAGCTTATTTAATCATGGATTTATGTGTAGAGTTTGTAATTGTATTGGCTTTATAGGTTTAGCTTCATGCTTTTGGGGTTTTATGAGATATTGGTTTCATGATTATTTATGGTTTTGTGACTTTTTCACTTAACTTAGTTGAGTTTACGTTAATTTTAGTGTGTTCAATAGCCCTATGAGCTAAACCATGTTGTGGAAAATTTAATGTTGTTGTTTGTTCTCGAGGAGCGTTTTCAATGCATACAACCTTCTAAATTTCTTTGTTAATAATAGATGTTCTATATCCCCCAATAGTAAAAAAAAAAAAAAAAAATTAAAAAATTTAAGTATGGATTTATAGCAACGTGCGTTAAACATAACTTTAGTCAATTTCATTTAAATTTCAAAAGATGATAAATCTACAACATATTATATTAGTGTTTTTTATTGTTTAATAATAAAATGTTACAATAGCTGAACTTACAAAAATTACATGTTAACACAACCATTAATATTTCAACATAAAAATAAAAAAATAAATTGGACTAATTATAACAAACACAACATGCGGTAGCTTAACTTTGTACATAAGATGCCATGTCTATGAAAATACCATAGATGAACTTTTACCACTTACATCAAACATAATTGTAAATCAAAATTAAGAACCATAATTAAAACAAAACACAAAATTAAGCTATTTGTTTTTAATAAATAAAACACGTTATTAAAAATTTTAGAAAAACCTCGTGCAAAATGACAACTTAGTCTAGCCTCAAGCCAAAGTATAGAGAAGTTAAATGTCGACATAAAAGAATTTTAAAGACAATATAGTAACTTGGAAAAAAACATAAAATTTAAACAATCAAAACCACAAAAATCAACACAAAGAGATAAAATCGTGGGTCGTTGTTAAAGTTTAGGAATATGAGACACATTTAAATGAAAATTTTAGTTTAATATACATGACTAATAATAATTTAATCATATTTAATTTTTAATCCGCATACGCACATGTTACTGCATGCGCATTATAAAAATAATAATGTGACATAAAGAGATTGGATTTGAGATCCAATCGACGAGAACGTTTAATACTTCCATGACAAATCCACGAGTGCGAAAGATCTTATCTCTGGTTCTGAGCATCTAGTGTCTCTCTTTGATGGTTGTAGCTTGAAACAAACTCGACATCGGACATAGGTGGAAGACTGGAGTTTTAAGACAACTAAATCAGGCCTTCCAAGTTTTTTGGGTAGTAGGGTGTTAAGTTCAAATTGTATTGTTAAAGTCTTTCATTTTTTTATGTCATTTACATCGACTTTAAGTTGTGATACTATATTTCAACGCGATTGATTTGTAAATTTTGAGTTTCACGATCCAACTTATGAATCTGATTGTACATGGTTGACTTTAAAAGGGGATAAATAAGGACGGGACTTTAATTTGGCTTTCTCGAGTCTTTTTAATCAATATTTTTAGGAGTATTTAAACGCGTAACTTACACGACTTTATTTTGGTTTTGCAAGTATAACATACATTAGTTAGTGTCTATCTAAGATGTAATAGTAATGGTTAAGATAAATTAATACACCACCAAAGGTACTACAAAATGCTTAAAATCAATGGGTTTCAACTTTGGCATCCCACATCGCATTATGCGTAAAAGTAGCTTATGGAGAGTTGGTTATAAATAAGGAGGATGGATACAATTGTAGTAGGCACGTTAAATTCCTTTAAAAGCCTACTTCAACTATTTTTGCTTGCAAGCGTATGATTTAAAATATATATAAGTTTGCAAGCGAGGATTGTTGGGGTGGACTTTTATATTTTTGACAAGCTTAAAATTTTAAACATAAACTTAGAAAACCTTGACATGTCATAAATATAGGGTTAATAATTTTAGCACTATATTGTCACAAATATCGATTGACGAGCTAACTAAAAAAATAGTTGTTAGACATTAACTTGACATTTTGTCTTCCTTATAATATGACAAAATTATGACCATTTTACCCTTTCTAAATTTTTGCGAAATACTTTTTTTTCGAATTTTTTTCCAAAATTTTTGTTGAATTTTTTTTTCAAATTTCAATTTTTTTCCGAATTTCTTTTTTTTTTGAAATGTTTTTCGAAGGGTAAAATGGTCATGATTTGGTCATAATACTTACAGGAAGACAAAAATGTCAAGTTTAATGTCTAAAAGAGATATTTTTTTAGTTCGCTACGTCGAACTGATATTTGTGACAAGTATAGTGCTTTAATAGGTTATTAGGCCTAAATATAAATGGTATGTCATAAGTTAATAACACATGTTTCAGAAATTTTAAATCTAGTAATTTACCTTTTGTTTTTGCTTAAGTGATTAGTTTTTTTACATACTCTTAAATGTATTATAGTTAGCTAGTTACTCTACAAGTTTCAAACTATGATTACAACAAAGACTTATAATTAGTTCGGTGTGAATTTATAAGTTTTATAATTCATGAGTTTGATTACTTCCAAAATCTTTTATATGAAACATATATATGAAGACGCATAGACAATGGCAGAACTTGAGGATTCTTGTTCGGGTACCTATCCCTTATATAGTACTAGAAGGGTACCCGCGCAATGCGGCGGCGGGTACCTGATGACTATTTTGTAGCGAACAAATGTTTTGAGGTGGTGATGTGATGAGATGGTGGTGACAGCGGCGGCTATAAGTATAGTTATATGTGTTTGCTTTACCAGTTTAGTGAATTCGTTTCACAACATTTCGAATGTATATGTGTTAGTTGTAAGTGTTTGTTTGGGTTACCCGTAACTTTCACGTGACATCATTATTCCCGCATATAAAAATACCCTCCCAATCTCTTACGTGTCAAACACTCCCCCAAAAGTATATATGATTTTGACGAATCAAGATTATATTGATTGGAATAAATGAAATAAAGGTTAAAGTTGTAAAATTTTAATTAAAATAAAATAAACCCACTAAAAATATAAAAACTAAAAACTCATAAAAATATATTAAAATGAATGTTGAATTAAAAGCATAAAATTTTAGAAAATATGGTGAAATTAGATTATAATATAAATAAGTAGATAAAAGATATTTTAATTTGAAAATAAAGATGAATTTTTAGTTGAGAAGTGACACATGTCATTTTATAATTGAAGCTCCTTATCTTAATTTTTGGTGGTTAGGAGTTAGGCTTGGAGTTTGTTAGAAGTTAGGCTTCGAGTTTGTTAAGAAGTGACACATGTCATCTCATGATTAGAGCTTCTTATCTTAATTTTACATGCATTATAATATATCTTTTCATAATAAGCAAGTAAAAAAGTATGAATTTTTAAGCATTCTAATTTTAGAAGGCCTAAATGCATTATAAAGTAGTATAGATTTGTGGATGATTTTTCTCGTTTCACGTGGTTCTATCCTCTTAAGACTAAATCGGAGGTCTCTGTTGTGTTGCTCGCATATTTAACATTTGTTCAAACTCAATTATCCAAAGAAAATTAAAATCTTTCAAAGTGATGGTGGAACCGAATTTTAAACACCGGATACGGACTCTTTTATGGAGAATGGCACTCATCATCGTATTTCATGCCCATATACGCCACAACAAAATGGTCGGCCGAGCGTAAACACCGCCACACATCGAGACCGGTCTTGCAATGCTTTTAATGCTCATGCCCCTGCTTCTTATTGGGTAGATGTATTCACTTCCGCTACATATATTATCAATCGGCTACCGTCAAAGATCCTTCGCAATAAGAGTCCCTTTGAATTACTGTTTGGTTCTCTACCAAATTATGACACCTTTCGAACTTTTGGGTGTCGGGTTTTTCCTTATCTTCGGGATTATGCGCAACACAAACTTGCGCCTCGAAGCCTTTCTTGTATATTTATTGGCTATAATACAAACTATAAAGGCTATCGGTGTTTAGATTTATCCACTTCCCGTGATCTATACAACACGGCATGCTCGTTTGATGAACCCTTTTTCCGCTTACGGAACCATGGAGAAAGTTGATTTAGCATCTCGGTTTTTCAAGTTACCATGAGCCACAATCTTCTACACCTATTAGACCTCCGCCTATGCAACCTCTACCTAACCCTATTCCGCAACCTAAGCCTTCATATCCTTGTTCGATTTGCACCTCTACCCTTCCCACAACTGGTGAACCGCGATGTCCAACCGATCGATCCAATTCACCGCCTAATCCACCATCACCAAAGACCAATGCCTGAGCCACCATCCCCACCATCTCCACCTACTGAAACAACTCCTCAACCAGTTCAGCATCCTATGCCCGCTAACCCTCCTCCACCAGCTCCTTCTACATCGGTTCATCCTATGACTACACGCTCCAAAGCTGGTACTTTTAAACCTCGCCACATCGCCGATCTTGCTCAAGTTACGAAAAATCCCCTTCATACAGCTCTTTTTTCGAGTAAGGAACCAAAAGGGGTTAAGTCAGCTCTCAAACAACCGAAATGGTTTGTGGCTATACAAGAGGAAATGCGTGCTTTGCAATCTAATAATACATGGGATTTGGTTCCTAGACCAAAATCAACAAATGTTGTGGGATCTAAGTGGGTATTCCGAACCAAATATCATGCAGATGGAACTGTGGATCGTTTCAAAGCTCGTCTTGTTGCACAAGGCTTTACTCAGATTCCAGGCCTTGACTATTCTCTTACTTTTAGTCCCGTGGTTAAAGCATCAACAGTTCGGATCATTCTTTCTTTAGTTGTGTTGAATCGATGGTATCCACATCAATTAGATGTTAAGAATGCCTTTTTAAATGGGCTTCTGACTGAAACAATTTTCATGGAGCACCACCGGGTTTCATTGATTCACGATTTTCGGTTCATGTTTGTCGACTAAAGAAAGCATTGTATGGTTTAAAGCAGCTCCACGGGCTTGGTTCCATCGCCTTAGCTCTTTCCTTCAACGCTGGGCTTTGTTTGTAGTCAAGCATACGCGTCATTGTTTGTCTATCAACATGGTTCATGTATTCTTTATTTATTGGTATATGTTGATGATCTCATTCTTGTGTAATCATCCGGAGACCATAAAGCGATTTATTTCGACCTTAATAAGGAGTTTGCAATTAAAGATTTGGGTCGCCTAAGCTACTTTCTTGGTCTCGGTTACATATGACGGAGATGGCTTGTTTTAAGCCAAGCCAATATGCCAATCGATGTTCTTGCGCTGCTCGCTTGCTTGATGCTAAACTCAGAGGAACACCTTTATCGACTTCATATGTTACGTCCAAGAAGGTGCTCTTTTGATGATCCTACTACATATCGCCGCTTGTTGGAGCTCTCCAATATCTCACGATTACTCGACCGACGGCATATGCGGTAAATCAAGTTAGTCAATACCTTCATGCCCCAACCAAAGGATCACTTTCAGCGGTCAAACGGATTCTTCGGTATGTGAAAGGCACAATTTCTTATGGTATTTCTTTTCGCACTCGTCTAAACCATCGTTGGTGGGCTACTCGATGCCGATTGGGCTCGTTGTCTAGAGACTCGGCGCTCCACGTACGGATATTCAATTTTTCTAGGTGGTAATCTTGTTTCATGGAGTGCAAAGAAACAACCCACGCTCTCGCTCAAGTTGTGAATCAATATCTGCCATGGCTAACACCGCAGTAAATTGTATGGGTAACTCATCTTCTTAGCGAGTTGCATGTCTTGCCTCCCGATCGACCTACTATCCTTTGTGATAATCGAGTGCTCTATTTCTTAGCCGAATCCCGTCACAATAAAAGAGCTAAGCATATTGACTTGGACTATGACTTTGTTCGTGAGCTCGATCATCTAGAAAACTTTATACTCGTTATGTTCCTACCAAGCTTCAACTAGCGGATATTTTACAAAGAGTCTTCCTGCACCACTTTTTGAGCATTTTCAAATCAATTGTGTGTTGGTCCTCCGCCTCGCTTGAGGGGGGTATTATGATAAAATCTCCTAGTTAGTGTATATCTCCTAGTTGGTTATTAAGATATTGTGTTCGTTGTATTTAGGATATATTGTTGTATTTGTACTATATATATTCGTCAATGATAATCCATAAGTGAGGTTGAATTTCTAATATCCTACAAAGATCCCACATCGTATTGTGAAAAACGTGGCTTGTGAGAGATGGTTATAAATAAGGAGGGAAGGATACCACTAAGTAGGCTTGTTAACTTCATTTAAAAGCCTACGTCAACTTATTTTGCTTGCAAGCTCTTATGATTTCAATTTTTTAAGTTTGTAATTAAGCAGAATTGGTTGGGGTTGGTTTTTATACTTTTTGACAAGCTTACAAATTTTAAACATAAAATTTGAAAACTTTGACACACCACAAATATAAATGGTTAATGTCATAAGTTACTAGTAATAACAAATGTTTCAAATAATTTCAATTTAGTAATTTCAATTTGAAAACACATACATGTAAACATTTTTTTGTTAAAAAGGTTACCTCGGTATAATATTATTAGTCCAAATATATAATTAAGTACAATGGATGTAGGTGAATCTAATACCTCAACAAAAAAGGGCAAACCAAAAACGCCTACACTGCTTAAGACCTAAACTAGCATAAGAAATGACATGCATAAGAAATGACATGCATAAGACCTAAACTAGCATAAGAAATGACATGCCATACTTATGCAAAACAAAATAAAACAACCTATCTAAGCTAAGCACGGATACTAATGTCATAAGCATTAGCAAACTTCAATCGAGCATCAGTCAGACCACAATTATCAAACTCATCATCGTCATAAGTGTTTTGGTCATATGTATCATCCTCCTTCAACTCCTCCAATAAGCTATTCATGCCCACTCCACTACCACCTTTGGAACCATAAAATGCCATAAAACTAGTAGTTTCGTTGTAGTCTTCCATGACTTCATCTTCATCACTATTTGAAATAACTAAATCCCCAACCATAGAAAACACGTTACCTACACTTTTTCCTACTTTAACCTTGTCGTGTGCAATTCGATATAAAGGAGGAGGAGCATTGGACTAACTTGGGATGTTTACATAGCTTTTCACATGTCCTACATAAACAATAGGTGCAATATACAAGTTGCTTGAAGGAACGTTAACATTAGGTTTTATATGAACACTAGAACCCTCATCCAAATCACTAAGAATACCAAAGGAATTAGACGTGCTCACCCCTTTAGCATCCTTAATTGGTTGTGTGGACGCAGACGCCTCATTTGTATTTTCTTTAGACGGGGAAGAATTGGTATTATTAGGAGCAACCGGTCGATACTCCATTTTCTTGGTCTTAGATACTCCAAAAAGCTGCTTATAATTAGAATCTTTTCACTTGACATAAAACTTCATATTAAGCAATTCTCACCAACACCTGAAAACTTAAACACATCTTACCTTAGCTACTGGAACACCCCCACACACAAACCTTGAAAAGAAAACCCATGAAACCGCACCTTCAACACCCTTCCACGACCAACATAAATCATAACTACAAGTCTTCAACCATTCAATAATAAACTCGTGAAGTACCAGCACTACCCATTTTTTATACATGATAACTCACTTTTGGAAAAACGAGCTTCAAGTAACTCTATGAGTTGGTAAACCACAACCAACGCGACCTTAGATAATATGGGTTAGACACACATATATGCCTAACTTAAACGTCACGGGTGCGGATTGAACACCTTTCATTACATAACAACCAGTATAACATCATAAAACTATTGCAAGTATAACATCATAACAAACATTAACTAGTGTTTATCTAAACATGAACTCACAATGGTTAAGATAAACTCAAATATACATGTGTACTACATATTGCTTAAATAAATTGGGAATGAACTTCTGAGCATCCCACATCGGTTTGTAAAGAAAAGTAGCTTGTGAGAGTTGGTTATAAATAAGGAGGGAAAGATACAATTCAAGGCAAGCATGTTGAATTCCTTTAAAAGCCTTTTTCATTTTTTGTTGCTTGCAAACTTATGATTCGAGTTTTATATGTTTGCAAGCAATAAATACTAACATATGCTTGTATATTTTTTTGACAAGCTTACAATTTTAAACAAAAAGTTATAAAACTTTGACATGCCATAAGTATAAATGGTTAAAGTCATCATTTTCTTTTACATCTTGCTAAATGTATTATAGTTAACTAGTTATAATTCTTTTGCATTCACAAGTTTCAAACTATGAGTACAACCAATACTTATATCTAACTATATTAGTTCGGTGTGAATTTATATGTTTTATTATTCGTGAATTTGATTACTTTCAAAATATTTTATATGAAACATATATTTGAAGACGCAAATGTAGTGGTGAAACTTGAGGATTCTTATTCGAGGCCCAAGATCATGCTAGCATAAACTGTCATTTTTGTATATTATAAAACATGGATATGGGTAGCTAAAATATAAATACGGAGTGCAAAATAATAACCACTAGAATGATACAAAATGATAACTTAGCCCGCCATGAAGCCAAAGTATTGGAGAAGTTAAATGTCGACATAAGAGAATTTTAGAGATAATATAGTCGAACTCGAACAAAAAACATGAAATTTAAACAATCAAAACCACAAAAAATCTTCACAAATAAATAATAATCGTGGGTTGTTGTTAAAGTTTAGGATGTGAGACAAATTTAATTGAAATTTAGTTTAATATACATGACTAATAATACTACTAACCGTATTAAATTTTTTAATCCGAACACGCACATGTTACTACACACACATTATAACATAATAACGTTACATAGGTAGAAGTCTGGAGATTGGATTTGAGATCCATCCAATCGATCAGTCGAGGATGAGAATGTTTGGTTCTCAGCATCTAGAGTGTCTCTCTTTGATGGTTGTAACTTGAAACAAACTCGATTACTAGACATAGGTAGAAGTCTGGAGTTTCGAAACAACTAAACCAAGCCTTCCAAGTTTTTTGGGTGGTCGGTTGTTTAGTTCAAATTTTATTGTCAAAGTTATTCAAATTTTGAGGATTCGGTTGTAAATTGTTAATTACCTAATCTTCCCAGCTCGAACACTTGTTCTTGTTCGGATATCACTTGCGTAAAAGATTATGGGTGTACGAGACCAACCCAGCTTCCCATTCCGTCCTAACCAGCCAATCTCCTCTCAACACTTATGACACCTAAACATGACCAAGATTAGCAGCTATGAAGCAACAAAAATAGTCATGTATGCTCATTTACCATCATGTATCAGCATCTATCCCATCGTTACAACAAACAAAATCACTAACTTGAACAACATAAATAAACACACATACATGTAAAAGTAACTTCATATAAATCAATTCTCACCAACACCTGCAAACTTGAACACACCTTAGCTACGTATCGCGGCCACCCGTTGACACACAAACTTTGAAAAGAAACCCACGAAACCGCGCCTTTAATACCTTTCCACGACTAGCATAACTAATAACTCGGAAGTCATCAACCATTCACTAATCAATTCGTGAAGTACAAGCACCATCCATTCCTTATACATGAATACTCACTTTTTGAAAAAAAGCTTCGAGTAACTCTATCTGCCAGTAAACCTACAACCAACGGTACAACGCGGCCTTTTGATAATATGCGTTAGACACGCATATATGTCTAACTTAAACCTCATGGGGGCGGATTGAGCACCTTTCATCGTAAACTGCCAATATAACATCATAAAACTATGGGAAATAAAACTAGTGAAAGTATAACAATCAAAATACACATTAATTAGCGTTTATCTAAACATGTATTCAAATTAGGGCCGAGCATCGGGCCGAAACCCACCCGATCCCGACTCATCCCGAAACCGACAAGGTTGAAAATTCTAACCGAATCCCGACCCGATTCTAGTTCGGGTAATCCCGAATCTCGACCCGAATCCCGAAGCAAACTACTTTGTATGGTTTTTTTTGTGTTATCCCAAAACAATCCCGACTCCCGACCCGACCCGAGTCCCGACAAGGCTGAAAACCCATCCCGAGTCCCGACCCGAGTTAAGGTCAGTTTGTGTCGGTCGGAGTCGGGCGTCAGTCGGTCATCGGTTGTCGGTCGGGATTGCTCAGCCCTAATTCAAATACACCAATGTACTATAAATTGCTTAAAATCAATTGGGTTTTGACTTTTGAGCATCTCACATCACATTATGAAAGAAAAAAGCTTGTGGGAGTTGGTTATAAATAAGGAGTGAAATACTCAAATTATTAGCAGGCATATTGAATTCCATAAATGCCTATGGTTAACATTTGGGGCTTGCAAGCTTATTATTTGAGTTTTATAAGTTTGCAAGCTCCACTGTTCAGGAATTTTATAATATTTTACAAGCATAATTTTATATATAATGTTTTTGAACTAAATATAAAGTTATTTAAACCTTAACACGTCATAAGCTTTGATAGTTGCTTTTATAATACTACCTCCGTCCCAAATTATAAGTCCAGTTTGACTTTTTGACTCAAACTTTGACCTTAAATATTTTTGTTTGTATTATGTAATACTTGATGCAAAATATATAAATGGATTGTGTTTTAAATGTATTTTCATTTGGTATAATTTTCATCAAGTGTTATATGAGACAAAGGAAAATATTTAAGGTCAAAGTTCGAGTCAAAAAGTCAAATTGGACTTAAATTTTGGGACGGAGGGAGTATTTGACAAGCTTACAAAATTAAACGCATGTTGTAAGAGGAGATTGGATTTGAGATCCAATAGATCCGTCAAGGACGAGAATGTTTACTTGTATTATAAATCCAAATCCAAGAGTGAGAGTGTGAGACCGATTTATCTAGCCATTTAGAGCGTCTTTCTTTGGTGGTTGAAGGTCAAACAAACTCTATGTCTATAATTTTAAATTATTGGTTTGAGTTACCTCATCAAAGTATGTGTTGATTTGTATACGATACTTTTTATTGGGACACTCCACCTCACGTTTTAAGTAGTTGTATCAAGCTCATACTTTTTTTAGAACGGTAATTTTAACTATCTCACAACATTTACATCATATATCTATCTTACATGTTCTAAACATGACTTGTATACACAACCATTATTTAGTTAGGGAGCTTCTCACACAACATCAGGTACAATTGGGACAAAAGTCCTTTGGTTATTAAGGTCATACTCTACTTAAACTTTTATACAGTTAAGTGTGCAAATCAATAAATAATGTTTGCAAATCATCTTTTTTTGGATAATGGTGGATGGGTGGAGTTTTAAGACAACCAAAGCAGGCTATCCAAGTATTTTTCAGGTAGTCGGCTCTTAAGTGTAAGGTTTATTATCAAAGTAATTCATTTTTTGTGTTATTTACATTGACTTAAGTTGTGATAGTATTTTTCAAGGTGACTTGCATATACTCTTCGAGTTCAATCGAAATTATGAAATCTGACCGTACATTTGACTTTAAAGGGAATAAATAAGGACGGGTTTTAGTTTGGCTTTCTTTTAGTCTTTTTTATCGGTATATGCAGAGGTATGATTGACATGCAACTTACAAGACTTGATGTTGGTTACGATAAAGAACATGACAAATGATTCTTATTATTTTATCTTGATACGATGGAGATACAGTTGACTGGTATGGTTAATTTAATACGAGTATGGTTGTATTCTTTACTTATTTTGTTTAATACATAAAAAAGAAAGTTTTATAGGGGTGTGTCGAGTCATTTCGTGGAGACCGAAAATAGGGACTACAAATGTCAATTTTAAAACTTTGGATAGACGAAACATATGCAATTTTGCATGAGAGACAATTTATGTGATTTACCCAGTCAAATTCATTTATCACAAAACAACACTTTATTCAATTTACTTGAATGCAAAAAGTAGCTACGAACCTTTTTTTCTTATGTATTTTCTTGTTAATTTCAATCTTATTCAAAAGGATCTAATATATTCTATACTTTTCTTTAAATGTTTTTACTTTAAAAATTTGAAGATGTTCAAGTCTTTATGACGCCATGTCTCTCCACTTAGCCACTCTACTTGACGCCTTGTTCTTGCTCGATACCAGTTGCGAAAAGGATTGTGTGTGTACGAGACCAACCCGGCTTCCCATTCCGTCCCAACCAGCCAATCTCCTCTCAATTCAAATTAGCGGTCTCTAATGTTAATCATCTTTATAACAATCAACAGTTATGACACCTACACAATACCAAGATTAGTAGATATGAAGCAACATAAATTGTTATAAATAAACACACATACATGTAAAAATAAAACTTCATATTAATCAATTGAGAAATGATATGGATACCTAAAAAACATGCCTAATTATATGACTAACACTATGTGGCAAGAGTTTATTGGTCGTAGCAGCCGGACCCAATTCTTCACAAACCAATAAACTCTTGCCACATAGTGTTAGGCATATAATTAGGCATGTTTTTTAGTCATCCCTATTATTTCTCTAATCAATTATCACCAACACCAGCAAACTTATACACACCTTAAACATACACACATTAGCTACAGCGACCACCGTTGCCACACGAACTTTGAATAGAAAACCCACGAAGCCGCGTCTTGACACCTCTCCACTACCAACATAAATCATAACTCCAACCATTCAATAATCAGCTCGTAAAGTACAAGCACCATCCATTCCTTATACATGAATACTCCGCTTGAAAAAGAGCTTGAGTAACTCTATCGGTTGGTAAAGCAACAACCAACGCGCCTTTAATAATTTGAGTTAGACACGATATATGTCTAACTTAAACCTCATGGGTGTGGATTGAGCACCTCATGGGTTTTAACGAGCATCCCACATCGATTATGAAGGAAAGTAGCTTTGTGGAAGGTGGTTATAAATAAGAAGGAAGGATACAATTAGAGGTAGACATGTTGAATTCTATAAAAACCCAAGGTCAACATTGCTTTGCAAGCTTATGATATATTATAAGCTTCCAGTAATGTTGATCTTCTCTTTTATAATATTTGACAAGCTCATAATCATATACTGTATATAATTCTTTTTGAACAAATTATATTTGACAAGCTCATAATCATATATATAATTCTTTTTGAACAAATTATATAAAGTTATATGAACTTTGACATGCGATAAGTTATCACCATTGACCATTGCTTTTATAATAATTGACAAACTCACAGTATTAGACATGCTCCATTGAGAACAAGAATGTTTACTTCTATTATAAATCCATAGGCGAGACATATTTTATCTAGCCATCTAGAGTGTCTTTTTGTGGTGGTTGTAGGTCGAAACAAACTCGATGTCTGTAATTCCAAATGACCAGAAATGTGATTTGAGTTGCCTAGTCAGAGTATGTGTTGATTTGCACACATATACTTTTTATTAGGACACTTCACCTCATGTTTTGATTGAATAATGAAGTGTACTAATCAATAAATAAAATGTACAAATCAGCTCTTTTAGGATATATGTGGAAGAGTAGAGTTTTGTCAATTAAACAGGCCATCCAAGTTTTTTTATTGGATAGTTGGTTGTTAAGTTCAAGTTGTATTGTCAAAGTAATTTTTTTTTTCTTCATTTACATCGACTTTAAGTTGTGAAATTATTTATCTACGCGATTTACATGTACTCTTTGAGTTCAATTAAAATTATCAAATCTGACCGTACATGGTTGACTTTTAAAGGGGATAAACAAGGACTTGGCCATAGTTTGGCTTTCTTTTAAGTCTTCTTTAACGGTATATCCAGGGGAATGTTTGACACGTAACTTACACGAATTGATGTTGGTTAGGATAAAGAACATGACAAAGGATTTTTATAATACGATGGAGATACAGTAAATTGGTATGGTTAATTTAATATGGTTGTGTTCTTTATTTACAGGTTTCAAAGGGGGTGTGTCTAGTCATCTCATGGTGACCTAAAATATGGACTTCGAAATGTAATTTTAAAACTTTGGATAGAAGAAACATATGAAATTTTGACCATGAGAGACAATTTTGTAATTTACTTTGTCAAATTCATGAATACTGTTAGAGCATCTTCAATGCATTATGCATTTAGTTAGTTTTCTGAAAAGCATTCTGGCAAAAGCAAAAGTTTCTATTATGGCACTCTGAAGGAAAGATGTTTGTAAAGAGTTTCTACTTCATTTAAAACTTTAAGGAAAAAAAAAAAAAAAAAAAGGGCTTAAAGTATAAGCTCTTTTATATTTTAAGAATGTTACAACTGTTACAAACTTGACTGGACTATACCTTTGGTGATGATCATTAGCAAGTCCTAATATTTCCTTACTTACTTCTAAAGCACACTAAGTAGCAGACAAAGTAAATGATAATTTATTTCGATTGCATTTTTATGAGTTACATGAAAAGGAAAAGATTTACGAGAAACTGAAATGCTACAAAAGAAATGTTCTTTGTTATGATTCGTGTTTACTTTTGTAACTTTTAAAATGAAGTGTTGACTTATATCAGTAACTTCTGTACTAGATTGTTACAAGTGACAAACAATAAAAAACAAAGAAAAGTCCATATTAAATAAAACTAATGCTTTTATCTAAAAATGTAATTAGAGGGTACTGTTGATTAAAGGTAGGCTAGTTGAAATTTCAAATTCCCTTTGTTGCATCTATGTATATCAGCATATAACTTTCTCAGTTTTAGCTTTTATGCTTTTCTTTTAAAAGTTCATAAGCTGGTATTGGTTCTAGGATTGGAGTTTTCAAATTTAAATAGGCTGACTATTTACATAGATCAATTTACAGACTAAGACGCCATTATTGTTACAACGGACATTTCATCGGAGGGTTGAAATCCATCAATGGAAATCTTGTGGCTAGTACAATCCTTGTGCAAGCTAGGGATCCAGATAAGCTATGTCAGGCTTGACGATGCTTGGAACTTACATGAACAACACATGATCATGGAAGGGTTTACGAAGAAATCTATTGCGCGAAATTCACTTCCATCTTTTGCACAAAGTCTAGAGCTTAAGTGGCTTAATTGAGTTTATGATAAAGTACATAAGGCTCTTAATGAGCACAAACACAACTTGTTAAAAAGCATCACTTGTATATACTTATTACTATATACGTATGTCTTGCAAAATATAAATAACCCGTGAATACAACTTTCATTATAAAGAAACAAGTTGAAACCAAACCGTTTCTTCTAGTTACAAGATTCTTTTGGTCTTCTTGATAGTAATACTACCTTATTTTAAGTCATTTTGGCAGCAACAAAGGTGTTTTGAATTTTGAGTATGATGATCTTTACAAACCGTACAACTTTAGCGTTGATCACAAAGAGCTATGGACTTGTATCAGTAACTATGGGAAATAAAACTAGTGCAAGTACAACATACATTAATCAGTGTCCTACAAATTGATTAAAATAAATTGGAATTGATTTTTGGGCATCCCACATCGCTTTGTGACGGAATGTAGCTTTGTGGAAGGTGGTTATTAATAAGGAGGGATACATTCGATTATATGTAAGCTTGTTGAATTCTTTAAAAGCTTACGGTCCACAAGCTGGCAAGCTTATGATATAAGTTTTATAAGCTTGCCAAGTGGTTGGCTGTAGCTTTTATGATATTTGACAAGACAATAATTACTATATGTAAATTTTTTTTTAGCTCAATATATAAAGTTGTTTAAACCTTAACACGCCATAAATTTTGACCGTTTCTTTTTATAATATATTACAAGCTCACAATATTAAAGGCAGGTTGTAAGAGGAGATTGGATTTGAGATCCACTTGAGACATATTTTATCTAGCCATAATTTCAAACTCGATATATATAATTTCAAATTATTTACCTCAGAAAAGTATGTGTTGATTTGTACACATATACTTTTATTGAGTTGCCTTATCAGAGTATTTGTTGATCGTATTTATCGAGACACTCCACCTTACGTTTTTTAGGTAGTTGTATTAAGCTCAAACTTTTTATTTCACATGTCGTAACTATGACTTGAATATACAACCATTTGGTTAGGAGCTTCTCACACAACATAAGACACCATTGAGACACAAGCCTTTTGGTTATTAAGCTCATACTTTGCTAGAAGTCTTGTAGAGTTAAGTGTGCAAATCACTAAATAAAAAAGTGCAAAGCATCTCTTTTTTGATATAGGTGGAAGAGTGGAGTTTTAAGACATCTAAAATACGTGATCCAATTTATTTTGGGTACTCGGTCGTTAAGTTTATAAGTTTATTGTCTAAGTAATTCATTTATTGTGTATTTACATCGACTTAAGTTGTGATAGTATTTTTAAGGCGGCTTACATGTACTCTTTGAGTTCAATCCAAACTATGAAATGATGTACATATATCTCACATACACACCATTATTTATATATTTTCTCAAACTTTGCTTTAATAGCATTGTACATCATGCATTAAAACTTGTGTTTGGAGAAATATGTAAATATTGATGTGTATATGGGGATGTATGTAAATTCCCTTTATAATTATTGGATACGATGGAGATACATTTGATTGGAATGGTTAATTTAATATGTTTGTGTTCTTTACTTATTTTGTTTAATACATAAAAAAGAAATTTTTATAGGGGGCGTGTCCAGCTATTTCATGGAGACCACTTATTCAAATTACTTGAATGAAAAAGAGTAGCTACAAACCTTTTTTCTTCTGTATTTTCTTGTTCATTTCCAATCTTATGTAAAAAGGACCTAATCTGTTCTTTACTTAACTTTAAATGTTTTATACTTTAAAATTTTGAGGATGTTCAAGTCTATTATGACGCCATGTTTCTCCAATGCACTTAGCCAGTCTACTAAATTTTCCCAGCTTGACGCCTTGTTCTTGCTCGTAAACTACTTACGAAAAGGATTTGTGGGTGTACGAGACAAACCTGGCTTCCCATTCCATCCCAACCAACCAATCTCCTCTCAACACTTATGACGCCTACACAATACCAAGATGAGTAGCTATGAAGCAACAAAATAGTCATATATGCTCATTTTATCATCATGTATGATCAGCATCCACCCCATCGCTAGTCTAAAACATAAACAAAATCACTAACTTGAACATTATAAATAAACACACATACATGTAAAAAAACTTCATATTAATCAATTCTCATCGATACCAGCAAACTTAAACACACCTTACCTTAGCTACTGTGACCACTAGTCGCCACACAAACTTTGAAAAGAAAACCCACGGCCGCACCTTCAACACCTCTGCATGACCAACATAACTCATAACTCCAAGTCTTCAACCATTCGCTAATCAACTCGTGAAGTACAAGCTCCATCCATTCCATATACATGATTACTCACTTTGGAGAAAAAAGAGCTTCGAGTAACTCTATCAACTCGTAAACCCACAACCAACACGGCCTCAGATAATATGTGTTTGACACATGTGTCTAACTTAAACCTCATGGGTGCGGATTGAGCACCATTCATTGCATAAGTGCAAGTATAACATCATAACATACATTAATTAGTGTTTATGTAGACATGAACTCGTAATGGGCTGGATAAATTCAAATATCCAAATACACCAGTGAACTAAGTACAAGTTACTTATATCAATTGGGTTTTGATTTGTGAACATCCCACATCGCCTTGTGAGGGAAAGTTGCTTGTGGGAGTTGGTTATAATTAAGGAAAGAAGGACTTAAGTAAAGATAGGCATGTTATATTTCTTAACAGCCATAGGCAACATTTGGTGCTTGCAAGCTTAAGGTTTGAGTTATATAAGCTTGCAAACATTGAATGATGTTCAAGGCTTTTATAATATTTGACAAGCTCTTAATTAAATATAAATGTTTTTTTTTTGAACTAATTATAATTACATAAAGCTATCTATACTTTTAATAGGCCATAAATTTTTAACATTTGCTTTTATAATATTTGACAAGCATACAATACTAAACGCTGATTGTGAAAATTAAAGAGGTTGGATTTGAGATCTCATCGGTTGAGGACGAGAACGTTTACTAGCTTCTAGTCTTCTATTATAAATCCAAGAGAGACAAATTTTATAGTGCTTCTCTTGATGGCTGTAGTTCGAAACAAACTCGTCTGTAGGATAAAGCACATGGTGAAGGATTTTTATTAATTTTATTTTGATACGATGGAGATATACAGTTGATTTGGCGTGTCTAGTCATAAAAAAATATATACTTCTTTTGTAAGTTATAGAGTTTTCAATTACTAATCTTATGTAAAAAGGATCTAATCTGTTATTTACTACAAAAATTCGCGGATGTTCAAGTCTTTCATGCTCGATGTCTTGTTCCTACTTTGAAACTACTTGGCCAACCCGACTTCCCACTCCGTCCCTGCATCCCAACCGGCCAATCCCGTCCCTACTAATCTAAAGGTCCGCATCAACCGCCTAGTTAGTCTAAAACATAAACAAAGCCAACACCTGCTAGAATATGAAATTTATAAATAAACATACTTCACCTTCGATGTATATAATCAAAACTTATATGAACTCTCACCAACACCTACAAACTCAAGCACACATCGGCCACAAACAAACACACTTGCAAACAATATCCATGTACACACCTTAGCAACCCGCCACCGTTGCCACACAATGCTTGAAAAGAAACCTACGGTTGTGCCTTCAACACCCCGAGTCACGACTAGCATAGCTTCATACCATAATCAGCTTATCAAGTACAAGTACCAACCATTCCTCATACATGCTCGATCACTCACTTTTGAAAATCAGAGCTTCGAATAATTCCATCAGCTGGTAAACCCACAACCAACGTGGCGTTCGATAATATGAATCAGAAAGGCGTATATATCTCACATAAACCGCATGGGTGCGGATTGAACACCGTTTGTTGCGTAACCGCCAGTTGTTGGTAGATGTATGGTGAAACTTGTGTGTGCATGGTAGTCTTGTGCTCGTGTCGCCGCCACATTCATTGTTCATGCTGTATTTGCATATCGCTAACTTGAACATCATAAATAAACACACATACATGAAAAAAGAAATGGAAACCAGTTATAAGAAACGCAAAATCTTATAGAAATTGATTGTGCTTTATTATACTTCATAGCATCTTCTCTAGCTTTTCGTACTTCAAGTTCTCGTATATATAATGTAGAATTTTATAATTCTTAAAAAAGAGCTACAGACTTATATTAGTAACTTATGTTTTAAAATGTCACAATTACTCAAAGATAGTTTACAAAACAATTATAAAACTATGGAAATACAACCAGTGCAATTATATCATCATAACATACATTAATGAGTGTTTATCTAAACATGTTAAGATAAATTCAATTACACCAGTGAACTACAAAATGCTTCAAACAAACTGGTTTTGAATTTGGCATCCCACATCGCTTTGTAAAAAAAGTAGCTTCAAGGAATTGGTTATAAATGGAAGGAAGGATACTATTAGAAGTAGGCATGTTGAAGTCCTTTAAAAGCCTACCGTAACAGCCCTGGCATGCGAGCATATGATTTGAAATTTATAAGTTTGCATGCATGAGATGTCACTGTAGTCTTTTAAGTCATCGACAAGCTTATAATTTTAATAGTAAAGTTAGAAAATTTTAACACGCCAGAAATATGAATGGTTAATGTCATAAATTTTTTACAAATGTTTCAAATTTTTTCACTTTAGTAATTTACTTTCTGTTTTTCTTAGGTGATTAATTTATTTAGATATTGTTAAATGTATCATAGTTAACTAATTACTACGTATAATGTTTATGCCCTCGCAAGTTTCAAACAAGAGTACAACTAATATTTATAACTAACTATATAAGTTTGTGTGAACATATATTTTTTTATTATTCATGATATGATTATTTCAAATTCTTTTATCCTTCAGAATTATTTATGGAACGTATATTTGAAGACCCAAAGGCAGTGGCGGAACTTGAGGATTCTTGTTCGGGGGCTAAGGTCATGCTAGCGTAAACTGTCACTTTCATATAAATAAAACATCGGTATGGTTAACAGTAAAGTTCGTAAGAGCAACCGCTAAAATGATGCAAAAATGATGACTTAGTTAGCCACTGATGCCAAAGTATTGGAGAAGTTAAATGTCGACATAAGAGAAGTTTGGAGAAAATATAGTCGAACTTTAACCAAATAAACATGAAAGTTAAACAATCACAAATACAAAAAATACCAGAAAAGAAATTAAAATTGTGGGTCGCTGTTAAAGTTTTAGAATATGAGACTTAACGGGTTTTCTCACCTTTGACTTTTTCAGAATGGGTTTTTTTTTAATTAAATTACTAGTTATAGGGACCCGTGCACGCATTGGGTTCGGGCAATGATAACAGCAAATAATTATTTTTTAAACGTACGTTTCAGGCAAAATGGGTGGCTATAGGTTGTTTTGTATGTCAAATGAGTTTAGTTTGTTTTTTCATGTAAAATGGGTCTAAAGTAAAATTAAAGTGGTCCAATGGGTTAATGATGTAAAACCATAGTAGTGCAATTCCATATAGTTCAGTTCTACTACCATGAATCGTCCCATCATTTTATTTTAGGGGTATATACACTACAATAGAAGCACTCTAAAATTCAGAATGATAATCGCTAATTCATCGGCAGTTACCATTGGGAGATTAGAATGTTACATGGTTCAATTGCAAACATGTGCATAAAGGACATTTCCATTGAAAAAGCTTAAGTGTATATCGATAATTTAATGACTATTTACCGTTAGGAGGTCTCGTAACTGATCAAGACCTCTTCTCAGACCACATTTCTTGTTCGATTTGTTGGTTTTCCATCCTTGTCGCAAATAAGCACCATTATACAACTAGCTTTAAGGACTTGGCGATATTTTGCATCTTCGAGTGGGCTAATTTTGAGGAACTATCATAGGTCCTCAAAGTTGGCCCACTCGAAGATGCAAAATATTGCCAAGTCCTTAAAGCTAGTTGCTAATGGGTTTTACTTGTAATTTTGTAAAGGTCCTTCAACTTCAATTAATGTAGAAGGTTCAAGGTTCATTTCTGTCACCTCTTCCATTGTGCGTAAACTGGGATGACCAACGAATCAATATCATACATGGAAACATTAACCAAAAGTTAATTTAGAATATACATTTACTTCAAATTTTGAGGATTTGAGGATGTTTAAGTCTTTATGACGGCATGCCACTTCATCTAGTCATCCACCTGATTTCCCGCCGACGCCTTTGTAAAAGGATTCGGGTGTACCGAGACTAGTCCGGCTAGCTCCCAGTTCCGTCCCAAGCAGCCATTCATCTTAACTAATTGGGGGTCGATCTCTAATGTTAATCATCTTCTTAACAACACTTATGGCACCTACACAATGCCACAATTAGTAGCTATGAAGCAACAAAAATAGTCATATATGCTCATTTATCATCATGTATCAGCATCAATCCCATCGTTAGTCCAAAACATAAACAAAATCACTAACTTGTACATTATAAATATACACACATACATGTAAACATAAAACTTCTTATAAATCAATTGTCACCAACACCTGCAAACTCAAACACACCTTGGCTTAGCTACGTACCGCGGCCACCCGTTGCCACACAAACCTTGAAAAGAAAACCCGCGAAACATAACTCATAACTCCCAAGTCTTCAACCATACAATAATCAACTCGTGAAGTACAAGCACCATCCCTTCATTATACATGATCACCACTTTTGGAAAGAAGAGCTCGAGTAACTATCGGTTGGTAAACCCACAATCAACATGGCTTTGATAATATGCGTTAGACACGATATGTGTCTAACTTAAACCTCATGTGCGGATTGAGCACCTTTCATTGGATAACAGCCGGTATAACACCATAAAACTAGTTCAAGTATAACATCATAGCATACATTATTTAGTTTAATCTAAACTTGTACTTGTGACGGTAAAGATAAATACAGTCACACGACAAGTGTACTACAAAATGCTTAAAATAAATTGGGTTTTGATTTTTGGCATCCCACATCGCATTGTAAGGGAAAGTAGCTTGAGGGAGATGGTTATAAACTTATAAATAAGGAGGGAAGGACGAAGTTAGAGCCGAGCATGTTGAGTTCTTTAAATGCTGTTGGTTACCTTTTTTTGTAAGCTTATGATGTAAGTTTTATAAGCTTGCGAAAAAAGTTGCCCATCGCTTTTATAATATTTGACAAGCTCATAATTGTATATAATAATTATTTTTTGAACGTTACATTTAAAGCTGTCCAAACCTTAAAACGCCAAAAATTTCGTCCATTACTTTTATAATATTTGACAAGCTGACAAATATCAAACGCAGGTCATAAGAAAAGATTTGATTTGAGATTCAATGGATCATTGAGAACGAGAATGTTTACTAGTGAGACAAAGAAATAATCTAGCCATCTATAGTGTCTCTCTTTAGGCTAAAGGGAGCAGTGGTGACCGGGTCACCGTTACATCAGCGTCACCTCAGCATTCTCTCTTCTATCATTTCCCCTCACTCCCTTTTATCTTTCATCAGTTTTGATCACACTCCCCTCACATTTCATTAAATACCTACTTTATATAAATATACCTCACTAAATATTTCACACACTCACAAAACAAATAAAAAACATTTACTTTTACAATGGGGGCTCACAATTTTAGGTTTGTCACTATGGTGAGCAACTCACCAAACAAATGCAAAATTGGCGTGACCATGTATATATCTGTTTTGGACCTCACGCACGAGTTGGCCACTCAGCACTTAGGATGCCAAACTCGCTACCACTCCGCATAGCCTCAGTGGTTGTTGGTCAAATCAAACTCAATGTCTATAATTCCAAAAGTCACTAAAGTTTCCAAAAAATTTGTCCTAAGTTACTATAGTTTCATTTTGGTCATCCAGGTTACCCATGTTATTGTGACCGGTTCTTTAGGTTACCACGTTGTATACTACTTATGATTACTGGTTAGAATCCTACGTGGAAAACTTACTAATATTTTACAATTAAAAACACAAAGTGGGTTATTATAATAAAACGGGTCAATCCCCATATCACATTTTATATTTCTAAATCCTAAAACACACAATCACACACAATGATCTCAATCCCCATATCTTGATCTTCACGTTTGTTTCAATTAACTTCATTTTAGGGCTGCTATCCTCCTAACAAGGTAAATTTCTATCCCTAATTATTCATTTTAACATGTTCTTTAAGTTTGATTAAGGTTTAAAAATTTAGGGTTTCGTATAACAAATTAGGGTTTTTTGAAATTAACATTTTTTAATGAATTGTTGTTGTTCCAGATGGCATGTTCCTCATCATCTTCAAGTTTCCCAATTAAATTTTATCGTGGAGGTGTTTTTGTAAGGGATCCATTTTCTTATGACTATGAAATGTTGTCTGAAATACCAAATGTTAACCTGCTTGAATTGGGGTTTGTTGGTTTAGTCAAACTGTTAGTAAGTGAATGCTCTAGTGACATCAAACAGATATTTTATGTTGTTCCTGGTTTTGACTAGAGTTAGGTTTGAAAACCTTAAAAAATGATAGTGACTTAGCTCAATGTGTTGAATTAGGTGCGCAACATGATAATGTCTTAGATATTTATGTATCTCACTCTGCATTTGATTTACATGATGCCACTTCCCCTAGTCAACAACAACATGCAAACAAGGTTCAAAATGATGATAGTAACAGTGACATAGAGGGTGATTATAATGTATTTGAGTATGATAGCTTTGATGAGAATGACACTGCATCAGTGGATCATTTAACTGATGGTGAAAAGGAAGTTTATGATGCTAGGACTAACAAAGCAGACCCTGCACCTAAAGCAAAAAGTAAAAAAAATGTTTGATGCTAACTTTCTGAGTAGGTTATACAATGGGTTACCTAGGGATGCATATGCTGAGGAAGATGAGGTAGCGGCTAGTGGTGATAGTCCAGAGGATAAGGATAAGTTAGGTGATCACTGGCCAGTACATGATCCTAATATCAAATGGAAGTTAGTTAGACCTCAGTTACGTGAAAAGTATGAGTCACCAGATCAACTTAAAAGAACATTGACTTACTATGCTTTAGCCAATGGTTATAAGTTATATTACCAAGTCAATAACCCTAGGAGACTTCTGGCTAAATGTTGTAGAGATGATAAGGATAGGAAGTGTCCATTCAGATTGTGGGCATCTTGGATGCAAAATGAGAAGACTTTTCAAATAAAGAAATTGAATGATGAGCATGCATGTTCTAGGACTTATGAATATGGGACATTAATCACTAGTAATTGGATTGCTAGAAACTATGCAAAAAAGATAATGGTCAATCCTTGTATCAAAGTAAAGGACTTTAATTGAAATGATTCTAAAGAAATATAAATGCAAGGTCACTGTCAGTCAAGCTAGAAGGGGAAAGCAGAAAGCTTTAAGCCAATATGAGACTTGTTTGGAGGATCATTACGGAATGTTATGGTCATATGCTAGGGAGATATTAGATTCTAATCCAGGTTCTAGTTGTTTGATGAGTGTTGATGCAATGCCTGATGGTAAGAACTATTTCAGTAGGTTTTATGTATGCCTAATGGCAAAAATGACAACTTAGTCTAGCCTCTGAAGCCAAAGTATTGGAGAAGTTAAATGTCGACATAAAAGAATTTTAAAGACAATATAGTAACTTGGAAAAAAAACATGAAATTTAAACAATCAAAACCACAAAAAAATCAACACAAAGAGATAAAAATCGTGGGTCGTTGTTAAAGTTTAGGAATATGAGACACATTTAAATGAAAATTTTAGCTTAATATACATGACTAATAATAATTCTAATCATATTTAATTTTTTAATCTGTATATGCACATGTTACTGCATGCGCATTATAAAAATGATAATGTTACGTAAAGAGATTGGATTTGAGATCCAATCGATCTATTGAGGACGAGAACGTTTAATACTTCCATGAAAAATCCAAGAGTGTGAAAGATCTTATCTCCGGTTTCGAGCATCTATTGTCTCTCCTTCAACCATTGCAACACCTTCTTTCTCTCTTTATAACTTTTTTTTTTTTTTAATTTTCCATCATTTATAAATACCCACAATACACACTCAGCTACTCACAACATCTAATAAATGTAACTCTCTCTCCTAAAAAGTACGCTCTCTCTTTTAAAAAGGTATATTCTCTCTTCTTAAAAAGTAAACCATCTTTCCATATTTATTCAGGACTTATGGTAAAAAAAATTTACTTTTTCCGAATCCAAGGTGTGGTATTCCCGCTAGAAAAGAAATAAAAAAGCTATCCCAACTTGTTTTCCCGAGTCCACACCTTCCACCCTAATACTTGTGCACCACTCACAAGTTTCAAACTTTGAGTACAACTAATCAACTAATACTTAGGAGGTAATTTCTTTGTCACTTAATGAGTGAGCCTAAACCTTTAATCCCTCTCATCGGAGAAGTCCACAAAAACTTCTCTCTAAATTAAGAGGTTAATATAGCATTCTCTTCAAACCACTTAATTTAGTAAACAACTCATTAGACTAGTAGTGATGGTACACATCAGCTTTATTTAATTATCTTATCATATAACCATCTGATATTCGAACAAGTTCAATCCATAGGGCCGATATAATAACTATTTGTATTTTATTATTCGAATGTGTTGTTATTTTAAATCTTTATAATAATGAATAGAAGATTGTTTAATTGACCATTGGATTTTATTGTCCTGTCAAGAAGCGAAATTGATTTTGTTGATAGGGGCCTTTAAAAGTTTTATAAAGAGTAGTTCGCGGGTGTTTGACATTGCTTATTTTCTGCTAATGGCGCTAAAAGTATTGCAATGTGCACTCTTACTATCATATTGAACCTAAATCTTTAATAAATGCATTTGAAGTATTCTTATAGCTTTGTTTTTTTAAGGTTATATAAGTGTTTTTCTTTAAACTTTTACTCTTTGTAGCTTATTTAATCATGGATTTATGTGTAGAGTTTGTAACTGTATTGGCTTTATAGGTTTAGCTTCATGCTTTTGGGGTTTTATGAGATATTGGTTTCATGATTATTTATGGTTTTGTGACTTTTTCACTTAACTTAGTTGAGTTTACGTTAATTTTAGTGTGTTCAATAGCCCTATGAGCTAAACCATGTTGTGGAAAATTTAATGTTGTTGTTTGTTCTCGAGGAGCGTTTTCAATGCATACAACCTTCTAAATTTCTTTGTTAATAATAGATGTTCTATATCCCCAATAGTAAAAAAAAAAAAAATTAAAAAATTTAAGTATGGATTTATAGCAACGCGTTAAACATAACTTTAGTCAATTTCATTTAAATTTCAAAAGATGATAAATCTACAACATATTATATTAGTGTTTTTATTGTTTAATAATAAAATGTTACAATAGTGAACTTACAAAATTACATGTTAACACAACCATTAATATTTCAACATAAAATAAAAAATAAATTGGACTAATTATAACAAACACAACATGCGGTAGCTTAACTTTGTACATAAGATGGCATGTCTATGAAAATACCATAGATGAACTTTTACCACTTACATCAAACATAATTGTAAATCAAAATTAAGAACCATAATTAAAACAAAACACAAAATTAAGCTATTTGTTTTTTAATAAATAAAAACACGTTATTGAAAATTTTAGAAAAAACCCTGTGCAAAAATGACAACTTAGTCTAGCCTCTCAAGCCAAAGTATAGGAGAAGTTAAATGTCGACATAAAAGAATTTTAAAGACAATATAGTAACTTGGAAAAAAAACATGAAATTTAAACAATCAAAACCACAAAAAATCAACACAAAGAGATAAAAATCGTGGGTCGTTGTTAAAGTTTAGGAATATGAGACACATTTAAATGAAAATTTTAGTTTAATATACATGACTAATAATAATTCTAATCATATTTAATTTTTTAATCCGCATACGCACATGTTACTGCATGCGCATTATAAAAATAATAATGTTACATAAAGAGATTGGATTTGAGATCCAATCGACGAGAACGTTTAATACTTCCATGACAAATCCAAGAGTGCGAAAGATCTTATCTCTGGTTCTGAGCATCTAGTGTCTCTCTTTGATGGTTGTAGCTTGAAACAAACTCGATTACTGGACATAGGTGGAAGACTGGAGTTTTAAGACAATTAAATCAGGCCTTCCAAGTTTTTTGGGTAGTAGGGTGTTAAGTTCAAATTGTATTGTTAAAGTCTTTCATTTTTTTATGTCATTTACATCGACTTTAAGTTGTGATACTATTCTTCAACGCGATTGATTTGTAAATTTTGAGTTTCACGATCCAACTTATGAATCTGATTGTACATGGTTGACTTTAAAAGGGGATAAATAAGGACGGGACTTTAATTTGGCTTTCTCTTGAGTCTTTTTTTAATCAATATTTTTTAGGAGTATTTAAACGCGTAACTTACACGACTTTATTTTGGTTGTGCAAGTATAACATACATTAGTTAGTGTCTATCTAAGATGTAATAGTAATGGTTAAGATAAATTAATACACCACCGATGTACTACAAAATGCTTAAAATCAATTGGTTTCAACTTTTGGCATCCCACATCGCATTATGCGAAAAGTAGCTTATGGAGAGTTGGTTATAAATAAGGAGGATGGATACAATTGTAGTAGGCACGTTAAATTCCTTTAAAAGCCTACTTCAACTATTTTTGCTTGCAAGCGTATGATTTAAAATATATATAAGTTTGCAAGCGAGGATTGTTGGGGTGGACTTTATATTTTTGACAAGCTTAAAATTTTAAACATAAACTTAGAAAACCTTGACATGTCATAAATATAAGGGTTAATAACCTTTTAAAGCACTATACTTGTCACAAATATCAGTTCGACGTAGCGAACTAAAAAAATAGCTGTTTTAGACATTAAACTTGACATTTTTGTCTTCCTTTAAGTAATATGACAAAATTATGACCATTTTACCCTTTCTAAATTTTTTGCGAAATACTTTTTTTTTCGAATTTTTTTTTCCAAAATTTTTTGTTGATTTTTTTTTTGAAATTTCTGAATTTTTTTTCCGAATTTCTTTTTTTTTTGAAATGTTTTTCGAAGGGTAAAATGGTCATGATTTGGTCATAATACTTACAGGAAGACAAAAATGTCAAGTTTAATGTCTAAAAGAGATATTTTTTTAGTTCGCTACGTCGAACTGATATTTGTGACAAGTATAGTGCTTTAATAGGTTATTAGGCCTAAATATAAATGGTATGTCATAAGTTAATAACACATGTTTGAAATTTTAAATCTAGTAATTTACCTTTTGTTTTTGCTTAAGTGATTAGTTTTTTTACATACTCTTAAATGTATTATAGTTAGCTAGTTACTCTACAAGTTTCAAACTATGATTACAACAAATACTTATAATTAGTTCGGTGTGAATTTATAAGTTTTATAATTCATGAGTTTGATTACTTCCAAAATCTTTTATATGAAACATATATATGAAGACGCATAGACAATGGCAGAACTTGAGGATTCTTGTTCGGGTACCTATCCCGGCGGCGGGTACCTGATGACTATTTTGTAGTGAACAAATGTTTTGAGGTGGTGATGTGATGAGATGGTGGTGACAGCGGCGGCGATAAGTATAGTTATATGTGTTTGCTTACCAGTTTAGTGAATTCGTTTCACAACACTTCGAATGTATATGTGTTAGTTGTAAGTGTTTGTTTGGGTTACCGTAACTTTCACGTGACATCATTATTCCCCATATAAAAATACCCTCGCAATCTCTTACGTGTCAAACACTCCCCAAAAGTATATGATTTTGACGAATCAAGATTATATTGATTGGAATAAATGAAATAAAGGTTAAAGTTGTAAAAATTGAATTAAAATAAAATAAACCCACTAAAAATATAAAAACTAAAACTCATAAAATATATTAAAATGGATGTTGAATTAAAAAGCATAAAATTTTAGAAAATATGGTGAAATTAGATTATAATATAAATAAGTAGATAAAAAGATATTTTAATTTGAAAATAAAGATGAATTTTTAGTTGAGAAGTGACACATGTCATTTTATAATTGAAGCTCCTTATCTTAATTTTTGGTGGTTAGGAGTTAGGCTTGGAGTTTGTTAGAATTTAGGCTTCGAGTTTGTTAAGAAGTGACACATGTCATCTCATGATTGAAGCTTCTTATCTTAATTTTACATGCATTATAATATATCTTTCCATAATAAGCAAGTAAAAAAATATGAATTTTTAAGCCTTCTAATTTTAGAAGGCCTAAATGCATTATAAAGTAGTATAGATTTGTGGATGATTTTTCTCGTTTCACGTGGTTCTATCCTCTTAAGACTAAATCGGAGGTCTCTGTTGTGTTGCCTGCATATTTAACATTTGTTCAAACTCAATTATCAAGCAAAATTAAAATCTTTCAAAGTGATGGTGGAACTGAATTTTTAAACACCCGGATACGGACTCTTTTTATGGAGAATGGCACTCATCATCGTATTTCATGCCCATATACGCCACAACAAAATGGTCGGTGAGCGTAAACACCGTCACACATCGAGACCGGTCTTGCAATGCTTTTAATGCTCATGCCCCCTCGCTTATTGGGTAGATGTATTCACTTCGCTACATATATTATCAATCGGCTACCGTCAAAGATCCTTCGCAATAAGAGTCCCTTTGAATTACTGTTTGGTTCTCTACCAAATTATGACACCTTTCGAACTTTTGGGTGTCGGGTTTTTCCTTATCTTCGGGATTATGCGCAACACAAACTTGCGCCTCGAAGCCTTTCTTGTATATTTATTGGCTATAATACAAACTATAAAGGCTATCGGTGTTTAGATTTATCCACTTCCCGTATCTATACAACACGGCATGCTCAGTTTGATGAACCCTCTTTTCCGTTTACGGGAACCATGGAGAAAGTTGATTTAGCATCTCTGGTTTTTTCAAGTTACCATGAGCCACAATCTTCTACACCTATTAGACCTCTGCCTATGCAACCTCTACCTAACCCTATTCCGCAACCTAAGCCTTCATATCCTTGTTCGATTTGCACCTCTACCCTTCCCACAACTGGTGAACCGCATGTCCAACCGACTGATCCAATTCAGCCGCCTAATCCACCATCACCAGCACCAATGCCTGAGCCACCATCCCCACCATCTCCACCTACTGAAACAACTCCTCAACCAGTTCAGCATCCTATGTCCGCTAACCCTCCTCCACCAGCTCCTTCTACATCGGTTCATCCTACGACTACACGCTCCAAAGCGGGTACTTTTAAACCTCGCCACATCGCCGATCTTGCTCAAGTTACGAAAAGTCCCCTTCATACAACTCTTTTTTCGAGTAAGGAACCAAAAGGGGTTAAGTCAGCTCTCAAACAACCGAAATGGTTTGCGGCTATGCAAGAGGAAATGCGTGCTTTGCAATCTAATAATACATGGGATTTGGTTCCTAGACCAAAATCAACAAATGTTGTGGGATCTAAGTGGGTATTCCGAACCAAATATCATGCAGATGGAACTGTGGATCGTTTCAAAGCTCGTCTTGTTGCACAAGGCTTTACTCAGATTCTAGGCCTTGACTATTCTCTTACTTTTAGTCCCGTGGTTAAAGCATCAACAGTTCAGATCATTCTTTCTTTAGCTGTGTTGAATCGATGGTCTCTACATCAATTAGATGTTAAGAATGCCTTTTTAAATGGGCTTCTGACTGAAACAATTTTCATGGAGCACCACCGGGTTTCATTGATTCACGATTTTCGGGTCATGTTTGTCGACTAAAGAAAGCATTGTATGGTTTAAAGCAGGCTCCACGGGCTTGGTTCCATATCCTTAGCTCTTTCCTTCAACGCTTGGGCTTTGTTTGTAGTCGGGCAGACACGTCATTGTTTGTCTATCAACATGGTTCATGTATTCTTTATTTATTGGTATATGTTGATGATCTCATTCTTACAGGTAATCATCCGGAGACCATAAAGCGATTTATTTCTGACCTTAATAAGGAGTTTGCAATTAGAGATTTGGGTTGCCTAAGCTACTTTCTTGGTCTCGAAGTTACATATGACGGAGATGGCTTGTTTTTAAGCCAAGCCAAATATGCCACTGATGTTCTTGTGCGTGCTCGTTTGCTTGATGCTAAACCTGTAGGAACACCTTTATCGACTTCATATGTTCTGTCCAGTAAAGGTGCTCTTTTTGATGATCCTACTACATATCGCTCGCTTGTTGGAGCTCTCCAATATCTCACGGTTACTCGACCTGATTTGGCATATGCGGATAATCAAGTTAGTCAATACCTTCATGCCCCAACCAGTGATCACTTTCAGGCGGTCAAACGGATTCTTCGGTATGTGAAAGGCACAATTTCTTATGGTATTTCTTTTCGGCACTCGTCTAAACCATCGTTGGTGGGCTACTCAGATGCCGATTGGGCTCGTTGTCTAGAGACTCGGCGTTCTACGTACGGATATTCAATTTTTCTAGGTGGTAATCTTGTTTCATGGAGTGCAAAGAAACAACCCACAGTCTCTCGTTCAAGTTGTGAATCTAAATATCGGGCTATGGCTAACACTGCTGCAGAAATTGTATGGGTAACTCATCTTCTTCGCGAGTTGCATGTCTTGCCTCCTGATCTACCTACTATCCTTTGTGATAATCGGAGTGCTCTATTTCTTAGCCAGAATCCCGTCGCGCATAAAAGAGCTAAGCATATTGACTTGGACTATCACTTTGTTCATGAGCTCGTATCATCTAGAAAACTTTATACTCGTTATGTTCCTACCAAGCTTCAAATAGCGGATATTTTTACAAAGAGTCTTCCTAGACCAGTTTTTGAGCATTTTCGAAATCAATTGTGTGTTGGTCCTCCGCCGTCTCGCTTGAGGGGGGGGGGGTATTAAGGATAAAATCTCCTAGTTAGTATATATCTCCTAGTTGGTTATTAAGATATTGTGTTCGTTGTATTTAGGATATATTGTTGTATTTGTACTATATATATTTTGTCAATGATAATCCATAAGTGAGGTTGAATTTCTAATATCCTACAGCATCCCACATCGCATTGTGAAAAAACGTGGCTTGTGAGAGATGGTTATAAATAAGGAGGGAAGGATACCACAAAGTAGGCTTGTTAACTTCATTTAAAAGCCTACGTCAACTTATTTTGCTTGCAAGCTCTTATGATTTCAATTTTTTAAGTTTGTAAGCAGAAGCGGTTATGGATGGCTTTTATACTTTTTGACAAGCTTACAATTTTAAACATAAAGTTTGAAAACTTTGACACACCAAAAATATAAATGGTTAATGTCATAAGTTACTAGTAATAACAAATGTTTCAAATAATTTCAATTTAGTAATTTACTTTTTGTTTTTGCTTAGGTGCTTATATATATTTTTTTAATTTAAATGTATTATAGTTATATATTACTTGTGCACTCACATGTTTCAAACTATGGGTACGTGTGAATTTATAAGTTTTATTATTCATAGATTACTTCCAAAATCTTTTATATGAAACATAGTTTGGTTTTCTTTCGAGTCTTTTTTTGACGCGCAACTTACATGACTTTATGTTGGTCGGAGATGGAGATTTAAAGGTGATTGAGGTTCTTTTGTTTAAGGAAATATAAAGTTTTCAAAGGGGGCGTGTCTAGTCATTTTACTCGGGAAGGGAACAAAAATTGTATGGAAACTTAGAATATGAACTTCTAAATGTCATTTTAAAACCTTTAAGAATCTAATCTGTTATTTACTTCAAAAATTCGCGGATGTTGAAGTCTTTCATGCTCGATGTCTTGTTCCTGCTCGAAAACCACTTGTAAGATGGGTTTTTGGTTGTAGGCCAACCCGACTTCCCACTCCGTCCCGGCGTCCCAACCGGCCAATTCCCTCCCTCCTAATCTAATGGTCCACAATGTTAATCTTCCTTTTAGCTACAAAGCGGGTTACTAAATCCCTACAAGTTGAACAATCAACCAGTCATATTAGTAGCTATATGAAGCAACAAAAATAGTCGTATACTCAATTACTCATGTTAGTACAAAAAGTGTGACGGGTTAAGATATGTGTGTAGGATGTGAACATCTCGCATATAAAAGTTAGTGGCCGGAGTAGAACCCTAGTCGGACAAGGTTCCGTAATAATCGCGGATGTGAACACAGAACGTCTTCCGCGGCCAAGGGTTTGGTCCGCTAAGCATTCTGCGTGTGTCTTTGATTCCGGACCGTAGCCAATCTTGTTATTGCGCTTACTGTCAATCCGGTACTTGTAGTTGTTTTGTTGTTGGCCTGAGCCCAGAATGCGTATAGCACAAGCTAAGCCCAATAGGTTTGATGTACGTGTTAAACGTCATCAACTCACAAGAGGCTTTACTACCTTTAACATCATGTATCAGCATCAACTGCATACCTAGTCTAAAACATAAACATTAAACATCATCAATGCATTAGAAAATGAAAAATAAAAAATAAACATATCTCATTTTACATGTATAAGTACATTCATATTAAGCAATTCTCACCATATGTGGAAACTCAAACACACATCAGCCACAAACACAAATACACTTGCAAACAACATACACACCTTAGCAACCCGCGCCACACACCTGTTAATAATTTGTTAAAAATCAATTGGGTTAATTTTGGTTAATTACCCACATCGATTTGTGAAGATTGAAGAAAGGTTAGATTAGAGGGTGTTGATTATAAATAGAAAGAAAATGAAAATATATGTTTGAAGAAAAACTAAAATGAGAATCATATTTAGATAAAAATTTCAAATAAGAAAATTTTAATGGAATATGCAACTAATTTAATAAGTGCCTCTAAAATATGTGGTTATGATTTCTTATCACATTTCTTATTTAAATTTTTTCTTCTCGTACGATACTAACTCTAACAAGAGAATGGTGGCAATTTAACATTGACACCATTTCTCGGTTTGATCTTTTTCTATGATTTTCTTCCAATCAGTTCCAATTTGAAATTGTATCCAATCTTATTCGTCACACGTCATCTATCAATCTCAGTAAAGAATAGGGATTCAAACAGTTCCATCAGCCGGTATACCCACAAAAAACTTGGCGTGTGATAATATTCGTGAGTCGTTACACGTACATTCCCTAGTGTTGCATGGCGATCTGCTACGTATGGTTTTGTCCGAATTTTAATAGCATGGCGACACGTTGGGCAGTTCTTCTTATACGTAAGCCATTGTTGAATACATGCACGGTGGAAGTAGTGGTGACATGGTAGTCGTGTGATCTTTTTACCGTCGTAAAGATCGTCCATGCAGACGACGCAAATGGTGGTTTGTGATAGTGGTAGGAGGTATGAACACTCGTTTGTTAATCGCTTTTGTTGATCATGCTTGTCCATTTTGTAGTTGCTTATTGTAAATGGATGTTTATGTCTATTTATATATGTGTGTGTGTGTTTGTGTTAGGTATGTGTGAGAGTGTGTATATTACGTGTATGTAATTTGCTTCATCATCAGGGATTTAAATTATATCCTTTATTTTAATTTAATTCATTGACGAAGTGTATAGAAGAAACTTTAGGCGAGGTCATTTGTCGGCCAAGTAGAAAATACAATGTGTTTAATAACTAATGAATATATTATACCATACTAGCAGGGTATCCGCGCAATGCGACGGCGGGTACCTGATAACTAATTTTATGGCGAGCAAATGTTTTTCATTTATACGTTTTCAAACAATAATTTAATGAATTAACGACAACTTATAATTAAAATAACTATAAGCAATAGCAATGCAAACTATTTTATATCCAAATAAACAATAGGTCCGAATTAAAGAGAGTAACATAAATAGCATCTTTGAAACACAAACTAAAGATTGATGTCACTGTAAAATGATTGTTGCATAAAGAAATTAAGAAAATGAGTACTTGTAAACTTATTTTAAGTAATAAGCAAATTTTGATCACTCTTGCCTCAAACCATATTTAATGATGGGAATGTCTAACCAATGCCCTAAGTGCATTGGTTAAGATTTGTCATTTTTTGGTTTATAATAACTATTTATGTGGGTCTCCCATTCAAATATGTAATTGTGTGTCAACTATAAGGACCATTTGTGTAACTAAAAACCACAAGAGACAAATCTTAACCAATGCACTTAGGGCATTGGTTAGACATTCATAAGCCACTTATATATCCTTTTTTGTTTTAAAATGTACATTACATCATCTTCATCATGTCACTAAAAATTACAATACAATCCATAATTCTTCACCTTCCTTGATCCTTTTTCTTTTATACACACCTACATTTTTTCTTTCTATTTTTTTTATTTATTTATTTTTCTTTTTACAAGTTGCAATAGAAAAATATGCAGAAACCAAATTAAAAAAAAAAAAAAAAAAAAAAAAAAAAAACCTTAAGGACTATCTCAAACCAAATGAGACAATTAAACTTTAATATCACAATGCTCAATTTTGCAATAAACTTTAGTAGTAAGCAAATTTTGATCACTTTTGCCTCAAACCAGATTCAATTTAACAAAAAGCCTTAACAACTATTTTATATTAACACTATAAATTGTGGTCCAAATTTTTCGTGGCCCTTTTCTTTAAGTCCAATCCACAACGCTTAAATAAATTAATAAACTAAAAAGCCAAGTTACAATGGCAATTCCAAATGAAGAAGGTAATGGCTTTATTACTAAAATTATTAATATCGAATATGAATGGAAACTTCCTCATTGTGGTGAATGTAAAACTTTTAGACATACTTTGATTGGATGCCCAAATCGTGTTAAGGAGGCTGCTCGTAGTAATACTAATGTAGCAGCAAAGGCTTCTGAAGCTTCTACTACTTTGGAAAAGACAGATGATAGTTTCATTGAGGTAAAGAATCGTGAAGTAAGGGGAAGAATGTATTGCTCCTTCTCGGCCTATTGAGGTGTTCACAATAAGCCTAAACCAAAATTTTGGAGACCTGTCTTGAAAAAACCGGTTACTACTAAGGAGAAAATCACTAATGAGGCAAGTAAAAGTGGGACGGTAATTGCTACATTGAACTCATTTAATGCTCTTGATATGACTGATACTGATGATGATGGTATTCCTTGTGCAACAAGTGTTCTCCTAAGGATGGGGCTGATTTGAAGGTTGGTAGTAACAAGGAAACTAAAGTGGCTTAAGAAGACCAATATGACACATACACAAGACCAATATGGTTAAGCAATCATTCAGTCCATATTAGTACCTATCAACCACATAGCTACTATAAAACATAAACAAAGCCATTGTTTTGAACATCATTAATATATTTATTGCATTGCTAGAAAATGAAAAAAAATAAAATAAACATATCTCATTTTACATGTATAAATAAATTCATATTAAGCAATTCTCGCCGACACGTATGCGCAAACTCAAACACACATCGGCCACAAACACAAACACACTTGCAAACATACATACCTTAGCTACCGTGACCACGTGCAAAAGGAAACCCATGAACCCGCGTCTTCAACACCTCTCTACTAAATTACTAACCCACTAGACCACTAGCACACTCCCCCAATCCCCCATACCCACATCCCCATCATCCCCATCATTTTATTTCTCCGTCGAACAAAACGTCAACACCACCACACAAAAGCAGGTTTTTTGCAATATAGCACACTTGAATTGTTATCAAGCTTAGAACGACGAGGGCACTTTGGTTTTGTGGGTGAGGGCAGTGATATTTTTTCATCCAATTTTCGCATTTTTTCCACACGACTTAGATGTTCCGGCAAAACACTATTGGGGGCCTTTCCCCCTCTCCTTTAGAAGTGGCTCCGCCCCTGCCTGTAGGTGCATGGTAGTCTTGTGATCGTGTTGCCACCACATGCATTGTTTATGCAGTATTTGCAAGCAGTAGCAGCGGTTGAGAGCTGTCGTAGATGACCAGAACTCTGTGAGATTGATTGTTTACGGTTATGCTCCTCCATTATCGTTTTCTTTGACTTGGTTAATATGGGTTGGATTAGTTTTATAAAGGTGTTTAAGTAATGGTTAGCGTTTATAACGCGTACTTATTTTATATTGACATAGATATTCCCTTCCACAAACGCAAGTAACATGTTCCAAAAAATTTCCTTTGTTGACCAAAATTTTTGAGAAGAAATTTTTGGTTAGACGGGGTTTAATAAAGAGACCCAAGACCACATTCTTCATTGACAACTTTTTTTTTTTTTTTTTTTTTTTTTTTTTTTTTTTTTTCCTACAACCAACTTAATAAAATAAGACAATCACCTTCGCTACACAAATATACCTAAACACACCTTAGCTACGTACCGCGACCACCCGTTGCCACACAAATCTTAAAAAGAAAAATTAAGAAGTTGTGCCTTTTACACCTCTCCACGACCAACATAACTCCAAGTCTTCAACCATTCGATAATCAACTCGTGAAGTACAAGCACCATCCATTCCTTATACATGATCACCCACTTTTGGAAAAAAGAGCTTTGAGTAACTCTATCTACTCGTAAATGCACAACCAACGCGACCTTCGATAATATGTGTTAGACGCACATATATGTCTATCCAGTGACGAACCCAGAAAAATAGGATGTGGGAGGCCATTTTTTTTTATGATAGCAATAAAATGCGAAAGAAAAAACTAGAAATGTAATGATAAATCGAGTATTTTTACTTAGACATGAAAAATTTATAAGGCTTTAAAGAGTTAAATGTTGGATTTTAGTATGTGAGTGGGGGAATTTTGAGTTTTTGGTGGGGGTCACTTTCGAAAAAATGTCAAAATTAAATAAAAATTTCACTAAAATATCAACTTTTTCGGCTAGCCATGGGAGGCGCCTGCCCCTCACTCTTACATGCTAGATCCGTCATGGGCGTGGATAGAGCACCTTTCATTGCATAACGTACATCTTAAACTAAGGGAAATAAAATTAGTGCAAGTATAACATTGTAAATTGTGTACTACAAAATACTAAACTAAGTTGAGTTTTGACTTTTGAGCGTCCCACATCGCCTTGTTGAATTCCTTTAAAAGCCAATAACCAACATCATGTAGCTTGCAAGCTTATGATTTTAGCTGTATAACTTTTGCAAGCAGATGGTTGTAGTTGTTGGTTTTAATATTATATGACGAGCTGACAATTTTATATATAAATTTACCAAAACCTTAACACACCATGATTTACAAAATGCGCTTAATGAACAAAAGCTTAACACACCATGATTTACAAATCTTTATGGTCTTCTCGGACGTGATACTTATTTTCACAGAAACAAAGGTGTTTCGAACTTTGAGCATCTTAATCTTTAAAAACAGTGCAACTTTAGTGTTGATCACCAAGTTGTATTCCTATTTGCAACTAAAGCACTAGTAAGAAGATAACATATTACAATATGCAAGAACTATGGTTTAAGTTCTGACAGAATAACCGTCCCACTGGGTCGGTGGTTCCACCGGTCCGATATGTTGGATCTACGAGTCTCAAGAACCGAATGACCTAGTATATAATTGAGAAATTTACACATGTTATAAGAAACATACAGTAAAATCTTATAGAAATTGATTCTGCTTATTGTACTTCATAGCATCCTCTCTAGCTTTTCCTACTTTTCAAGGTTCTTGTATCTATAATGTAAAATTTTATAACTAATAAAACAGAGCTTAAATCAATTGGGTTTTGACATCCCATATCGCTTTGTGAAGAAAAGTAGCTTGTGGGAGATGATTACAAATAAGGAGGGAAGGAGAGTCTTTTAAGTAGGCATGTTTAATTCTTTAAAAGACTTTGGTCAACTTTTTTTGCTTGCAAGCTTATTATTTGAGTTTTATAAGTTTGCAAGTGAAAAGGTTGATGATTGGATTTTATATTATGGGACAAGCTTACAATATTATATATAAAGTTATCTAAAGCTTAACACACCATAAAATTTTGACCTTTGCTTTTTATAATATCTAACAAGCTCATAATATTAGATGTAAGTTGTAAGAAGTAATTGGATTTGAGATCCAACAGATCCATTAAGGACGAGAGTATTTACTTCTAGACTAAAATACACCGTTGGTCCCTAAACTTGCATCGGAGGATCGCGATGGGACGAAACCGGGCATAATCATCGCCACGGGTCCAAACAGTACCAATTAAATGCCAGATTGGTCCCTTGACCAAGTCAAACTCGATTTTGTTTTGTAGTCGAGGTATTTTAGTCCATACACATTTATACTTTTATAACACATTTATATTTTACCTTTCATCTTTCATCCTCTTCATCATCTACCCAAATCATTCATCTCCCAACATTTACTCGTGTTTCTTGCATTCTTGATGTACTAGTGGTATTGTCCATCGGAAGTTGGGTCGTTGCTCATCTTTGTATATATCTTGTACTTTTTCTCATGTTTGTTTCATTACTAATGTACGGTATTAGTGAAAGGAAGTTGCATCATTGCTCATCTATATGTTTATTTGAAAAGTTCAAACGTGTTTATTCAAGCATTTAACTTCCGTCTCGAGGTTAATAGCAAAATGAAGGAACGCACATGGTTCACTTGAGTGAGTATTTAAGATACCGCATATGGTTCACGTTCGGTGACTATTGCACAATCATTAACCCGTGAGTTTGGACCGTGATTGGATAATTTAAGGGTGTGAATGGATGTTTAACTCTTTGGTTCATAATGTTAGAATGGATCTTGATTGGTAGTTTCCTTTTCTATTGAAACGAATACCTAAGGTACTTTTAAGTTTACGGTTTGTCGATATACAATTTCAAGAACCACGATAGATATGAATGCATGGTCTCTACTCTCCAGTATGGAGACGGTTGTGTTGGTTAATAGATGACCTCTTGTGTCATAAATGGAGTCTCTTATTAAACACCATGTACATCACCTTTATTTGGCTTGTTGTAATGAACTGTCTGTGAAATTGATGATGATAGTCAAGGTTTAGTTTATCTAATGAGCAACACCTTCTTTTGTCTTGAGCTCTATATGCAACTTCCGACTCATATCTCGGATGCTTCAACTGTATAAAGTGATGATGATAGTCAAGGTTATTTTTGTCTTTGATTTTCACCGAAACTTGCACAATGTCATGTGGTGGACTTGTAGAAAGTGCATACATGTATTGATGGGAATCTTTGTAGTATTCACCAAACTACATCAGAATTCAGAATTTGTAAGACTTCCTTCCATGGTCTTCTATTTTGTTAAGATTGAACTCTCTGGTGACAATGATAAAGTAGAATGCATATGATCAGAGTTTTATTTATGACAAGTGCCTCTTGTATTCTTAGCTTATATGAGTATTTCCTAATGAGCAGTTGATGCCTTTTAACAGATACTAATTGGTTGGATTTTACTTCACTCTAGTGAAAATATGTATCCAAGATATCACTTATAGTGATTGTGTATAAGGCTCCATATCTTGTTTTTATTCAACACCTCTAAAATATGTGCTTAACCAACCCTCGAGGAAGAAAACATAAGAAATTTGACAGATTAATACAACCTTTATAACATTCAAATTTACAAACTAGCAAGTCCATGTTGAGTGCTTATTTGAGATATTACCTCCCATTTAGTATGCTCTCAATGAGATTTCTGATTATTTGATATCAAACTAATCCATGGTAATCGTTATTTTGTTGATATAAATGGTACAAAACAACAGTTTAGTAATGAGTTAATGATCGCCTATGAAAGTAAGATTGCCGCAACCAACATTGGCCGTGACTAGTGAGTAACCCCGCAACCAACATTGTCAAGTAATGTTTATTTACATCTATCTATGTACGTGTAAATCGAAAGTAAGAAGTCCGAAAGTATACGACGGGGACGTTGGATATGTACAGTAAATCCAATGAATCACATTCATTTATAGTTGTTCATGAGAAGGTATCAAACATGGTGAAGCCCGAAACGATTGCGTATCCAGATAGCCACTCAAAGTTGTCAAGGAATGACCAAGCAATGTAACCTCTAATATCAGCTCCTTTCACGAATAAGCGAGATACATCAACATCATAAGAAGATCTCCTTGCAAAATTTTCATATCAATTTTGGAACAAAACAACCGAAAACCACCTTTCTATGTGAATTAAGATTAAATTAAGTTCCTTGATCCGGTGACCAACATACACTTCTTTGTCCTTTTAGCGACAACACCAATAAAAACTTTTACAAAGAAGCGATTTAAGATGCCCAAGTCTTAATGATTACAAAGATACTTTAAGCCACTTTTGACCCGTTTATGTCCCATTTATAATTGAATTAGTCGGAAAGTGGCACACCTACATTCCAATGTCTTAATAACAAGAGTGCGGACTCAAAACAAACTTGTGTTAGATACCTTATTGCAGAAACTAGGGCATCTAAATAGCTCTTCATGTATTCTACTCATTTATCATCATTGAGGAAATTCTCGATGCTTGAATCAGGTGCATTAATTCTGCCAAAACCTGCAAATCTAAATAGCTCTTAATAAGGAAATTTATCAATATACTATGATCAAAATGAACATCAGAAGATACAAATGCAATTGTGGACTTACCAATTCAAGAAGCTCTTTGAGCAGCTAGTCTGTCTTGTGCGGAGTTGCTTATGGGTTCATACCATACAACATTCATAACAATCTCGATACTACCATTTTGTTTCCCCTGAAAGCCAGTAAATATCTGTTATAATCATTATAAATAAGTCTGCTTATTTCATAAGCAAATAAGTAGTTTGGATGAAACAAACTGCTTTTACAAATGTGCTTATTTTGGTGCAAATTAGGGAGTCTTCATTAAGCTTATATTGATATTACCATTCTCTACTCAAACTTGATCTCAAACCCTTGAATAAATGGATCGATCGACACCTTCTAACAAATCATTCTTTTCTCGTGTCTAATTATTGTTTTATAACATAAGCAAATTCAAACGATATTATTTGAAGCGATAGCTTATGTGCTCGTTATAAACAAAGCATAAGCTAAACAAATACGGAGTAAGCAATCTAAAACACCCTCTTAGTCTCTTACATATGTATGCGGACTATGGGTCATCTATTTCTGCTGCATACAACCTCACGATACTTTTATTTAAAGATTTATATTATTCTTGTAATATATCGGGACATGTTGGAGTACTGTAATATATCGTGACATGTTGGAGTACCGACAACATTGGGGTGTTTGAAATTTGGGGAGATGATGATGTTGGGGAGATGAATGATTTGGGTAGATGATGAAGATGATGAAAGATGAAGGGGTAAAACATAAATGTGTTATAAAAGTATAAATGTGTATGGACTAAAATACCCTCGACTACAAAACAAAAATCAGATGTTGACTTGGTCAAAGGACCTGTAACGAGTATGAACAGTGAAAATAGGGACCCCCGACGATGAAAAGGGCGAGGTTCGTCCCATCGCGATCCTTCGAGCCAAATTTAGGGACCAACGGTGTATTTTAGTCTTACTTCTATTATAAATCGAGAAGTGAGACAAAGATTTTATCTAGCCATCGAGAGTGTCTCTTTGGTGTTGTAGCTCTATACAAACTCGATGTCTATAATTTCAAATGATCGGAAACATTGTTTGACTTACCTCATCGGAGTATGTGTTGATTTGCACACATATACTTTTTATTGGGACACTCTACCTCGTGTTTCAAGTAGTTGTATCTAGCTTATACTTTGCTAAAACTGTTTGTACAGCGAAGTGTGCAATTGAATAAAAAAAATGCAAATCATCTCCTTTTGGATATAGGTGGAAGAGTGATGTTTTATGACAACTAAACCATGCCATCCAAGTTTTTTTTTATGGTAATCGGTTGTTAAATTTAAGTTGTATTATTAAAGTAATTCATTTTTTATTTTTTCATTTGCATCGACTTTAAGTTGTGAAAGTATCTATCAACATGTTTTACATGTACTCTTTAAGTTTAACCCAAATTATGAAATCTGGTTTTATATGGTTGACTTTTAAGGATGATAAATAAGAATGGGGTGGGTTGACTCTATGTTGGTTTGTTACTTTGTTACGATAAAATAAATAATGAAGTATTTTTATCTTATTTTGATACGAGAGAGATGCAGTTGATTGATAAATAATGAAGTATTTTTATCTTATTTTGATACGAGAGAGATGCAGTTGATTGATTGATATGGTTTAAGGAAGTTGTCTTCTGTTTACAAGAAAATGGTTTAAACCGAATATGGACTTCTAAATGTCATTTTAAAATTTTGGATAGACGAAACTTATAAAAAAACTACTAATGCAAAAAAGTTTCTACTAACCCTTTTATTCGAAAGTATTTTTCTGGTTAGTTGTCAATCTTATGTAAAACAAAACTAATGTCCTTTTTACTTTAAAATTTTGTAGATGTTTTTTTAGGTAGCCATAGTTTCCTACCTTTTGGCTAACTAATATACGGGATTTTAGCCCATCGCTACACAAACTCGATCCTAATCATCCCGTCTCGAACGGATCTTGTTCTTGTTTGGAAACCACTTGCAAAAACGAGTGTGGGTGTACGAGACCAACCCGGCTTCCCATTCCGTCCCAACCAGCCAATCTACTCTCAACACTTATGGCACCTACACAACACCAAGAATAGTAGTTATGAAGCAACAAAAATAGTCATATATGCTCATTTATCATCATGTATCAACCTCAATTCCATTGTTAGTCTAAAACATAAAAAAAATCACTAACTTCAACATCATAAATAAAACACGCTTACACACATACATGTACAAAAAAAACTTCATATTAATCAATTCTCATCGATACCTGAAAAATTAAACACACCTTAAACATACACACCTTAGCTACCGCGACCACCCATTGCCACACAAACATTGATAAGTAAACCCACGTAGCAGCGCCTTCATGTCCTCCCAACGACCAACATAACTCATAACTCCAAGTCTTCAACCATTCGATAATCAGGTCGTGAAGTACAAGCACCATCCATTCCTTATACATGATCACTCACGTTAGGAAAAAAGAGCTTCGAGCAACTCTATCAGCTAGTAAACCCAACCAGCGAGGCCTTCAATACTATCCATTAGACACGCATATATGTCTTAACTTAAAATCATGTTTGCGGATTGAGCATCTTTCGTCCATAGCAGCCAATATAACATCATTAAACATACATTAAATTTACTCGTATTAGTTTTTTTTTTTGTGAAAGGTGAATTTCTTATAAAGTGCTTCGTGTCGCGGTTCGACAGCGGGAGGTCTAGACTACGTTGTCTAAACCGGGTCCGCGCTAGAGAGCTCCCTCGAAGCGGAAATGCCTATTTCAAATACCCGATGGGGAAAACCCCTACTAATCCGCCCGAAGGCACGGCAATTAATAGGGGTAAACCCTTGCCTCTTCCAAGATTCGAACATGGGGTTACCAGGCCCAAACCCCTTCATTAAAGGACTACCTTGAAGGAAAATCCCTCATTCAAACCCCTTGCAGGATTTGAACTCAAGACCTCCCTCCCCCAACAGCCCCTAAGGACTCCAAGGTGGCCAACTGAGCTAAGCCAGTTGGTTTACTCGTATTAGTTAAGATAAACTAAAATACACAAAATACTTAAAAATTAATTGGGTTTTGAGTTTTGGCTTACCACATTGCAAATAGATGGAAAGTAGCTTTGTGGGAGGTGGTTACAAATAATGAGGGAACGACTCGATAGTGTTAGGCATGTTGAATTCCTTTAAAAGCCTGGTTAACAATTCCTGCTTGCAACCTTACTACTATTATTTAAGTTATAAGCTTGCTAGCAGAAGATGTTCTCTTTGTTTTTTGTAATATTTAACAAGCTTACAGTTATATATGAAAATTCTTTTATTTAACAAAATATATAAAGTTATCCAAACATTAACTCGGCATAAATTTTGATCATTGCTTTTATTATAAATCATGGAGTGAGACAGATTTTATCTAGCTCTCTAGAGTGTCTTTCCTCATTAAAAACAAACAAACGACCTTATCAAATTCCCTTTCTTGTATCTATATCAGCATATAACTTTCTCAGTTCGAGCTTTTATTTAAAAAGTACTCATAAGCTGGTATTGGTTGCAGTCATTATTGTTACAACATGACATTTCATCGGAGGGTTGAAGTCCATCAATGAAAATCTTGTGGCTAGTACAATCTTTGTGCAAGCTAGGGATCTAGATAAGCTAAGTTAGGAATTACAAAATGCGCTTAATAAACACAAGCTTAACGATGCTTGGAACTTCACATGAACAACACATGAACCTGGAAGGATTCATTGCGTGCAATTTTCTAGCAACTTTTGCACAAAATCTAGCTCTTAAGTTGATTAATAGAGCTTATGATAAAGTACAAAATGTTCTTAATGAACCCAAACACAACTGTTTAAAAAGAGACACTCTTATACTCATCACTATGTATTGCAAAATACATTTAACATGTGAATGCAGATTTTGGAAAAAGCACCATCCATTCCTTATACATGATCACTCACTTTTGGAAAAAAGAAGAGCTTCGCGTAGCTATATCAACTGGTAAATTCCCACAACCAATGCGGCCATCGATAATATGCGTTAGACACGCATAATATGTCTAACTTAAACCTCATGAGTGTGTTCAAAATACACTAGTGTACTACAAATTGCTGAAAATCAATTGGGTTTTGAGTTTTGGTATCCCATATCGCATTATGAAAGAAAGTAGCTTGTGGGAGGTGGTTATAAATATGGAGGGATGGATTAAGTCAAGCGCAGGCATGTTGAATTTTTTTTAAAAGCCAATTGACAACATTTCAGCTTGCAAGCTTATGATTTGAGTTTTATAAGTTTGCAAGCATGAGATTTGGTAATTGTTTTCGATATTATTTGACAAGCTTACAATTTTATATATAAATTATCTAAACCTTTACATGCATTTTTGACCATTGCTTTTATAATATTATATTTGAGAATCACACAATATTAAACCCTGATTGGATTTGAGATCCAATTGATCCATTGAGGACGAGAATGTTTACTTCTATTATAAATCCAAACGACACAAAGATATCTATAGTGTCTCTCGTTGATGGTTGTAGTTCGGAACAAACTAGATGTCTAAAATTCCAGATACCGGAAACATGGTTTTAGTTACCTCATCAAAGTATGTTATTAAGGTCAAGTTGTATTGTCAATGTTATTTCATTTTGTTTGTCATTTACATCGATTTTAATTCATGATAGTACTAGTAGTATTTTTCAACACAATTTATTTGTACACTATGAGTTCGCTTCAACTTATGAATCTGACCGTACATGATTCACTTTAAAGGTGGATAAATTAGAACTTTAGTTTGGCTTTCTCTCGAGTCTTTTTAATCATGATTTTTAAAAGTATTTTTAACGTGTAACTTACACGAACTAAAATATAGACTTAAAAGTGTCATTTTAAACTTTGAATAGACGAAACATATGCAATTTTGACCATGAGAGACAACTTATGTGATTTCTCGTGAAATTCATGCATACTGTTAGACATCAAGTTTTCTAAAAAACGTTTATCATAAAAACATCAAGTTTTCACGTCTTTTATGGATTTTCCCCTGCATGATGTCTCGTTCCTGCTTGGAAGCCACATGAAAGAATATTTTGGGTGACGAACTCGGCTTCCCACTCCGTCCGGACCGGCCAATTCCCCTGCCAACTATTTTAGTAGTCCCCAATGTTAATCCTCTATAAAAAACACTTATGAGACCTACACAAGACAAATATGGTTAGATAACTGGGTTACCAAACACTTTAAGCAATCATTCAGTACCTATCAAGCAACACAAATTGTCATTCTGCCATTCAAAAAGATACTGTTGAAGTCTCTTTAAAAATACTTTTGCAACTTAAAGTCGATGTAAATGAAAAAAAAAATGAATTACTTTGACAATACTACTTAAACTTAACAACCGATTGGAAAGACGCTTTGAGAGGTCGTTCCTTACTATCGACCATAACCAAAACAGCCTCCAGCCTAAGAAACTTTCCGAAGATTCAGATTCTGTTTCTAGAACACCAAAATCGAATCAGAAAGTTATAAAATCAAAAGCTTACGATGACGATGAGCCGTTACGGACTTTGAAAGGTGGCTCTGGAGGTATTGCTCCGATACTGGAGTCTCTAGAGAAATAGAATGTAGAAGAAGAAGTTGATGAAGAGTTTTAAGGCTTTTTTTCCCGGGGTGTTTTTCTTGTTAATTTACCAATCTTATGTAAAAAATAATTAATGTATCTTTTACTCAACTTGGCCAGTCCACCTAATCTTCCCAGCTTGAACTATTGTTCTTGTTCGAAAACCACTTGCAAAAATGATTGTGGGTGTACGAGACCAACCCATTTTCTCATTCCGTCCCAACCAGCCAGTCTCCTCTAAACACTTATGACACCTACACAAGACCAAGATTAGTAACTATGAAGCAACAAAAATAGTCATGTATGCTCATTTATCATCAGGTATCGGCATCAATCCCATCATTAGTCTAAAACATAAATAAATCACTGTCATGAACATCGTAAAAAAAACCCATGAAGCCAGTCTCCTCTAAACAAATCACACGAACATGAAAAAAAACCCATGAAGCCACGCCTTCCACACTTCTCCACGACCAAAATAACTCATAACTCCAAGTTTTCAACCATTCGATAATCAACTCGTGAAGTACAAGATCCATCCATTCCTTATACGTGATCACTCACTTTGGAAAAATGAGCTTCGAGTAAAAGTATCAGCTTGTAATCCGCAACCAACGTGGCTTTCGATAATTTGCGTCAGACACGAAAATATGTCTAACTTAAACCTCATGGGTATGGATTGAGCACCTTTAATTCCATAGCACTTGTTAGCAAAACCCGTATCATAAAACATGAGAACTAAAACTAGTGCAAGTATAACATTCATAGCATACATTAACTAGAGTTCATCCCACATCGCCTTGTGAAGGAAAATGGCTTTTGGGAGTTGGTTATAAATACGGAGGGAAGGATACTTTTAGAAGCAGGCATGTTTAATTATAAAAGCCTTGGGTCAACTTTCTATTTACTTGCAAGCTTGTGATTTGATTTTTATAAGTTTGCAAGCTGATGAAGGTTGGACTTAATTTTTATACCGTTGGACAAGCTTACAATTTTAGTACAAAAAGTTGTCTAAACTATAACGCATCATAAATTTTGATTATTTTGGATTAGATTTGGATCCAATGGATCTATTGAGGACCAAAATATTTACTTCTATTATAAATCCAAGATTAAATAAAAAATTCCATCCTCGCATTATCAAATAACTTGGTCTACGATAACATAGTTGAGTTACACGTACATTTCCTAACGTGCTACTCATGCCAATGTTGGTTTTGTTCGAGTTTTAATAGCCTGGCAACACGTTGGGCAGTTGTTCTTATACGTAAGCCATTGTTGAATACTGGCGCGGTGGAAGTAGTGGTAAGTGACTGGTAACATGGTAGTCGTGTGATCTTGTTACCATCGTAAAGATCGTCAATGCAAACGACACTCATGGTTGTTGGTGATGGTGGTAGAGGGTATGAACATTATTTATATAAACTTTAGTAAAAGTAAATAGTGTTCAAATTCAATACTCGAGCATTGCTAATTCGGTAGTATCATTTACATATTGTAAAAGTGTGTTAATCAATCAGTCAATGAAGATTTTAAGATTATATATATTTCACATCTTATGTTTTAGTATGTGTGGCAGTTTACAAGGAGAATCAGAGTCAACATCGATCACTAGATGCACAAAATAATATAAGAGTTACAAAAGAGTACTAAGTGTGGGAAACGGTGTACACTTTATTTATGAAAATCAGATTATAATTACAATAACTAAACGACAGTAAATAAATAACAGACAAAATGGAGTAGAAGCAGAAGACAGACACTATTCAACGTAATTTAAATGAAAGTAGTAAAGAGAATTGCACGAGGCTCGTGTTGAACACGATTCCCTACTTGCCTGAAAAATCACAGAAGCCTGCGTGTTTCTGGAATACGTCTGCAGTGGAGCTGCGTTTTCTGTTCTGCCAGCAAAAAGATACGCAAGTATGCGAGGCTTCGGACGTTCATGTCCGCAGGTCGCGCGCATGAGTTCAAAAGCTTCAAACTCATTTTGGCCCAGAAATCTGCACACCCTGCGCGCCCGCACGTAAGTGTTTGAGTAAAACCAACAAATCATCTTAAAGGTTCATATCAAGATTTCTATATAAACACACTCCCACTTCCTTTTCTAGGCGATGTGGGATGTGTTAAATTTCCCAAATGTTGTGTTTCACGTATCCCACTTTGAGACACGATATCTCATTCATATTAACTCTATTTTGGACATACTTTAGCTCGTTGCGAAGCTCTCGTCGAGGAGAACGCAAAGCTACCAAGAAATATAAATATATATAACATATACATATATTAAATAGTGCCCAAAATTTGCAAAAACTCATTTTGCAAAACTATTTTTCCAACACTAAGCAAACATAGACTTGTAGCATTAAACTTCTTATCGGTTCATTTGTAAAAGGTCGAAGAAATTTTACATTTGTTTTACAAAGTTTGTTACTCCTGAGAAAAAAACATGTATCTAATACTAAGTGATATCTCTGAAAACCTTCGGTGGACTGGTGTGCCACCACCGGTTTGATTATTTGATCTATAAACATGACCTATCGTCTTAAAAACCCAACTTGAGAAGATTTTAATCCTCGCACACACAACCATTATCAACATCTCGCCATTAAAAAATAGAGATGTACATGTTGTATGCCATCAATCCCACATCGCAGGTGTTGATTATATATAGAAAGGCAAGGGTGACATTAAAGGTAGGCTAATTGAAAATTTTAAATTTCCTTTCTTGCATCTTTATGAGCATATAAATTTATCAATTTGATCTTATTGTAAGCTTAATTTTTCCAAGTTCAAAAGCTAGTATATATAGTTGATGGGTTTGGAGTTTTTCAAGTTTCAGTCGGCCGACTAAATGGGGAGATATATGGCGTTAGTATGGAAACTCGGATATGAGAAGGCGTTCGATTACAATGGTCATAATGCTGCTAAGGTACCAAGACGTCATGTTTTTACAACGTGGCGTTTCATCGAAGGGTTGAAGTCCATCAATGAAAATCTTTTTCAATCGTTGCAAGTACAATCCTTATGCAAGCTAGGGATCAGATAAGCTAATTAAGTGAGGAATTGCAAAAATGCACTTGATGCAATACATAGGCTTAATGATGTTTGGAACTTACATGAACAACACATGAACATGGAAGGGTTTTTGAGGCTCTTAATAGACCTTATGATATAATACAAAAGGCTCTTTTTAATATAACTTAAATGGCTTAATATATAGAGCTTATGATATAGTACATGTGAAACCAAACCATTTCCTCTAGTTACAAGATTATTATAGATCGACTTCTTGATAGTAATACTTATTTTCAGTCATCTTGGCATCAACAAAGGTGTTTCAAATTTTGAGTATGTTAATCTTTACAAACTGTACAACTTTAGTGTTGATCACCAAGTTACATTCCTATTTGAAACTAAAGCACTAGTAAGAAGAAAACAAATTACAATAAACAGTAACTATGGTATTAATAGTTGGTCCAGGCATCAGACTAGCCGTCTTATCTGGTCGGTGGTGCAACCAGTCCGACATGTTGGATCTACGAGTCTCAAGTACCAAACGACTTAGCATATAAACATGTACTCACAGGTAAGATAAATTTAAATACACCACCGGCCACTATACTACAAAATGCTTAAAATCAATTGGGTTTCGAGTTTTGGCATCCCACATCGCTTTATAAAGAAATGTAGCTTGTGGGAAGTTGGTTATAAATAAGAAGGGAAGGATACCAACAAAAGTAGGCATGTTGAATTCCTTTAAAAGCCAACCGTAGCAACTTCTTCATGCAAACTTAAGATTTGAAATTTATAAGTTTGCATGTATGAGATGTTACGGTTGTCTTTAATTTTTTTGACAAGCTTACAATTTTAAATATAAAGTTACATTAATGGTCAATGACATAAATTAATAACATAAAGTTAGATTAATGTATATTATAGTTAACTAGCTATGATGCTTTTCGTAAAAATAAACTCAAATATATTAGTGTACTACAATTTGCTTAAAATCAATTGGCATGTCAACTTTTCCTTGCCTGCAAGCTTGTGATGTGAGCTTTATAAGTTTATACATGGAATTTTGCTCATTGTTTTTATAATGTTTGACGCCATCTTAAAAACCGATATTGATCTCTTACAACTACCAATCAGTTTCAATTTGAAATTGTATCCAATCTTATTCGTTACATCTATCAATCTTGGTAAAAAAAATAGGGATTCAAACAGTTCCATCAGCTGGTATACCCACAAAAAACTTGGTGTACGATAATATATGTGAGTTACACGTACATTCCCTAACGACAATGTTGGCTTTGCTCGAATTGTAATAACACAGCGACAAGTTGGGCAGCTTCTTTTGTGTGAAAGCCATTGGTGAATACAAACTCATAGCTACGGCCCTAACTCGATTGTTTCCTAATAATTGTTGTACCTCACAAGTCACATTAATTGGTTTACCCTCGATATCTTGGCCCTTAACTACCAGAGCGTTATAAATATTAGGCATGTTGCCATGGAAAAGCTACATCTAGTACCGGACCAATGATTTGGGCGTCACCCCAGGTTTTTGCGTCGCAACCACGTAACTAGCGAGATTCATTCGATAATATAATAATAAAGTAAAAATATCTAAATTTTTGCACCAACAATTTACAAAAACCCTCATTTAGAGGCATTAAAAAAAAAAAAAAAAAAAAAAAAGGGCTATAACGCCACGTTATTTTGTTAACGCCCAACCTTTAACACCACGTTAACATGGACAACGATGTGGTTAACGGGCTATATATAACGCCCGAGTGTTAACCTTTAACCTTCGTTTGAGTGTTAACATACCATGTGCTCTTATAGTTAGCTATTTATAATGTTAGTACACGCACTGGTTTTAAATTTTGAGTATATTCAATAACTATATATAATTATATTTGTTCAGCATAAACTTTTAAGTATCATTGTTCATATATTTGAAGACGCAATAAAACATGCACTCATCGCCACCCCTAGGCTGTATGAAGATACTTTCGAATGATTTCAAAGAGTAACTTTTCTGCCTTACAGGCACTATATATGGCTTTTACATATACTTAAGTTGGGAGCAACATCATTGCTTATAGTAATAAGCAGGTTATATCACACATTAATTAGTGTTTGCCTAAACTTTTAATCTTAAGTTGGGAGTAACTTTTCTGCTCTTACAGGCACTATATATGGCGGAACTTGAGGATTCTTGTTCGGGTAACTATATATCACTTATATATATATATATAAAACACTGATATCAGTAACTTAAGTTTTAAAGTGTCACAATTACTAAAGATTATTATAAAACGATCATACAACTATGGGATAAGACAAGTATTAAGTGCCAACTATAACATCATAAGATACATGCAGTAACCAACCCTTTACCCAAAAAGAAGATAAAAGTAGCTTGTGAATAAAAGTAGCTTGTGAGAGATGGTTATAAATAGGAAGGCAAGAATACAACTCAGAGCAAGCATGTTATTTGAGCTCTATAACTTCGTATACAAGGAATTTTGCTCACTGTTTTTATAATGTTTGACGCCATGATTCTCCACTTGTCCAGGCTACTTTATTTTCCCAGCTCAACGTCTTTTTCTTGTTTGTAAACCACTTGCGATAAGGTTTGTGGTTTTACGAGACCAACCCGGCTTTCAATTCCTTCCCAACCAGACAATCTCGTCTCAATGCTTATGACATCTACATAGTACCAAGATTAGTGAAGCAACAAAAATAGTCATATATGCTCATTTATCATCATGTATCAGCATCAATCCCATCGTTATTCTAAAACATAAAGAAAATCAGAAACTTGAACATCATAAATAAAAACACATACATATTTACAAAATAAAACTTCATATTAATCAATTCTACCAACACGTGCAATTCTGCAAACTTAAACATCCCCGTAAACATACACATCTTAGCTACATACCGCGACCACCCGTTGCCACAAAAACCTTAAAAACAAAACCCATGAAGTCGTGCCTTCAACACCTCTCCATGACCAACATAACTCATGGCTCCAAGTCTTCAACAGTTTGATAATCAACTCGTGTAGTACAAGCACCGTCCATTTCTTATACATGATCACTCACTTTTGGAAAAAAGATCTTCGAGTAAACTCTATCAGCGGGTAAACCACAACCAACGAGGCCTTCGATAATATGCGTTAGACACGTGCACGCATATACTATGTGTAACTTAAACCTCATGGCTGCGGATTGAGCACGTTTGATTGCATAACAGCCGGTATAACATCATATAACACCAAAAGACTTAATTAGTGTTTATCTAAACATGAACTCGTGATGGTTAAAATCATATACCAGCATAAACCACCAGTGTACTACAAATTTGCTAAAATCATTTGCGTTTTGACTTTTGGCATCCCACATCGCTTTGTGAAGGAAAATAGCTTGTGAGAGATGGTTATAAATAGGGAGGGAAGGATACATAAAGATGTAGGCTTGTTGAATTCTTTAAAAGCCTATTGTCAACTTTATGTTTGTTTGCAAGCTTATGATTTGAGTTTTATAAACTTGCAGTCAAGCTATGGTTGATGATAGATTTTTACATTATTGGGCAGCTTACAATTTATACATAAAGTTACCTATACCTTAATACACCATTAATTTTGACCATTGCTTTTGTAGTATTTGACAAGTTCACAATATTAAATGCCGGTTTTAAGAAGTGAAGCTGGATGTAAGAAGAGGTTAGTTGAATTTGAGATCCAATTGATCCATTTAGGACGACAATGTTTACTTATATATCATAAATTCAGAGTGAGACAAAGATTTTATCAAACCAGCTATAGTCTCTCGTGATGGTTGTAGTCAAAACAAACTCGATTTAAAATTCCAAATGACCGGAAACGTGGCACATCAAAGTATGTATATAGCGATGTATGCAAATCAATAAATAAAGTGTGATAATCCCCTCCATTTGTATATGTGTAAAATTGAGCTTTAGTACAACTAAACCACGCCCATCTAAGTTTTTTAGAGTCGGTTGTTAAGTTCAAGTTGTATTGTCAATGTTTTATTTTGTTTGTCATTTACATTGGCTTTAAGTAATGATAGTATTTTCCAACGCGATTTACATGTACTCCTTGAGTTCAATTCAAATTATGAAATTTGACTATACACGGTTGAATTTTAAGGGGGATAAATAACGACAGGGCCTTAGTTTGGCTTTCTTTTGAGTCTTTTTTTTTGAGCTTTGATAAATAAAGAGGCCTAAAAGGAGACCTGATGCATAAATGAATTGTACATATGAATTGTACAGTAGTGTACTGTACAATTCATTTATGCATTAGGTCTCTTTTAGGCCTCTTTAGTTAGGTCCATTTATTTTTATCGGTATATTTTGCGTTATTTTTAGAGCGTAACTTACACGACTTTATGTTGGTTTAGGATAAAGCACATGGTGAAGGATTTGGCGTGTCTAGTCATAAAGAAATATATACTTCTCTTGTAAGTATATATTTTTCTTGTTAATTACTAATCTTATGTAAAAAATATCTAATATGTTCTTTACTCCAAAAACTCGAGGATGTTCAAGTCTTTCATGCTCGATGTCTTGTTGCTCCTCGGAAACCTCTTAGGCCAACCCGACTTCCCACTCCGTACCTGGTCCCAACCGGCCAATATCCTCCCTACTAATCTAATGGACCGCATCAACTGCAGAGCTAGTCTAAAACATAAACAAAGTCATTGTCTTGAACATCATAATATGGTTTTTGCATTAATTGCTAGAATATGAAATTTATAAATATACATACTTCACCTTACAAACTTATATGAACTCTCACCAACACCTGCAAACTCAAACACACATCGGCCACACACAAACACACTTGCAAACAACATACACACCTAATTAGCAACCTGCGCCCACCCGTTGCCACACAACCTGGCCTTGAAAAGGAAACCCACGAAGCCGTGCAGTGTCTTCAACTCCCACGACTATCTCATCAAGTACAAGTACCAACCATTCCTCGTACATGCTTGATCACTCACTTTTAAAAAAGAGAGCTTCGAGTAATTCCATGAGCTGGTAAACCCAAAACCAACGTGGCCTTCGATAATATGCATTAGAAACGCGGATATGTCTCACATAAACCGCATGGGTGTGGATTGAGCACCTTTTGTTGCACTAGTTGGATACCCGCGCATAGCGGCGGCGATAAATATAGTTATATAATAAATATAGTAAATGAATTGTTAACCCAACTCTCCTCGCAATTCCCTACCCGCTTAGTGAATTCATTTCACAACACTCCAAATGTATATGTGTTAGTTGTATGTGTTTGTTCGGGTTATCCGTATCTTTCCCGGGACATCATTATTCCCGCATATAAAAAGACCTTCACAAGCTCTTTCCCGTCAAACACTTTCCCAAAAGTAAATGATTTTGATAAATAAAGTTTGTATTGATTGAAATAAAGGTTAAAGTTATAAAAATTTGAATCAAAATAAACTAAACCTACTAAAAATGTAAAAACTAAAAACTCATAAAATATATAAAAATGGATGTTGAATTAAAGAGCACAAAATTTTAAGAAATATGGTGAAATTAGATTATAAAAAAATTAAACGAATTAAAAGATATTTAAATTTAAAAATTAAGGTGATTAATTAGTTAAGAAAAGACATGTGTCACCCCATTATTGGAGCTCTTTATTTTAGTTTGTTAGAGCTCCTCATTTTTTGTATTTTTTAGTTAGAAGTGACACATATCACTCAATGATTGAAGCTCCTTATCTTAATTTTTTGTAGAGCCCACAACTTAAATGCTTTATATAGTAGCATAGATAATAGCCGGTTGTTGGTAGATGTGTGGTGAAACTTGTGGATGCATGGTAGTCTGGTGATCATAGTAGCAGCGGTTGACGGTTGTCGTAGATGAGAACTCTGTGAGATTGATTGTTTTCGTTCATGCACCTCCGATCTCCATTATCATTTTCTAGGGGTGAGCAAGGGGCGGGGTGAGGCGGTTTTATGGTAAAACCAAAAACCGAACCGTATATTTCGGTTTTTGCAAATTATAAACCATTGGGTTTCGGTTTTTTGGGTTTCGGTTTTTCGGTTTTTTACATTGAATCGGTTTGGTTTCGGTTTTTATTTTGGTTTTATCTTACTTGAAAACAAGCAAGTTTTAATCTTATATGAAGTTTACAATTCTAAGTTTTCAAGCAAAAATATTTAAACAAATATCAATAATAACATATTATCTAGCAATCCAAAGCGTCAAAAAAACGTACAAAACAATCAAACATCAATCTAAAATATAAAATGCACGTCTTTGCGGCTTTGCACTTTTCGTTCGCTTACGATAATTGTAGAGGAAATTTTCAAAAAACACTATTGTTCGAAAACAAATATATAATATCTATAAATAAAACAAATTTTAATGTATAGATAATATAAAACACATTTTTTTTAATAGATAAAGTTTTATACTTAAATTTTTAAAATTAAATAGCAAATCTTTTGTATAGATACAATTATATAAAAACATATAAAAAGGTGGGGCGGGGCGGTTTTCTCGGCTCGGTTTTTCTTATGAAACCAAAAACCGCCCCAAACGTCCAGTTTTTATAAAATTCAAAGCCACCGCCATCGGTTTGTCAAATGGGGCGGCTTTTTCGGTTCGGTCTTTTTGGTTTTTTCGGTCTCGATTCGGTTTTTCGATTTTTGTGTTCACCCCTATCATTTTCTTTGACTTGGTTAATTAATATGGTTGGATTATTAGTTTTATAAAGGTGTTTAAGTAATGGTTAGCATTTATAACGCGTACGTATTTTATATTGACATAGATATTCCCTTCCACAAACACATGAAACATGTTCCAAAGAATTTCCTTCGTTGACCAAAATTTTTGAGAAGAAATTTTGGTAAGGTCTAGATATGGGGTTAATTAGGACATTATGAAAAGATCTCAATAAACGACAAGTTTCAAAAAATATACTCCCTCCGTATTAAATTATAAGTCAATTTTGATTTTTTCAAAGTCTTTTTATTTCAATTTTGACCTTAAATATTTTTTTCGTATTATATAATATTTGATGCAAACTATATAAAAGGACTTTTGTTTTAAATGTATTTTTATTGGTATACTTTTCATCAAGTATTATATAACACTAAAAAAAATATTTAAGGTTAAAGTTGAAATAAAAAGACTTTGAAAAAGTCAAAATTGACTTATAATTTGGGACGCAGGGAGTATAAAAAAATTGTTGTCATAAAAATTTATTGGGTTTTGCTAACCACAACCCTTGTGATTTAGCTCATCTTTTATGAAAAATCGCCAATTTATTAGAGCATCCACTATGGTTGTTTATAAATAAGTCTAAAATCTGTTGAAGAGGTTTATAAATTTGTGAACCATAGTGAGAAATCATTTTGAATGAAAAAATCTAAGATCTTGAAGAGGTCTAAACTATTCTCTATTTTCTTTTATATTTTTATTTTTGACAATGTTGGTTGTGTTTTATAATATGAAAATCTTCATGAAGAGGTTTATCCATAGTAGAAATAGGTGTATAATATGAGAAAGTTTATAACTTGATGATGCATTAATTGTATAAACTTTTTTAAAGATTTATCATGCCTTTAGTTACAAAATATTCCATGTTTAATAATATATTCTATAATTAAAATCATTAAATATGTATAAATATGAAAATAATGAGTTTAATAAATGCAATTGTTACACAAATGATAAGATTTAATCATAACTCATAATGTTGTGGTTATCAAAACTCAAATTTAAACTTTTTAATAACAACAAAAGAAAGACAAAAAATTTAATAATCACTAGAAAAATAAGTACAAATTTTTTTCTTTCATAACTCCGACCCGTTTCTTTTTCTTTATTTAGTCTAAAACTGATGAATACTAGTAACTTTTTAGGTTTCTCTTAATCAAATGATAAATAAAATTTAGCATTTCAAAAGAATCTTTTTCATTTATTTCATTAATGAAAACTATGTTTAAACACTCATTTCAAATGGTGACGTTAATTGCACCCTAAATAGCATAAGCGAATTTTCAAAATTAGCTTTTTCGGTTTGATCGATTTTTTTTTTTTTTTTTTTTTTTTTTTTTTAAAAGAAAGAAAAAGAAAGACTCGTTTGACCATGCAATCTCATACAAATCGCGACAAACGCCCAAAGTTGGGTGAAATATTCTTTACTGGACTGAATTGTTTGACCAGGTTTCTTTTGCTTGATCGACTAGACATTTTTATCTTATTAGGCAAGTGAGTCTCACTTTAAAAAGAAGAAGTCAATTAGTGTGATCCACTTTTCTCGTATTAGAAAAATGGATCCACTTTTCTAATAAGATAAAAATGTTATATCGCCCCAGCACACTAAAATTTAGAATTATAAGTCGCTAATTCATCGTTAGTAATCATTTGGAGAATTGAATGTTACATGGTTCAATTGCAGAATATAGGAGAGAGAAGTCTAAGGACCACAATTGTACAAGTTAAATACTTCAAGGACTGTATTGTAAATAGTTTGTTAGTTTGTTTCTCTTCTGTATATAACAGTCTTGTTAATCATTTTGTAAAGTAACAATTCACTTCATCAATACATTCTTCATTTTTTCTTTTCATTTCAATTCTTCTTATGGTATCAAAGCCATAATGGCTCGTTTTCTATCATTCTAATTCATCATTTCGTCATAAGTGTTACAATTCGAGTCAATTCTTGTTTCGAATTGTGTTTTGATTACTAAGAATTGATCAATCCGGGGTTAATTTGAGTTCTTGAATTGATTTGTGTGATTCAATTCATTTGTTGTGGTTAATTGTGTTGCTCAACTGGTTAATTGTTCTTAAAATCAGTTTTCCCCAAATTTTTTGATCAAAGTTTGACCTAATTTCAAAATGGTGAATAATTCTGCAAATACTTCCGCAAATGTTCTAATGGATCCTCAGTTGATTCAAAATCCTCTGTATCTGCATCCTTCTGAAGGGCCTGGTTCTTTGATTGTTCACTAGAAATTGGTTGGAGCACAGAATTATCGGTCTTGGAAGAGATCTGTGGAAATTGGTTTGTCAACTAAGAGGAAGTTAGGGTTTGTAAGAGGAACTGTTGCTAGAATTGCATCTGATCCTGTTCAGTGTGAGCTTTGGGATACTTGCAATAATATGGTAATTTCTTGGATAATGAATTCTGTTTTTGATTCAATTGCTAAATCTATTATGTTTGTTGGTACTGCTGCTGAGATTTGGATTCAATTAGAGAAAAGATTTGCTTTGAGTAATGGCTCTAGGAAATACAAGCTAAATAGGGAGATTTATTCTGTTGAACAACAAGGCAGCCCTATTAGTGAGTATTACACTAGATTGAAGTGCATCCTGGGAATAATTAGATTCAATGACTCAACCACCCGTTATAACCAATGTTACAACTGAAGTGAGGAATTTTTTGACTGCTTTAAATAGTCATAAGGAAGAACTTAGGTTTTTTCAGTTTTTGAATGGGTTGGATGAGTATTTTAGTTCACCAAGGAGCCAAATATTGTTGATGAATCCATTACCAATTGTTGAAAGTGCATGTTCATTGTTACAACAAGAAGAGTCTCAGAGAGAAATAACTCAATCTAGTTCTTCAATGGAAGTTACTGCTCTTTATAGCAAGGTTAATTTGAAGGACAAGTGTTCTATTTGTGGTTTTAAGTGGCATCCACCAGAAAGGTGTTGGGAAAAGGTTGGATATCCTACTTGGCATCCAAAGTATAAGCAATCAAAGGTTAGAGGTAAGGTTGGGAATGGTGTAAAAGGAGGTCAAGTTGTGAAAGGAAACCAGTCTTATAGGAAGATTGCTGCTACTGCTGAAGGAGGAAATGTGATGTTCACTCCACAACAATTTCAGCAACTCATGAGGAGTTTACCAAACTTTGAGCTCAAAGGAAATGATTCTGATGAGGAGTTGGATCACTCTTTTGCTGCAGGTAAATTCTGTTTACTTGCTGCTGCATCTCTTATGGTCAATTTTTGGATATTTGACACTGGGGCTACTGATCATATAACACCTATTCTCAAGAATCTCATTGATGCTGCAAAATTGTTGTTTGAACCCAAAATAACTTTTCCAAATGGTCTTACATCTGCAATAACTCATACAGGAATAGTTAAGCTAAATAATGAGCTTATGCTTAAAAATACCCTTGTGGTTCCTTCCTTCAAATTCAGTCTTCTTTCTGTACCTAAACTCACCCAAGATAGTAATTGTTTTGTTACCTTCTTTCCAAAATTCTGTGTTGTTCAGGACTTGACAACAAAGAAAGTTTTGGCTCTGGGTAAAAAAAGATCTGGACTCTATCTGCTTCTCAATGTTCCTCTCAAGTCTATTGATGCAAGACTTCAGTCTTTGATTGTTTCTACTTGTGCTGCTTCTAGTCTTCTTTCTTATCCTGCAAGTTTCACTAGTATGTTGAATAAAGCTGTAACTACATGTAATCAGTCATATAGTTTGTGGCATCTTAGACTAGGACACATTTCTGATACAAAATTGCAGCATGTTACTTGTGTTCCTACTTCTACAGTCAAATCTAATACAATTTCTTGTGTTTCGTGTCCTATGGCAAAATTTACTAAGTTACCTTATGAGCTTAGTGATTCTCATGCCTCTGAACTTTTTGAGCTTATTCATATTGACATTTGGGGTCCATACAAAGTTGCTACTAATGGTAGATATAAGTATTTTCTTACCATAGTAGATGATTGCAGCAGAGTCACATGGACTTATCTCTTAGTACATAAGTCTGATTCCTTTCCAGTTCTGAAGTCCTTTCTAAAGTTTGTTTCAAACCAGTTGAATAGGACAGTTAAGACAGTCAGATCAGATAATGCTCTTGAGTTTGTTAAGGGGCCATGTCATCTGTTTTTTGTTGAATAAGGAATTAAGCATCAGACATCATGTGTAGATAGACCTCAACAGAATGTAAGAGTGGAGAGGAAACATATACAGGTTTTGGAAATAGCAAGAGCTTTAAGGTTTCATTCTCATTTGCCTTTGCATCACTGGGGAGATTGTGTTACTACTGCCACATACCTTATAAATAGATTGCCCTCATCTGTATTAAACAACAAGACTCCTTATGAGATTTTGTTAAATCAAGTACCCAGTTATGAACACCTGAGAGTATTTGGTTGTTTTGCTATGGCTTCAAATCCTTCTAGGATATATGATAAGTTTGCACCAAGAGGTGTTCCATATGTATTTCTGGGATATCCTCAACATCAGAAAGGTTACAAGCTTTTGAATCTTCTTAACCACACAACCTTTGTTTCAAGAGATGTAACATTTTATGAGGATATTTTTCCTTACTCCTCAACCAGTATATCAAAGTTTCTAAAACCTTTACCATGTGCATTACCTCATTCATCACCCTTATCTTTTGATGAGTTTGTATCTACAACAAATGCTAATACACAAGAACCCACTGCCGCCACCACTGATTCTTCAAATAATACATCTTCAGACTCATTCTCAAATACTCAATCCTCTAATCAATGTGCATATTGAGAATCAACCTTCTACATCCAATCCTATTCCCTCTAGACAATCCACAAGGACTTCAAAACCTCCTAACTGGTTAATGGATTATGTTAAAAAGTTGCCTCATGTTCCTATGGCTAATCAAGTGTCCACTCCTTTGTTGCATAGTCAGTTTCAAGAATTTTTGTGTGCTCTTGTAACAACATCTGATCCAATTCTATTTAAGGATGTTGTACAAGATGTTTCTGTGTGAGGCTATGAATGCGTAATCAACCTTAGAGGATAATGAAACTTGGGAAGTCACTTCTTTGCCACAGGGAAAGAAAGCCATTAATTGTCATTGGGTGTTTAAAACTAAACTCAAGGCTGATGGTACAGTTGAAAGGAAAAAGGCCAGACTTGTGGTGCAAGGGAACAAACAGAGGAAAGGTGTAGATTTTGAAGAAACATTTGCTCCAATAGCCAAAATGGTTACTGTAAGGTCTTTATTAGCTGTTGCTGCTATGAATGGATGGGAGACATGCCAAATGGATGTTTCAAATGCATTCTTACATGGAGATTTATTGGAAGAAGTATTTATGAAGATGCCACCAGGATATGTTGGAAAGGGACAAGGTGTGCAAAATGTGTCCAATGCTACTCCTTTGGTGTGTAGGTTAAAAAAGTCACTGTATGGTCTTAAACAAGCACCAAGGCAATGGTTTTCAAAGTTATCAACTGCATTGCTTTCCTTTGGGTATCAACAGTCCAAGGCTGATTACTCATTGTTCACTAAGAAGGATTCAAAGAGTTTTACAGCTATTCTTGTTTATGTGGATGATCTGCTAATTACAGGGAGTGATACTTCTCAAATACAGTTACTGAAAGATCAGCTAAGTTCTACTTTTCATATGAGGACTTAGGGCCTTTATATTACTTTCTGGGTATAGAGGTCACAAGAGCTGATCAGGGTATTTTCATATCTCAAAAGAAGTATGCTTTGGATCTTCTCAAAGAGTATGGTGTTCATAATGCAAGACCCTACAAACTTCCAAAGGATCCTAATCTCAAGTTACAAGCTGATATAGGAAGTCCTTTGGATGATCTAGAAACCTATAGAAGACTCATAGGTAAACTGATTTACCTTACTGTAACTAGACCAGACATTTGTTACACAGTGCAATTACTCAGTCAGTTTATGCAAAACCCAACCTCTATTCATATGCAAGCTGCAAAACACTTATTAAGGTACTTATTGAATAGTCCTGGTCAAGGAGTTGTTCTCACTCACAAATCTGCTGCTCATTTAACTGCCTACTGTGACTCTGATTGGGCAAGTTGTCCAATGTCAAGAAGATCAACAACTGGATATTGCATACTCTTAGGTGACTCACCTATTTCATGGAAGTCTAAGAAGCAAGGTGTGGTTGCTAGATCTTCAGCAGAAGCTGAATACAGGGCTATGGCCTTAACATGTTGTGAAGTCACTTGGGTTGTCTCTCTTCTTAAAGATCTTGGTGTTACTGATTTGGGTCCTGTTGATTTACATTGTGACAACCAAGCTGCTCTTCATATTGCTGCTAACCCTGTTTTCCATGCAAGGACCAAACACATAGAAGTTGATTGCCATTTCATCAGAGATCAAATTAAAGCTGGTCTTATCAAACCCTCATATGTCAACACCAAATTACAACTTGCTGATGTTTTTACTAAAGTAGTATCAGTGGATCAGCACAACTTCTTACTTGACAAGTTAGGAGTTTCAAGTTCTTTACACTCTCAACTTGAGGGGGAGTATAGGAGAGAGAAGTCTAAGGACCACAATTGTACAAGTTAAATACTTCAAGGACTATATTGTAAATAGTTTGTTAGTTTGTTTCTCTTCTGTATATAACAGTCTTGTTAATCATTTTGTAAAGTAACAATTCACTTCATCAATACATTCTTCATTTTTTCCTTTCATTTCAATTCTTCTTACAGAACATGAGCATAAGGGAAATTTCCATTGAAAACTACTTAAGTGTATATCGATAATTTAATGAGTATTTACCATGTTAGGAGGTCACAGGTAATCTGATCAAGACCTCTTTTGTAGACCACATTTGTTGTTCGCTTTGTTGGTTTTCCTTCCATGTCGCAAATGAGCACCATTATACCTTCTTCTACTGCTTGCAACCTTCATGGGTCCTTAAAGTGGGCCGACTCGAAGATGCAAAATATCACCAAGTCTAAAAAAACTATTTGCTACTGGGCCAATCGATGTAGATAGCTCATTTCTGTCACCTCTTCCATTTGTATAATATATACTCACTTTCTCATGTTGAGGCAGTTTCTTCGGTATATGAACGATAAACAATAAATGTTGCCCCCGTGAAAAAGTGGGTTTCAGTAGGGTCGGGTTGACAAGACCCGAACCCAAACCCGATAAGGCTTATCAGGTCAGGTTAAATCGGGTTAAAAAATATTGTCGGGTTATTTTGACCCGAACCTAATAACCAGATAGTGTTATCGGGTCGGGTTATGGTTAGATAATTATTGCTATCGGGTTATCGGGTCAATCGGATAAGACCCGAAAATCAATATTAAAATTTTTATCCTAGTATTTTTAAAGCCCAATACCGCTATGGTAGCAACCAATTTGGATATTAGTAGATTATAATTATGTCTCAAAAGAGTTACTGAATCCTAGAGTAATAGAGTTTACTTCTTTGTTACTGGAGTACATTTTTTTTTAATTATCTAAAAATGTTCAGTATTTGTTTCTTGTATGTTTATAAATGATATACATACATTGTTTGCTCATTAATAATGATCACATCACATTGGTGTGAATTTCTGATTCTAAGTGACTAAGTCTTGCAAGAAATACGAGAAAGTGTAGTGCATATTACATCACATTGGTGTGAACCGAAACTTTTACTAATAGTTAGATGTTCGACTGATATATTGTTTTGAACGAAGCAGTAGTGACTTTTACTAATTTGGATGTTACTGTTATATGTTCTTTTCGCATAGTTCTTAAGAAGACCGCATGTGTATATTAATTTTAGCAAGCATTCTTTTGGGTACATTAATTTTATTGCTCATTTGTAGTATCACCCGATAACCCGAATCACCCGAACCCGATAACTAGATTCTTTATCGGGTCAGGTTGCGGGTGAGTTTTGTAAAAAACAAAACCTGACTCACCCAACCCGATAAGACCCGATAACCCAACCCAATAACACCCTTAATCACACATAGTAAAGAAAGCTGAATTAACCCAATGTCAATGTGACACTATCTTCTATTCCACAGATCTCAAATTTACCCACATTACCATGGTCGGTGTGATTTTCATGTCCATGTTTGTTTGCTAGCAAACATAGCAAGTAAAAGAAAGTTGGTCGAATGTCATATATTCAGCAACACTACACGACGATAATGAATTTATCAAAATTAATCATATAAAAAGTATAGTACTAATCACAACATGTAATGTAATTAGATAAGTAAATACTAAGCTTAGAGGGTGTTGATTATAAATACAAAGGGAAGGGTGGCATTAAAGACAGGCTAGTTGAAATTTTCAAATTCCCTTTCTTGCATATATATATCAGCATATTACTTTCAGTTTCAGCTTTTACAAGCTTTTTTTTTTTTTTTTTTTTTTTTTAAGTTCATAGGCTGCTATTGGTTCTAGGATTTGAGTTTTTTAAATTTCAATAGGTTGACTATTTACATAGATTAATTTACTTACTAAGACGTCATTATTGTTACAACATGGCATTTCAACGGAAGGTTGAAGTCCATCAATGGAAATATTTTGGCAAGTACCATCCTTGTGCGAGCTAGGGATCCATATAAGCTAGGCGAGGAATTACAAAATGCGCTTAATGAACACAAGCTTAACAATGCTTGGAACAACACATGAACATGGAAGGGTTTTCGGTGAAATCTATTGGGAGCAATTTTCTTGCAACTATTGCACAAAGTCTAGAGCTTAAGTGGCTTGCTAGAGCTTATGATACTTGTTAGAAAAGGACACCCTTATATACTTATTACTATGTCTTGCAAAATACATTGAACTTGTGAATGCATATTATATTGTAAATAAACTAGTTGAAATCGAACTGTTTCCTCCAATTACAAGATTTTTATGGTCTTCTTGGACGTAATATTTATTTTCAGTCATTTGGGCAGAACAAAGGTGTTCCGAATTTTGAGTATGTTAGTCTTTACAAACCTGTACAACTTTAGTGTTGATCACCAAGTTATATTCCTATTTGCAACTAAAGCACTAGTAAGAAGAAAACAAGCTACTGGGTAAAAGGTCAAAATCCGTAAATAAATTACTCCAAAAACGTTTAAGTACAAAGGATATGGGTGATTCCCATACCTCAGCTCGTTACATAAGCGGAAAAGCTTACATAACAAGATACTTCCTATTCTCTAAACAATGAAATAAACCACTACTCAAAAGATAACATTAGACTCCTATGAAAACAAATTACTTCCTACCAAGGCCTTGGAGCTTGATACCATACGTGTCATACAAAGCATCCAAATTCCATGGAAGATTGTAGACCAGATCCACATAGTCATCGTAATCATCTTCACGATCATGACCACCGCCAAATAGGTTCATTGACTCATCAAAAGTGTTCACAACCTCCTCATCATCACTGTCGAAATCAACAATCTCTCCCACCTTAGAGAATGGGTTGACCCTCTTATTAGAAGAAGTAGTCAGAGAATCCATTTTAATAGGACTACCATCATCATCCACAAGAGTAGATTTTCCATCAATAAGAAGCTTTTCAAGCTCCCCAATTTTCTCAACAATAGGGGTAGGACAAACCTCGCTAGCTTAAATTGAATCACTCACAAGCAGTTCATGTAATGTATTACTAGTCTTTGGAGACTCATTCTTCTTTTCTTCTATTGTACAACCAGCATTCACATCCTTATTCACTTCCTTAGTAGGAATACTAAAGTCATCAGTATCATCCATACTAAGGGCATCAAATTTGTTGGATGTTGCAACCTTCGTCCCACTCGTACTAGGCACATCAGCAACGTTTTGCTTAGTGACATCGACATTCTTAGGTTCAGCAGGAGGCTTTAATAGTCGGTCCATGCATCAAACTAGCCGTCCTATCGGGTCGGTGGTTCAAGCGGTCTGACATGTTGGACTACGAGTCTCAATAACCAAATGACATACATAGGATATAATTGAGAAATTTTTACATGTGTAAAAAGAGATGGAAGCCAGCTACAAGAAACATAAAATCTTATAGAAATTGATTGTGCTTATTATACTTCATAGAATCTTTTCTAGCTTTTCGTACTTCAAGTTCTCATATTTATCTGTAGACTTTCAAAACTCATAAAAAAAGAGCTATCAGCTTATACCAGTAACTTATGTTTTCAAATGTCACAATTAACCAAAGATAATTTTTTAAACACTTATAAAACTATGGGAAATACAACCGGTGCAAGTATATCGTCATAACATACATTAATTAGGGAGGTGATTTGCACACTCTTCTTTTTATTTACGCACTCATCGTACAAATTATTAAAGCACGATGTAAATATGGTACAACAGTCTGATGCGGTATTTGGTGGTCTCAATCAAAACAGAAAGTGTGTAAATCAATTCTCATGAATTAGTGTTTATCAACAATGTAGCATCATCATCTTGAGTAAGCATGTATCAATTTGTTCCTGTGGCGAGGTTTTTAAATCAACCAGTGTAGGTGGCAGCAGTGATATAGCAAACACAGTGGCTGAGAGAAAAATCTTAATATTATTTTCGGATTCACAGGCTGGAGCCGTGCAAGGATTGGCTCTGCTAAAGAACCTAACTTGAGAAAAATCCCATGAAGATGCTTCCAGATAGTCTACACAGGTAGCAATGATTTGGGGGCAACCAAGCTCGACTGCCATTTAGAGAATACCGAGTGCATTTTTAACACCATGACACATGTCGGATACGGACGACTTGATACTGTAAAAGGGCCGTAATACCGTGATGTGGTGGTCAAAATCATGCTCTTGACGGTAGATCTCAACACAATTGCGAGAATATAAAATTTGACTTGTGAGTCGGGTATCAGATAACTGATTAGCAAAATATTTGCTTTTTCCTATAAGAATATGGGAGTAATAGTATATCCACTCATCACGGCCGTCAGGTGTCCTTAATTTAGGAACAACATCACTTGTAGATCGGTTACCAATCTTAGTGGCCTGGGATACAATAATTTAAGTAGTAGAATGAGTTATAAGATTTCTCATATAAACCAAATTTGCAGTAAAGGGCATATAATAAATCCTCACCATAGCCATCAAAAACCTTCTGGCGGCCACCTTCCCAAGTTGTAGATCGCAGGTGATATGACGAACGGGAACAGTAGCAAAATGTGATCACTCAGATGAAAGTGTATCTGTAGCTGCATATAAACATGCTTTGAGTAAATCCAATATTCAATGTATACTTGGTAACAGCTTTAAAAAAGGACGCTACTAATCCTTGCATTTCATGTTCCACAGACCTTCATAATATGTGTATCCTACCGCTACGCAAACAAAAACATACATGATGGATCTAGAGCAAGCACTCTTAAAAGATACTAACAAATATAACACATTAAGGGAAATATTTGGATTAGTTTATTTTACAGGCTTATCGGCTATTTGAAATTTGGAAAAGTGGATAAGCTAGTTTATTGGGCTTATAAGCTTATCAACTTAAACTTTTAGCTTATTTAAGTCCATGTTGACAATCTTATAAGCTCATAAAAGTGTGAGCTAATCGGCTTTTCAAAACCTCAATAACCCGGTAAGCCTATATTATAACCTGCCCTAACACGCCAGCATATCCAATCCTAAGCTAATCGCATTCGAATCTTACACTTGCCGAAAGCACTCTCACAATGAAATTTAGAAGCCCAAAATCAGCCTAAAAGTTACTTATCAGTTTAATAGAAGCATCAACTATCAGGATACCCACAACTCCACAAGACAACGTAGGTAGCAAAATCCAGCAGCATTTACTAAACTCTTACTCACCCAAATTTCTAGAAAAATCAAGATTACCCTGTTACCGGCCATTGTTGCCATGATAAACCCAAAAATCTAAATTAAAACTTTCCTTGAATCACAAACTAAAGTTGTTACCTTTTATCAATAGCCAAATTCATGAGCTTCCTTTATTTTATTATGTCATGATCCTGAATAATGAGTTTGGTGTTTCCTATACTGGCATATAAATGCGTTTGGTATAAAAATCTAAATTACTCAGTATAAATTGTTTAGCGTAACTACACTTTATAGCAATTGCAAGGCAAGACCACATGGAAATAACACTATCCTATTGCTCAAATTCTAATGAGTATCTTACCATGAGGTTTGCCAGTATCAACCAATGGTTCTTTTTTATGTAAACACCCAGGGATGTTAAATATTTAAGGTACGACAAAAGATTTGAATATCAAAAATTACCTAAAATGTTGGATTAATAAAGAAAATAATAAGTTAGGAAATCATTATTAAATCTTTATTTGAATGTAGGTACATGCTACCTTTGCCGTTGCCATTGCTATCTCATACCTAGGCAATCGAGTTACACCAACCGAGAGCAAATATGTAATCAGCTGTAATACAACTGAGTATGTGATATGAGATGGCGGTTGGATATGTTTCTATGGTTTGAGCTTTAAATCTATTCATTTTACTAAAAAGTGATTGTTACGACTTCAGTTTGCAACATGTGTAATAAACATATAACACATATCCAAACACCCCTAAAATCAGAAAATGTAAACCTCAATCGCCACAATGAAGTATCCTCTCTGAACTTTCTCTCTTTTACGCTTCCCCATTACTATCCTCTTGAAGCAATTCTTCAATCATCATCGTGTTATGAAGTCATATATAATCAGCTTCCAGTATTTAGAGTCAAACTGATTATGATTATTAAAAGATCAGCCCTCCTTTCATAAGCCCTCACGATTATCCTTTCTGCAAAATATACAGGGAAAAACATGTTTTTCACTCCTTTTATTAACATAATGCAGTAGTGTTTGGATTTGCGTGTCAAACTTATTGATGATAGAGATGAAAAGGGCTTGTTAGTTGCGCCGAAACAAAATGCAGTAAATAGTGTAAACTTGCATTATCTTTAACTCAGATGGTAACTTTTAGGTTGGGTTGACCCTAAAGATACTCTATTTGTGCAGTTTTCAATATAAACCACATATAATTATTGCACAGATCGGGTTCAGTGGCTAAATCAAACCAACCATGTATGCAGTAGCTAAAGTCGTGTAGTTTCTAGATATGGTGATACCATATTAGCATATCTAACATGTATTTTCTTTTTTCAAAATAACTCTGCCTATAACATTTGATTAAGGAAAACATCATATTATAATGCATTATTAATTATTTAAAAAGATCAGAAAATAAACATTATTACCTGGTGTGGTGACAACTCATCATCCGGTGAAGTATGCATCAGAATATCAGTAGCTTACCTGACATTTTCTTTGATCTTTTCTGAAAAACAAACCTATTTCAAACAATAATGATGTAAAATAGAGATGGAATACCATATTAGAGATGAATTATGTCCCTCCAAGTGAGGTGCACACAAAATTCATTACAACAACATCACTGGAAACCTACCTTTGCATTCAACGTTACCAACAAATTGAACATTTCTAACACATATGTGCAATCTAATAGCTTAACGTATATATGCACATGTTACATCAATTTTATTAAAATTATATACATATACATAGGATTTGATAAACATGACATGTTCACCACAGATTGACCACATAAAAAGTCCATACAATAGGATTTGATAATCATAACAGTACCCCAAGCGTTTACTGTAAACAAAACCATCCATACAATAATCACCAAAATCCAAAAAAAGATTTAATGATTCATCGTCATGCGGCAGATAAAAGTCTCCAAAATTCATTATGTTGTTCATGTAACTATAACTCAATCAGTGTTAAAGAATAACTAATAATACATGATATACGAATTGCCTAGTGTTTTAGATACATTAAGTATAATTACTGCAGAAATACTAAACTACTGCAGCTCATAAAATGTTTTGTCCAAATCTAATATGTTACTCATAAAAACTTCTCATCCTATATGGGTTAATGTTTTAGGTATGAAATAAAATACCGCAAACCTATACGAATTGCCTAGTGTTTTAGTTACATTAAGTATAATTACAGCAAGTTAATTCTTTGAAGATATTGATATCACGTTTGAGCTTGAGCAACACTAACCACGAACGAAGAGTTGAGATTTTCTTATTTAGCTGATCTCTAGTGTTGCTTTTAGCACATGTATACTTTATATTATATTAACTTATTTCATAATAATGTGTATGATTATGATCGGTTTTCGAAGATGATATATTTGTAACCATTAAATCTTACCAGTAGATCAAATCTTGCTTTAGGTTCACATCCTTCCGTTAAATATGCATCCTCACACCTCCCTAATTCTTTGTCACTTCTACTTTGACCGTATCTGAAACCATATAACTTTTTTAAAAAGGCGTGAAATCCGATAATAATAAGTTACATAACATAACGCCATGTTATTACACAATGCATACTTTTGCGATGTCATGGTTACCTTTTGAATTATCTTTACTCTTTTTTTGCATTGTGCACACAACTATTCCATACGTCCTAGGCGGTTGGGTTTCATAACAAAAATCCTTATAATCCTATAGTTAGGTTGAAAAAAAATTATGATCTTTTACCTTGAACAGTGTAGACAACCTTTGTGTTGACGATCACCAATCCATTTTTCATCCCGTTACACCTGCCAAAGAAAACATTATCTTATCTTTTATAAGAACACCAACACATCGACAACACCTATAGCTTTTTGGCTACTACCAACGCAAGTTGGATATATCAAATAGGTACACATTAAGATTAGAAAATAAACACACAAAAATCTAACTTTATATATCAAAAAACAGGGGTTCATAGGAAATCTGAAATTAGTAAAAAAAACACAAATAACCAAAATAAAAATCAATTCTTTACTACTACTTGCAACCCAACACACCTAAATCATCAATAAAAGTACAAAAACATAAACCCACAACTCAATTACCAAAAAATAATAATAAATAAATAAATAAATAAAAATAAAAATAAAAACCTAAATCTATTAAATTTAATTTTTAAACCAAAAACATACCATTGATTAACCTAAGAAAGAAGCCGGATATTTAGATCGCAAATGGTGGTGGTCGGGTGGTGGTGGCAGGATGGGATTATGCCTTTCAGTTTTAGCACAAAACTTACATTACTAACCTTCCACTTTTGATCCTTAAAGTTTATAAAATTACACCCGTTTTTTTATTGTTTTTTTTTTTCACATTTTTGACACATATATTTGTTTTTGGATTTCATTATCTAAACGAAATTACATACGTATTGGCCAAATTGGATTGATTTTGATTATTTATTAACCAATCGTATTCTTTCGATTTCGTTTTATGTGTCAAAATCAATCTTTTTATTGGTCTAATTATTTTTTCAATGAGAAGGGTTTTGCAAAAACACTTCGAAATGATGTAATTCTTTTATTATATAAAAGATTGTGTTATAGTTAACTAGTTCCACTAACAAAGTTTCAGATATATCTGTGTACTACAATTTGCTTAAATCAGCTGAGTTCTAACTTTTGAGCATCCCACATCGCTTTGGGAAGGAAAGTAGACTGTGGGAGATGCTTAGGAAGGCAAGAATACAATTCAAAGTAAGCATGGCTAACTTTCTAAAAGCCTATGGCTAACTTTTCTCTGCCTCCAAGCTTGTGATCTGAGCTCAATAAGTTCGTATACAGGGAATTTTGCTCATTGTTTTTTAATTTCCCAGCTCGACGTCTTGTTCTTGCTTGCAAAACCATTTGCGAAAAGGATTGTGGCTGTACGAGACCAACCCGGCTTCCCATTTCATTCCAACAAGCCAATCTCATCTCAACAGTTATGAGTTATGACACCTACACAAGACCAAGATTGGTAGCTTTGAAGCAACAAAAATAGTCAAATATGGTCGTTTATCATCATGTATCAGCATCAATCCCATCATTAGTCTACAACATAAACAAAATCACTAACTTGAGTTAAAAGTTAGTTATACATTTTGTTTGTCATTTACATCGACTTTAAGTCGTGATAGTATATTCTTCAACGCGATTAACAGTACTCTTCGAGCTCAATCCAACTTATGAAATCTGACTTTACATGGTTGACTTTAAAGGGGGATAAACTAGGACGGGGCCTTAGTTTGACATTTTTTTGGAGTCTTTTTTATCGGTATTCTGACGTGTAGCTTACATGACTCTATGTTGGTCAGTTAGAATAAAGAACATGATGAAGTATTTTTATAATGTTACTTTAATACGATGGATATGCAGTTGATTTGGTATGGTTTAAGGTGGTCTATTTTATGATGGCGTGACACTTTACTTAACCAGTCCAATGTTTCCCACTCTTAAACAACTTGTAAGAAGGATTTTGGCTGTAGACGATCTCAGCTCCTCCCGACCGGCCAACTCCCCTCCCATGTCCCAACTAGTTTAGTAATGTTAATCCTCTTTAAAAAAACACTTATAACACCTACACAAGACCAATAAGGTTAAGCAATCATTCAGTCCAATCAGTATCTATCAAGCAACACAAATAGTCTAAAACATATAAGCAAAGTCATTGTCTTAAACGTCATCAATATACTTATTGCATTGCTAGAAAATGAAAATTAAAAAATAAACATATCTCATTTTACATGTATAAATACATACATATTAAGCAATTCTCACCGACATGTATGTGCAAACTCAAACACACATCAACCACAAGCACAAACACACTTGCTAACGACATACACACCTTAGCAACCCGCGCCCACCCGTTGCCACACAACCCTTGAAAAGGAAACTCACAGAACCGTGCCTTCAAACACGACTAGTATAACTCCATCCATTCCATAATCATCTCAGCAAGTTCAAGTAAAAATGGAACCAGGGGTTTCCTCTTCGTGCGAAGCCGTGAGTTCTAGGGGTTTCCCTTCGCGGGTCTCTCCTAGTGGTTCGGGTCCCGGGGCCTGCCCGTTATGGATGGTATAACTCGGGGTCGGATTTCATTCGAGATTGTCTGTGCCGTTCTAAAAAAAAAAAAAAAAAAAAAGTTGCAACCATTCCACATACATGCTCAGTCACTCAGCTCACTTTTGAAAATCAGAGTTTCGAATAATTCCAGCAGCTGGTAAACCCACAATCAACGTGGCGTTCGATAATATGCATTAGAAATGCGTATATGTTTCACAAAAACCGCTTGGTTGCGGATTGAGCACCTTTTATTGCGTAACAGCCGGTTGTTGGTAGATGTATGGTGAAACTTGTGGTTGCAAGGTAGTCTTATGCTCGTGTCGCCACGACGCCACCACATTCATTGTTCATGCAGTATTTGCAAGCAGTAACTGTGGTTGACAGTGGTTGTAGATGACCGGAACTCCGTGAGATTGATCGTTTTCGTTCATGCTCCTCCATTATCATTATTTTGACTTGGTTAATATGGTTGGATTAGTTTTATAAAGGTGTTCAAATAATGTTTAGCGTTTATAACGCGTACTTACTATATATAGGGTATGTTAGGACATAGATGTTCCCTTCCACACCAAGTAATACATTCCAAAAATTTTCCTTCGTTGACCAAAATTTGTAAAGAATCAAAAATGAACTAAATCATAATTTAAAACAATTTTGTCGACTTGTGACTCGATATTTGGAACTTTGTAACCCATTCGGCCATGTATGTAAACATAAAACCTCATATTAATCAATTCTCACTAGCACCTGCAAAATTAAACACATCTTACCTTAGCTACCGTGACCACGTGTTGCCACACAAACCTTCAATAGAAAACCCACGAAGCCGCGCCTTCAATACCTCTCCACGACCAGCGTAACTCATAATTCCAAGTCTCCAACCATTCGATAATCATCTCTTTAAATACTATACAAGCACCATCATACAATCCTTATACATGATCACTCACTTTTGGAGGAGCTTCGAGTAACTTTATCGGCTGGTAAACACAAAACCAAAGCGGCCTTACATAATATGCATTAGACATGCATATATGTCTATCTTAAACCTCATGGGGGCAGATTGAGCACCTTTCACTGCATAACAGCCGGTATAACATCAGAGGATATAAAACTAGTGCAAGTATACCATTATAACATACATTCATATGTGTTTATCTAAACCTGTACTCCTGATGGTTAAGATACATTCAAATACACCACCAGTGTACCACAAATTGCTTAAAATTAATTGGGTTTTGACTTTTGGCATCCTACATCGCATTGTGAAGGAAAGTGGCCTCTAAGAGCATGCACAACGATTAACGCCGGAACCGGCGTTATCATGCGTTAATCGTTGGGGTTCCGGCGTTGTTTGGGCGTTATTTGGCCGGCGTTAATGATCCAACGCCCGTTATTTTATTTTATTTTATTTTATTTTTCATTTCTGCCCCTAAATGAGGGGTTGTTTTTGTAAATTGTTGGTATGTTAAAGTTTTTGTAAGTTTTGTAATTTACTTTTTGTTTTTGCTTAGGTGATTTTTATTTTTCTTCAGACTATTAAATGTAGTATAGTTAAGGTGGCAATAATTATAAGAACTTATATCTAACTATATTAGCTCTATGTGATATTATAGGTGTTGATGCATAATCTGGCGCGGGCAGGATTCAACGACTCTCCTTGGCCGTTAGTCGTCTTCTCGAGCCCTAGTAGACTGTCAACAAAGAGAACCGTTAGGAGTGGACCCGAGCCGTAGCCCGGGTCCACCTCCGACGATCAAGTTAGTATCTTGTTGTGGCATAGCAAAAGTGTTATATGATGAGTTAGAGATAACCGGCATCCATGTATATATAGGCATGGATTAGGGTTTAGGCGTAGAAGTGGGCGGCCGATGCGGGCCCGACCCATTCCTGGCCCGGCCCCGGACCATACGTCAACAAGCCCCCAAGTCTAGTATGAGATAGCGCATGGCTATGTTATGCTAGACTTAAGTTCGATGGCGTGGGTGAAAGTGGAACCCGCATGCCGCATCACGGTAGGCGTGCACTTTTGTACCGAGCGACGCAAAGATGGTGCGACGAAGGCGTGTACACGTAAGAGGTGTGCTGTTGCGCGACAAAGAGTCGCGACGAAGACGTGCTTCTGCGCATAAGTGTCGTTGTGCGCAACATAGAGGTGCGACGGAAGACGTGCTTCGCGATAAGGGTCTTGTTCGCGCGATAAAGAGGTGCGACGGAAGACGTGCTTCGCGGCGGGTGGCGCGCGCGTCTTACAACCGACGGAGGACGTCTCCCTGCGGCAAGTTGATGCGGCAAGTTGATGCGAATATTTAAATTGTCTTCGATCCGCTCGAATATACTGCGCATGGAAACGATGGTAGGATGTACCGGTAGCCCCCAAGTTTGATGGTGCTACTCGTGTAGGAGCATTAAACTTATATATACTGCGTAAAACACTTAATGCAAACATTAAAGCATATGCCGCGAATCGCAGATATAAAACTTAATAAATTAAAACAATAGACGGTAGCATAGCATGAATAATAGAGTGCGCATAGCATAAAAAAAATATATATACAACCTATCGTGAGATTTTTTTTTTTTTTTTTAATGTATAAAATAAAAACTCGGATGGATGTACCGTGACCGCAACTAACAGACGCAGATAGATTTATCTTAACCGCATAAACTCGAACGTTTCGGATGATCGCAGATGTTTATACCACGGCTTTTGGTCCGGTCGCATCATGGCGATTGACTAGCATCGTGGTATTCGCGCTGCACGCGTTCTGCGCGAAGATGTCGAACGCACGGTCTTCACGCGAGTAGATTTATCGCGACCGCGCTGTTTGAGCGAACAGCGCACTCAACCGTAAAAAGCGATGTCTGCGCGAATTTATCGCGGCTAAAAGATAAAATAGCTCCGATCGTGCGGGCTTTTCTGAGGTCCGATCATGCGGATTAAAGATAAAATAGATCCGATCGTGCGGATGTTTTAAAATAGGTCCGATCGTGCAATAATCGATTCCTACGCACTGTAAATATTAAAGCATAGTGCGACAAAGAAATATAATCGATATTAAATAGGAATGACATATATAATTATTAAATATAATCGACCGGACTTTTCTACGCGAATATTTAATATCACTTTAGAAATTGATTTTGTTATCTTGTTGATAAAATAGTTGCGCATGAAAGAATCTTTGGTTTTAGAGTTACCGAATTGATTTACGCTTTCGGTGATATGAGAACACGAAACTTGTTTATTCGTGGTCCCCGGATGCGCCAACTTGTTGATCATAATCTGCGCAGGCGGATTCAACGACTCTCCTGGCCGTTAGTCGCCTTCTCGAGCCCTAGTAGACTGTCAACAAAGAGAACCGTTAGGAGTGGACCGGAGCCGTGGCGGGGTCCACCTCCGACGGTCAAGTTAGTATCTTGTTGTGGCATAGCAAAAAGTGTTATATGATGAGTTAGAGATAACACGCATCCATGTATATATAGGCATGGATTAGGGTTTAAGCGTGAAGTGGGTGATGATGCGGGGCCGACCCATTCTGGCCGGTCCGGACCATACGTCAACAATAGGTTTTATTTTTGACGAGTTTGATTACATCCAAAATCTTTTATATGAAACGTATATATGAAGACGCAAAGACAATGGCGGAAGTTGAGGATTCTTGTTCTGGTAACGATCACATATATACATATAAAACATCGATGTGGGTAACTATATATGTAAAACATTTATATCAGTAGCTTATGTTTTAAAATGACACAATTACTTAAAATAATTTTTAAACAATCATACAGCTATGGGAAATAAAACAAGTGCTGATTGCCAAGTATAATAACAACATTTGCTTAAAGTCGATTGGTTTTGACTTTTGAGCATCCCACATCGCTTTGGGTTATGTTTGGTGACAAGTTTTTAAGAGCATTGTTTAGCGTTAAGAATCTTATCATTTGAATATTAAAGCTTGTTTGGCAACAAAAATTTAATATTTTTATTTTGTTTAAATGCTACTTTTCTAAATGCTCAAATCTTTAGCATTTAGCCAACTTTGAAACATATACTTTTTATTAGAAAAAACAAACTTACTTTGAAATTTTGTTCCGATATCACCAACTTGGTAACCGGGTACCGGAACTGTAGCATAATTTTTTTCCACCTTTTTTTTCCCAAGCTATGTACTTCCTTTTTCTTCCAAATTTTATAAACTAAACCCCACCCAAACCTGTGTAATCTCTACCACAAACCTCATCCATCGCGATTCACGAAAATCTCCTTTTTATATATGATCCTACTCTCACGCATTCGCAACGGGTGCTTTCAACCATAAATCGCTCTTATAACCGTGCCATGTTTTTCAGCTCCATGCTTTCTGGCGAGATCGAGTAATATCTTCCAAAACGCTCATTTAGCTAATTATCTTATGAGCGTATCAATTGGCACTCCACCTCAAGAATTCATAGGCGTTGCTGACACAGGGAGTGACATAATTTGGAAACAATGTAAACCTTGCACATACTGTTACGACCAAAAGGCTACTATTTAAAGTCCTAAGGTCCTGTAACTAGTATAACACATCAATGTGCAAGTCCACAACGTGTATGTTTGTTCCAATGAGATCTTGCATTGAAACAGACAACAATTGTATATGTTCATCCAAAATAATGTCTGCCTAAAAATTCCAATGAACTGGTTCTTAAGTTTAAGTTGTATTGTCAAAGTTATTCACTTTTTCATTGTCATTTACATCAACTTTCTAATCCTGATAGTGTTTTTAATACGACTTACATGTACTCTGTAATTCAATCCAAATTTTGAAATATGATTGTACATGGGTTGACTTTTAAGGTGGATAACTAAGGACGGGGTCTTGGTTTGGCTTTCTATCGAGTCCTTTTTTTATGGGTGTTGATACTCACACCATTTTTTTTATACATACACCACAAATTGCATTACTGTCTTATACAATGTGCATTAAAATGTTGTATAATGTGGTGTATGTATAAGAAAAAATGGTGTGAGTATCAACCCCTTTTTTTATAGGTATATTTTTATGTATTTTTTAAGCGTAACTTATACGGCTCTATGTTGGTTAGTTAGGATACATAACATGTTGAGGTATTTTTATGATCTTATTGTGATACAACTATACAAGGGAGATACAGTTGATTGATTGATATGGTTTAAGGAGGTTGTATTCTGTTTATAAGAAAATGTTATTTACTCCCAATATGGGCATCTAAATGTCCTTTTAAAACATAAAGGGGTAAAGGTGCGAAGCGAATTGCTTCATTTTTTTCATGAAGCATGAATATAGTTAATAAAAAATAAAACTCTAATGTAAAACAGTTTTGGTTAATGACTTGAAAATGTATTAACTTGTCGTTTTGTTGTTACATGTAACATTTTTTTTCTTAATAAAACATAAACCTATTTAATTTAAATCATTGTGTGTATTTTGTGACCATTTTACCCTACTTTTTCAAATTTTGAGGGTAAAGTGGTCATTTACATACAAAAACGGTCACAAAATACACACAATAGACGAAATTAAAAAGGTTTGTGTTTTAATAAGAAAAAAAAAAAAGAAAAAAAGCTATACAGAAAAACAAAAATTGACAAGTTGGATACATTTTCAAGTCATTAGCCCAAAAAGTTTCTACTAACCCCTTCATTCCAAAGTATTTTTCTTGTTAATTACCGATCTTATGTAATGAAGAACTAATGTGTCATTTACTCAAAAAAAATTGAGGATTCAAGGATGTTCTAAGTCTTTTTTGATGGCTTGCCACTCGCTTAGCCCGTCCACCTAATCTTCCCAACTCAAACTCTTGATCTTGAGGATTCAAGGATGTTCAAGTCTTATGACAACCTACACAAGAATGGACCAATATTAGTAGCTATGAAGAAAGAAAAATAGTCATGTATGCTCATTTATCATCATGTGTCACATCAATCTCATCGTTAGTTTAAAACATAAATAAATCACTAACTTGAACATCATTATTAAACACACTTACATGTTAACATAAAACCTCATATTAATCAATTCTCACCGACCTTAGCTACCGCGACCACCCGTTGCCACACAAACCTTGAAAAGAAAACCCATGAAGCTGCGCCTTCAACACATCTCCATGACCAACAGAACTCCTTACTCCAAGTCTTCAACCATTCGATAATCAAGTCATCAAGTACAAGCACACTCCATTCCTTATACATGATTACTCACTTATGGAAAAAAGAGCTCCGAGTAATTTTATCAGCTAGTAAACCCACGACCAACGCGACCTTCGGTGATATGCGCTATAACATATCATACGTAATTAGTGTTTATCTAAACATACTCGTGATGGTTAAGATAAATTCAAATACAACACCAGTGTACTACAAATTGCTTAAAATCAATTGGGATTTGACTTTTGAGCATCTCACATCGCCTTGTGTGAGAAAGTAGCTTTATGGGAGCTGGTTATAAATAAGGAGGGAGTGATTCAATTAGAAGTAGGCATGTTTAATTCTTATAAAAGCCAATGGTGAAAATGTTGCTTACAAGCTTATTATATGTGTTTTATAAGTCTGCAAGCAGTTATTCTGATCGTTGGTTTTTATAATATTTTACAAGCTTACAATTTTATATTTAAAGTTATCTAAACCTTAACACATCATAAATTTTGACCATTGGTTCTAATTGTGCAAGTTCGTCATTTTAGTGCAAATAGGTTTATCAATTCGATCATTGGTTCGAAAAAAAACATTAACTGTTATTACTATCTCAAAATATCTGAGCGCCGCTAACAAAAATTCATTGTTCCGCCCTTAATTTTAACTCCATTAAAATGGCACCTCATCAATTAACACGAAATGAACTCATATACCAGCAATGTAAGAGGAGACAACCACAAGTCCACAAGTCTACAACCTAGAAATCCGAACAAGAGCAAAGTGAAGCACTAACACGCAGCGATAAACCGATGAACATGCACTCGTGAAGAAAAAACCATTAAAGTGACACTGCACGGCCGGGACGTACATAGTTCCATGTCCTAAAAGATTTTTATGTGCTCTAGTTTTGAAAACTTCTTTCCCTCAATCTCAAAAGTTCGATTTATGTTGCATAAATATTATCATAATTTTGTTGCATAAAGAATTCATCTCCATTTCTTTCTACTAAAACTGACACGTTTTCACTAATTCACCAAAATAATTTATCAAAGACTTAATGACCTTGATCACCATACTCATTAGATTGTATGGTTAATCAGTATTTAATAGTAAAACTTTACAACCTTTCTAAATTTTCAACACAACATGCATAAGTGGATACAAGTTATGTGTAAGAGGATACTCATTGTCACCGATAGTTACTATTACAATTATATATTTCATGGCAACCAATTATCGCATAATATATGCAACACAAACTATCTCACATGTTTAAGCAGAATTTGAATCCGCGATTATTTGGTTAAGGAGTTTCTCACACAACAAGAGATGCTATTAAGACACAAGCATTTGGTATTATATATTAGCAAAAAATAAATTGTGTTCACATGTTCAAAAGAAAAATATTATTCGCATACAAATATTTTATTGTGTAGCAATTTGTAGGGAAAATTAGACTCAACATATTCACGAGTTATAAAAGCCTAAATAAACATGGCTTACTGTCTTAAAACCAACTTGAGAATATTTTAATCCTCGCAAATACAACCAATATCAATATCTCGTCATCTAAATAGAAAACGATATACCATCAATGGTTATCCCACATCTATAGTCGGTCGGTCCACGCTTCAGACTAGTCGTCCTATACCAATAACCTTATGTTTGTAAATGTCACAGTCACTTAAAGACACTTATAAAACAATTATAAGATTAAGGGAAATAAAACTAGTGCAAGTATAAAATACATTAATTAGTGTTTGTCTAAACATGTAATCGTAATGGTTGAGATAAATTAATTGGGTTTCAACTTTTGGAATCCCACATGGCATTGTGAAGAAAAGTAGATTGTGGGAGTTGGTTATAAATAAAGAGGGAATGATACAATTTGAGACAGGCATGTTAAATTACTTTAAAAGTCTACTTCAACTTTTTTTTGCTCGCAAATGATTTGAAATTTAGAAGTTTGCAAGCACAACAGGTTGGGGGTGGCTTTTATATTTTTTGACACTTATAATTTGAGGTAAAAGTTCAATATAGATCCAAAATTTATCATAGATCCAATGAACCAATAATAGTCATTCATTTTTTATTATGATAAACTTTCACCCTTTTTAAAAATTAAATATCTGCAAACCGTTAATCGTTCTGCGATAAAATTATCTTATCGCGACGATAATTAAATTATTTTTCATAGATATGCACTACTATATATTTTTAACCATTTTTTTCAAAATTTCGGTCAACAAAATCATATATGATTCGTAAAAATCATATCGATTCATAAAATCGAATCATACATGATTTTGAAAATCATATATGATTCGTAAAAATCATATATGATTTTTCGGACGAATTTTGAAAAAAATGTTTGTCGAAAATATATAAAAGTGTATATCTATATAAAGATAATTTAATTCTCGTCATGATAGTATTTTTATATTTTGAAAATTACCGTTTGTAAGATATGTTGTTTTAAAAAAATGTGAAAATGATTTTTATTAATTTAAATAAAAGATAGAGGTATAATTGGTTCGTTTGTTCTATGACAAATATGGGTTCTATATTGATCTCAACTCTATAATTTGAAACATAAAGTTAGAAAACATTGACATGTTGTAAATATAAATGGAATGTCATAAATTAATAACACATGTCTCAAAAAAATTAAAAAGTAAGTACTTTTTGTTTTTGCTTAAGCAATTAATTTTTTAACATACTGTTAAATGCATTATAGTTAACTAGTTATAATGCTTGTGCACTCACAAGTTTCAAATTATGAAAAAAAACCAAAGCTTATACAACTATATTAATTCAGTGTGAATTTACAAGTTTTATTATTCATGAGTTTGGTTTTGAAGATTTGAGGATGTTCAAGTCTTTTATGATGGCATATTGGCATGCCACTCCGCTTAGCCCGTCCACCTAATCTTCCTAGCTCGAATTCTTGTTCTTGTTCAGAAACTAGTTGCGAAAAGGAATGTAGATGTACGAGACCAAACCGGCTTCCCATTCCGTCCCAACGAGCCAATCTCCTCTCAACACATATGACACCTATACAAGACCAAGATTAGTAGCTATGAAGCAAAAAAATAAAAATAAAAAAATAGTCATATATGCTCATTTATCATCATGTATCAGCATCAATCCCTCGTTAGTCTAAAACATAAAACACACCTTAAACATACACTCCTTAGCTACCAAGACCCATTTGACCCGTTGACACAAACCTTGAAATGAAAACAAATTAAGCCGCTCCTTCAACACTCTCCACGACCAACATAACTCATACTCCAAGTATTCAACTATTCAATAATCAACCCGTGAAGTAAAAGCACCATCCATTCCTTATACATGATCACTCACTTTTGGAAAAAAGAGCTTCGAGTAACAGCTAGTAAACCCACAACAAACGTGGCTTTTAATAATATGTGTTAGACACGCATATATGTCTAACTTAAACCTCATGTGTGCAAAATCCGCCAGCAAAAAGATTAGCGCATAGGCAAACTTAAGAGCTGCGTTCTTGTCCGCAGGTCGCGCGTGTTGGAGTAAAATCAACAAGAAGATTTTGATAAAGACTTCCTTATAAACAAATTTCACTTCCTTTTCTTGGCGATGTGGGATGCACATTTTTTTCCCAAATTTTATGTTTCACATGCCTCACTTTGAGACACGATATCTCATTCATACCAACTCCATTTTTGATAAATTTTAGCTCGTTGTGAAGCTCTCGTCAAGGAGAACGTAAAGCTACCAAAAAATATGAATATATATAACATCTACATATATTGAAATGTGTCTAAAATTTGCCAAAACTCACTTTGCAAAACCATTTTTCCAACATTTTTGGGTATATATGGACCGTCACAGACCTGTGTTGCAGTATCTACATGAACAAACATAATGCAGATTAGTTAGCAGAGGGGAAACTTAACCTACTATACGAATGTGTCCAGTAGGCTTGTGTTTTATCTCTAATGGGTTGATTTAAAAAAAAGGATTAGCTAGATAGGAACCTGTTGAATGGGTTTAAAGTCGCCCGCTACAACTACAACCTCAATTCTCTTGTTCAGATAGAATAGAACATTTTCCATTTTGACCTGTTCTAACCTCAATCCTCTTGTTCAGATAAAATGGTAAGTTATCTGGTAAGATTCTGCTTTAAACCAAATCCATTTTGACCCGTCCTAAAAATTACCGTTTAAAGCCAAATCCATTGATCCATAACCGAACGTGCCTGACCTGGCCAGCTTTCTACTTTTGCTTATTCGGTCGTCGAATACTAGAATCATCAATCAATATCTGTCTTATGCAAAGACTGACATGCGTAAACATACTCTAGGAGAATCCATTGAAAAACATTAACTTCACTTACAGGCACAAAGTCTGTATTGCCTGAACGAGCTGAAAATCTAAGAAGCCATAAAGGAACACCACGATGAGATAGTAGAAGATGTATACATAGTATCAGAAAAACATGGATTACACACAGTTACGCACAACCAGGGTATAACAATGGGTACATGATTTTTTATAATCTCATAATATAAATCGGGGTATCACATAAAGTGATCAAACTATAGTTATAATCAACAACAACCGTTTCTCACAATAGTTTACACAAATTTCAAATTACAAAATAAATTTTTAACATAGTACATATTAATAACGGTAATCATGTTTCTCATGTCCTTTTCTTTTTGTTGGCATTAGCACTTGATTGCCTATAATCTTTTTCCTTACCAAACATTCCATGACCATACGTCGAAGATACTAGCTCCACAAGCAACGGAAACTGTAATGTCACGAACGAAGCAATTGGTAAACATGCTAATGCACCTATTGGAATCAGAATCCATGCTTTTCCCTGTCCAAACATAATATACAGTGTCGCACTAAAGGCTATCATCATGGATGTCACAGACACAAATAGCATCACAAGACCATATATTAATCTCTTCGGCAACTTGTAAAGAAAGTCCTCATATTCATAACGTGCTGTAAGAATTGATAGAAACAACAACAAGGAAGTTGTGGATGTAAACAACGAGATCGCATCTGAGATTGCAAATATGATTAAGCTTGCTTTCGTTTCATAAATTGGTTTCCCAGTGGCACTATCGTTTCCGCCAGGTACAGTAATTGCAGCCGCAAAGACTATTGTGATGATCAGAGCCGCCGTGATTGTATATGAATCAGCTGTCTTTTTCATCCACTCTTCCCCATCCTTTAATAGCTCCTTGTGCTCTCTTCTAAACACCATCATTGGTGTCTCTTTATTGTTGTTAAGTGTTAGTGTTTGAGTTGGTTGCACCATATTTCTCACTTCCTGTTGTTCAAAGTTATATTCAACTAAGTAAATAAAACTAAATATTGAAATCCTCTATTACTAATTTATTACTCGTTTTGTGGTAACGAGTATTGAGAAATATTTTCCACTGATGTTGTGCGAGTGTAAAGTAAATTAAGAAACCTTGTGCTTTAATCTAGAGAAACAAGCTCACCTCAAACCACTGCAACTCTCGTTGCAATTGAAGAGCTGCACCTGAAGCAACATTAAGTTTGTGTATAGGTGCCAAGCGTCCAGCCAAGTGCAATATATTGTTACCATCATCGTCTATGGATACAGAGAAGGCGAATTTGGCATAAGGTTCATGATGTAGAATATAGATGTAAACCTTTTCGCTACGGTTCAAGACTGTCAATTGATATAAATTATGCCCGTCTTTCTTAGAATTATATAATAATCCCGCAAAATATGTGGTCAGCACATCTATTGCTTCAACGGTGTTGTTTTCCACAGCTAAACAAAATGGAGACCTATAAAGACGTTCAATATCACTTGATGTATTTGTTCTATCAACTTCCTCGCATATACGACTAAGTAGCTTAATAGTTGTATTGTGCTTTACTTTATCGTCCTTGAGGTGCTTAATGTGTGGTACTGTGATTAATCAAATAGTAAACATTGTTGTAAGCTTCAAAGTTAAAATAATAATAATAAATAAATTTAAGGAGCAAGTTGAAAGCATGTCTTCAGTTTATTGTTTTTGATAATTACTCATGTTCAAGCAAAAATAAGGCACGCGGATATTTATTGTCGTATGAAGTATATGCCCTTCAATGATTCACCAAGACCTCAAAATGAGGCTAGCATAAACGAGCCCAAGCTCAAACTTAGTTTATAGAAATTAGAAATGCTACTTCTTCTTTTGTCTTTTATAGATACTAATGGCGTGGATTTCCAATAGACAAATTTTGTCGTTGATTTTAAGAATCAATCAATAAAAGTTACTTACGGCGATATTACATATGAAAAAATTTGCATTAGTGATCCGGCGGTAACAACCATTACCGAGGGATTACCAACATATCTGGCTATCAGTGTAGCCCATTTTCCCCGTAATGAATTCTTTCGGTGTCATAAGATCTATGATTCTAAGACATATTAGTTCGGTGGAAGCTTGCGTTTACCATTGAACAGTGTTGTCTCCCATAATTTGACACAAATCCTCGAGATGACTACACAAAAAAGCAGATATGATTTGTCAATAAAATAAAATGCTATAAAAAAGTGTGCATACATAATATTATTTCAATGTATGCCGATGCATATAAGTTAAAATGTTTCTTAACTATAAACAAATCACTCGTAATATGCATGGTTGAGTTTTATTAGCATACCTTCGTGGAGGCACCTCCCCGTGTACTTGGTAAAAAACTTATCCTTCTTGGGTGTCTCTTGGTTCTCCACGTCAGCGGTATCGGTACTACCCAAGCTGTTATTCTCGATTGGAATAACTTCAATACAAATATAAGCATTAATTAGTTATATATCTAGAAATAGATAAAACATCGACCAAAACCAATCAGTATGAACTACAAAAAAAAGGGGCTATAGTGACGAGAATTTAATGACGACATATATTTTTTGTCACTAAAAACACAATTTAGTTACGATATAGAATTGTCGTCACTATATCTCGTCACTTGCACTATATTTAGTGACGAAGTAATAAGTTGTCATTAACATACATGTTAGTGACGAAGTATCGGTCACTAAGTCAAGTACTTATCGTCACCGTGTAACTCATTTCTGGTTACGGTGCTTAGTCACGAAGTTTTCGTCACTACTTTTTAGATTGGTAGTCACTCAACTATTCGTCACTCACTTAAACAAATACATATTCTTATTTTGCTATCCAACACTTAAAAATACAGGGACTTAAATTGACAAAATGTCTAAATATTTAATAACCATTAAATAAGATATTATCATTCTTTCTTCATTTCTCCCTTTCCCCCATTTTCATAGCAAACACTGAAACACACAATGAAAATTGCACCATAAAAATCATTCAATTCTTCACATTTTCACACACTAAAAACACACACTAGTACTATTCCGCCATGGCTGACATCTTCCGAATCTCATTTTCACTATTTTGCCCTAATTTTTTCGGAGGTTATATCTAATCCCTAATTATTAAGAGCTAATTTCATTTAATTAGTTAGATATTATGTTAGTTGCCTGAAATTTTGTGTATTCATTGAATAATTCGTTTGTATTTGTGTTAAATTTACTTGTTTGATTGTTGATTTGATTGCGTATTAGTCAATAAACTTTAGGTTTAAAGGATCAGTTCGGATCGACTCTATTTAAACCGACATCGCTGATTTGAGTTCGAAAAGTTTAGGTTTAGTGAATTATTTTTTACTTAAATTTGATGAGGTTTACTGGATCATTGGCTACTAAATTATCGCATACCAAGTGTTTGATGAAATGTTTAGCAAAGTTAATAGGAATGGCATTTTGTTGAAGATAATTTGGTAGCTTGTTACAATAGGACTAGCATTTTGTTGTAGATAATTCGGTAGCTTGCCTAGTTTCTTTAGCGCAATGGCTGATTCGGTAGCTCTTTGATGAAGGATATCATGCTCAAATGCTAATCATAAAAATGATTGGAGGCTATAAGGTACCTGGAGTTTGTTTTTCTTGTCCATGAGCAGTATACAAAGTTAAGATTTTTATCACTTTGCAGGGCTCAAGTTGATTAGGACTAGTAATGCTAAGAATTTAGATAATAATGTGAATGATAGCCTAACAAGTGATAAAATGGCTAATGTTGTTGATATAAATGCTATGCAACAGACTGTTAGTAATGGCATGAATGAAAATAGAGGTATAGGAGTTAGATCTTTTGCCAGTACTGTTAGTTCTGTTCTGCATGAAATTGATAACAAACTTAGTCTAATTTCAACTGAGATTGAAGATGGTAGAGAGGTGGTAATATTTGAGGATGAACTAGTTATTGAGGGAAGTAAGAAACGGTTGATGACCCTCTGTAGATACAAGTGCGGTCCATTGTTTTCTGTTTTTGGGGATCTTACAGTAAAGTTGCTTAAACGTAAGAAAATATGAATTTTCCACCAAACGCCGTCAAAAGAGATTTATTACTGCAACTTCCAGCCACAAAAACTAGTAAACAAAGCTATTAACATAAGGGTATATTAATCTTAACATTCCTCTGCAAGTTAGCGCATATAAGAGTCCCTAAGAATTGATTTTCTACTAGTTAGTCAAAATCAAGTAATCTTAGGTAAGTCAATTACTCACACTGCATATATTGTAACAGTTTTACATGCCGTAAGACCCTACCTTAAGCTTGAACATGCTCAACTTGTGACAAAAGTAACTAAGTCTAATCCGATTTGAAGCCATTGTGAACTAATCAGCTACTTAATCTCTTGTCTTGATCAGGGGGACAACATTTTTCATGACTGAACGAGATCGTCTTGAAGTACGTGGACTTTTGCCTCCAAATATCATGACTGAGCAACAACAAATTGATCGCTTTAGTAAGTTAAAGCTTCATTTATCTTTCTTATTACCAAACAAATATGCTTTATTTTTTCTGCAGTGGCTTAGAAGTTTTGATCAACGTTTGCGAGAAAGTATTGATTATGCTATATTTGGTCGTGCAGATGTCTGGGTGGTTTGATTATCCCCGATCTCAGCTCTTATACTTTGCACTATCGCCACCATGGTTTCCTTTTATGTTGCTGGCCGGTTAGTTACTAATTTTACTTTCACCAGTTGTCTATAACCTTTGGTTGTTATTAGTATCACCAGTTGCTTCCTTAGTTATCTTTGTTCTAGTATGACTTTATTTTGCAACTGGAAATCTAATATGTGCGTTCATACAGCTTACATAGTGCCTCAGGTTGAACATGACTATTGAAGGCCCTCCTCCTGATGAGAATAGAGCGAATACGGTTGGCGCGGGGGCTTTGAGTGGACCGGGGGCGTTTCAGAGACCTCCAGTGGGTGGACCGCCTGGTCCGGGACAGTTTCAGGTGCCCCCCGGGCAAGGGCAGTATGGACAGAGGATGCCGGGGCCGCCTCCTCAGATGATGAGAGGTCCACCGCCTGCTGGGGGTGGTCCTCCTAGGATGCCGGGTCCACCTCCGGGTGCGCGACCTGGGATGCCACCTCCTGGTGCGTTTGGTCCTAGGCCTGGTATGCCTCCACCGCCCAACAATCAACAACAACAGCAGTAGGAGTATTGGTATGGTTCGACTTGCTTTAATGTATTTTACCTTTGTTTCATTATTTGTTTCTGAGCGTGCGTTAACTGGATTTCATTATATTTGAGGCGGGAGAATTTGTTGTTTGGTGGTATAAGGTTACAGTAGATATGTAAATATTTAGATTGGGTTAGACAGACTATCCGGCTGTGCGAAACTTGCTTTTGAACCTTGCACATGATTAAATGTTTAATGGTGTGTAGTTGTTCATTGATCGTCGAATATGAAGGCATCAAATGTGCTTTAACTGTCTGACCAAATTGGGGTTTCACCTTGTTTGTGAGTAATTTTTAAGTGACTTTTTAATATGTGTGGCATGAGTTGCTGACTTGCTATTGCCTACAACTTTAAGGTTACATTGTAATTTTATTAATAATTGCTGTTGAGTTGGGCCATGTAGAAGTGACTTGTGGTATGAAACCTGATTTAGAACCTGCATACAGTTAGTGGCTTTACTTTGATTGTGTTTGTTAGGGACTTCATATTCAAGTTTTACCTTGACCGTTTTTGGAAGTAGTCGGATAAGAACATATAGAAGGTGCAGGAAGATTATATTTGTAATGGTTAAGTCTTTCATTTACTATAATACAAAAATGAGGACTAGCCAATGGCTGCAAACTAAAGGTGATATGCAAAACGTATAAAACAATATTAGGCCGGCAAATGATCACCTTCTTCTCAGTGCACTTTAGTTATTATTGTTTATGTATCTGCTATCTTAGTTGTTTGTGAATCATACATGTTATCTACTTGTTTATGTTTGTAACCAGTTTTTTTTTTCAGTGCTAAATGACCTAAGGAAATTGTGTTACTATTCGATTGTTGAATGTTCTATGACTGGATTTAGTAGGCATGACAAGCTGTTGCTTATTGCTATGAGGTTACGATAGATACGTAAATTATTTTCACTTGTGCTAGATAGAAGTATTTGGTTGTATGTAGCTTGCTTCTGAACCTGCACAAATTATCTTACGGTTTGTACTTACTGTGATTTTATCGTTTGATGAATTTGTGGCTTTGCCTTGATTCTTAATATTTGTGGCATGAGTTGCTTATAGCTATAAGATTACATAAGATATGTTATTGCTGTTAAATTGGACTATATGTAAGTGTCTGGCTTTAAGAGATCTGATTCTGAACCCGCACATGGAAATAACCTCCTCCCCACGCAACAACTTGATGATACAGCTTACATAGTGCATTCAACAGTTATGGGTGCATTCGAGCCAAGTTGAGCATGAAGTTGCTCACAGCATTTTATGAAAAAAATTGAGCCTCAGGTTCCTTTTAGGTTTGTGGTCAGTTTGCCTAAGCCTTAGCTCGATCAGTTTACATCAGCTCCTAAAAGCTTTTATAAGCTTTAGCGTTTGGTTGCTTCATATTCATTTTGGTATTAACTTAAGTCTTGAATAAATTACAGGGGACCTATATATAGCAAGATAATTAAGCGGGTTAGTCGCTTTGGTAACGGGTCAGGACTAGTTTGGGTCAAATTAAGTAATTACGGTGTCGTCCATTTGACCAGTTATAGATGTTTGGGCATTTGTAAGCCTCAGTTTTTTATTTCTCTTTTTGTTAGTTTTAGATTTTATAGTCTGTGTGTGATCTTGGTTAATATTGGATTTGATTATATTTACTAATCTTGCAGCATGGTTGAGGTTCGTGAATCTGTAGGGGTTGCGTTTAGTACTCTGTACAAGGTAGTCCCAACATATTCTCTACTTTTTCTTACATGATCTTGTACTCTGCATATTAACCAATAATCATTTATGTTATATTAGAGTGCTTGCATGGAAGCAATTGACGAGATTGTTCCAATGCTTCTCCATGCTTTGGAGGATGATGATATGGCAGATGCTGCCCTTGATGGTCTAAAACAAATTTTGAGGTATTAAGGAACACCTTATGTGTAGTTACTCGATAGTTCTAGAATCTTTTCTTTTATAGTATACTAAAAAATCTGCTTATTATGTCAGTTTCAGGATTGAACTTTTCATCCAACTGTGTATCCAGGTATGAGTGAACAAGTCAAGCACTTTTCTGGATCATGTGTATAGTGATACCAAGTTTTAGCAGAGCAGCATTAGCAGGCATGACTGAAGAAAGCATTAGCAGAACAGCAAAGGATAGGCGTGAACGCACTTGCTAGGATATATGTTGTTGCATCAACGCCTAAACCGCGTGAAGCCAAACCAAGTTCGAACAACTAACCCTTAGAGCTAGAAGTATAAAATTAGGCAAGCTTTCTTTCAGGTTGAACATAACTGCGGTATACTTGTATAAGTTTGAATCATACAATTTCATGTTATTCGGATGTAATTAATATTATGGATTTTTATTATTATTAAATAGTAGTTTTAATCTACTGGCAATAGCAATTATAGCAAAAAATGGTATTTTTTTTAGTTATCGTTTATTATTGAGTGACCATTTTTCTCGTCACTGCTAGTTAGTAACAGTGACGACTTTTATCGTGACTACACTAACGGACGATAAGGTCTTGTTAGGTTGGGTCTATAAATGACGCTTTTTTTCGTCACTAATCTCGTAAAATAGTGATGAATTTAACCAATTTAGTGACGACTTTAGCCACTTCAGTGACGAAACTTAAGTGACGAAATGTGTTGTCACACACCCATAAGTGACGACTTTAGCTTGTCATTAAATTTAGTGTCAAATTCCAGTTTCGTCACTATTGACTTAGTGACGGAGCTATAGTGACGACAAGTGACGACCTTGATTTTCGTGACTAAACCGGTTTAGTGACGACTTTTCCACCTTTAGTGATGATTTTCCTGTCGTCACTATAGCCTTTTTTTCTTGTAGTGTACAGTGGTTACAAGTAACTCGCTGTTTATCCCCCTAACAATATCATTATCTTTATATCTACCGACAGAAAAGTGGAGTGCTGTATAGCCGGCATCGATCAGTTAGTTTAGATGTCCAGGTAACTTCTTTTGTATTAACGATTTCTCGGGCTTTCACCCAGTCATCCTTCCGAATAGCTTTGATTAGTCGGTTTTCTACTTTGGCATCTGAAGAGAAACAGCGACGTTATTAATGCATGGGGTATATTGCCTCTTTTACAATAGTGATTAATATTGACATAATAGAAGTAAGTGGATCAATTAAGTATATACAAATTTAAAGAAAAACCAATATTGATAATCCAAGATCATACATACAGTATTGATAAACATAACTGCTACTGTATTTATTTGCTAAACAGACAGATTTATGGAGAAAAAAAAAATCATGATTATACTTAACAATAAAACGATCTGAAAAGCTCACATACGACGAAAACTTTTTGTTGCCGTCGGAAAACAAGAAGTCCCAATCCTACACTATTTTTTAACCCCAAATAAATACGCGGCTGTGAAGTATATATTTATATCAACCTAATATTATAAGCATTTAAACACTTTTTTATAAGACGGAATGAGTACTAAAAATAGTTCTTATGTTCTAAGTTTCTAACAGTACATCATAAAAATGAACATTTCATTTTTCTTACCAGTTTTGATATGAGTAATGATTATTTAGCATGATATTGTTTACAAACATATATATCATGAGTTCTATGTTTAATATCATCAAGGAATCCTTCGAAAAACTACCTTTTCGTCTTTCTTCATCAACATCAAAACTAAGCTTATCTTGCACAACATTTGCGAGCTTTTCATCTAACCGGGTGACGCATAAAGGAAGTTTTGCTTTCGAAGTTTCTGTGATGAACACCGAGAGATCTTCATCACATTCAATTTCAGTAACAGGAAACCAAGGAGATCCAGTTCTGTAATGGACCTCCAATTTTAAACGATATGACTTTGTATTGACTTTGAATTGTTTGTTTAGGATGTCAGTTATCTCTGACAGTGTTATATGCTTTGGTACAACCTTTATTGAACTTTTGGAATTCTTGAAGAACCATTCTTTGCCGTCATATTCCCATTTTCCATTGTACGCGATAAATATTGTAACATGATCTAAAACAGAAAACGATGGATGTAAATAAACATGCATAGGGTAAACTTAATCCTTAAGCATTAAAGCATAGAGCATTGATTGCATGCCTAATTAGTATGACTAAATATATCTAATCCTGTGTGTCAGAATTCTGTTGGTGATAGCAAAGGGACTCACTTTTTCACAAATCAATAAACAATTTTCACATCCATTTAGGCATAAAATTTGTCATACTTTTAGGTCTCTCAATCATTTTTATAGCACAGCTTCAAAGTTGATTTCAATGTATTATAAAAGCTGGAAAGTCTCACATACAAACTTTTTTTACTATATTTTGCATCAATAATTATGCAATTTGATTTCACAAATGGGTCATATATTGGTGGTCATTGCAACCCCTTGTGCTAAATGAGATAATGTAGTCAAATGTAATCTTACAACTCTAGAATGTTTACTAAGAATAATTGACATTTTCCTTTACTTATAAAACTTAAAAGTGAAACATGAAATGGTAACATGCATGATTCGATGAATAAAACGTCAACGTAACCAAATACACGCCATAAAGGAATTGGTGTGCTCTATATCAAATCATTAGGTATTAAGTAACAATTCTAATGATGAATAAACTATACATGCTTAATAAATTGACATCGTCTACATATAATAATAAGCAAGTTGGTGATCGATATACGATTATACCTAAAAGCCGGTTCTAGATCTTACGAAAGAATTCGAATGACACACAAATTATCTTTTAATGACTCAGATTTAATAAATAGTGAAATAATTGAAGAGCACATAAAAAGTAGGTTGATATTCAACAACATACTCCCTAATACAAGGACATTATAACAAATAAGATAGAACAATATTGAGGTTTCTACGGTAAATTTATACTGTAACAAATAAGATGGAACAATATTGGGTAGGGTTCATACCTTCATTGTTGTCGTTGTTGTTGCTGGTTGAGTTCATACCTTCTTTGATGTCATTCTTGATGTTGCTGATAGTGCCTGGGTAAGTCATTAGAGTTGCATGTGTTAATTAAGAGTTCTAATGAAAATTAGTCTATGCTTTGGACTTTATGACATCTTCATATAACCCAACACAAAAAAGAGCAAGGTTAGATCAAGTGGTTAACACCCTTTCCTCTGGAGACATAGGTTAAGGGTTCGATCCTCACCCCTTGCAAGGCCGGAGGTCTTTTTCTACTTTTGGTAGAACAAGAAGCAACCTCTCTACCTTAGGTAGGGGTATGGCTGTCTACGTCTTAACCTCCCCCATACACCGTGGAAGACGGTATTGGGAGTTACTTTACTTTTACTTTTTTTCATATAACCCAACACAAAGTCGTCTATATTATAGAACACATACAGAATAGCAAAAGAAGTGCACATACTATGTAGGAATAGCATAAACAATGAAAAATATTATAATATTGGAGCTATACCTTCAGAATTGATATTGCTACTCTTTGTATCGCTTGAGGAAGCCATTACACTGTGTTTTCAAAGTTGTTATATCATGGAAATGAGAGGATAAGGATGAGAATTTATAGAGACTTTGGGTTCTTTACTGATGTTTTAAGGAAGGAATTGAAGCAAAGGGAATTTAAGATACTTCTTTTTTATCACAAAATCTTCCTTCTAAATGATTCTTTTCTTACCTTCAAACTATTCTCCATGCAAATCACACTCTGATTTGTATAATAGAAGTAAGTAATCCGTCCACCTTCAACTTCAACCAATATCTATGTATCTTTATGTTAATGAGAATACCAGTGTAGTGCGCACGTGTTGCGACAACAAGAAAGATATAGCTAAGTTTTTGGACAAACAATGATTTTGATTATATGTTTTCCGAAACAACAACTTTAAAGTGACAATAGATTTATATTAATATGTAATTATTTTTTTTTCCTCTCCAAAGAAGTTCGAATGCAGCGTAAATTGTATATTGTTGATTTTGTTAATATGATTCCTGTATATACTTTGCAAAATTGTTAATTTTCATAAAAAGAAGTATTCTGGATCTTTGATTGAATAAGATAAGATGTAAAGTTAATTTAGTTATTTTACTTTACTTCATTTTTAATTGTGAGTTTTATGTCTATGCAGTTACTAGCTAAAATAAGATAAGACAAATCCTAAAATATGGTTACTAGTTTTTAAAACCGTGTATACATGAGGTTGTTAAATACTCCCTCCGTCCCTAAATAAGTGTCCAGTTTGATTTTTCAAAGTCAAACTGGATCAACTTTTACCATATCTATTTTTGCGAGTGTTATATAATACTTGATGCAAAATATATGAATTGATTGGGTTTTAAGTGTGTTTTTCATTGATATAGTTTTTCATCAAGTATTATATAACACAAAAAAAAATATTTACGGTCAAAGTTGAACTTGTTTGACTTTGAAAATTCAAACCGGACACTTATTTAGGGACGGAGGGAGTATTATCTTTTTATAAAATTATGTAAAATATATTATAATTATATAGTTATAATACTTGTGCACGCGCAAGTGTTTGTTTAAGTTTTTCACTATGTATTAATAATGATTGATATTTGGTATATACTTTGTTGATCGAAGAATTTTACTTTGTTTAACTGACATGGTATTCAGGCTACTGTTGTTTAAATTTAACTATTAAGATCATATTTTTGACATTATGCCTAGTTGATAGCAAGTAATGAGCCTTGAATAAATGTTTTTTTGGATATCAATTTCTAAAATTTAAAGAGGAATTACTTGAGTTATTGCTATAAGTACAATCTCATGTTTTATTTTCATCCCATAGTAACCCGTGGTTAGTGCCTTCATTTTGATAGATATATAGGTCTCTTCAATTTTAGCCGTATTTCATTTTTAACCCGTGTATGCGCGGGTTAAACTTATAAAGAGAAAAATGAGGCGTTATTTAATGTGAATAGTAAAAGCAATATTTTTTTTCGGATATCGTAACTTAATTTCATAAGAGGAATAACATGAGTCATTTATATATATATATATATATATATATACATACATATATAATCTTGTTATTCATTTACATGTCACCGTAATTTGTACTTTCATTTGATATTTATAATTTTGTGCATATACATTAATTAATTTAATATATAATGATAATAATATTTATAAATAACAACAACATATTTGATGTTTTTTAGAAAAGAAATAAATTTAAAGTCTAGAGTATATTTATTAAATTTATAAAGTTATTAAAAAAAAAATGAAAACTGATAAGTTTACGTAGGTTTATATAAATTATCTTAACAACTAAAGTTTTATTAAAAACCCTTTCTTTTTATAGTTTTTTTTTACAAAATCTACATATGTGTTTTTATACATATTTAATTTGCTTGATGAAATTTAGATGAGTTTAACTAAATTGAATATAATTTTGACTTTATTGGCCAATTAGAAGGATCGATTTTAAAATTGAGTTCCGCCATTAGTCAATAAAAAAAATGAGTTTTTTTCATTTTGTATCTTCTCTTGTTATCTAAAAGATGAAACAACTATTATCAAATATTTCCTTCAATAATGTAAATTCATTATGGTTCCAAATATCTCGGATATTAATTACTAAAATTTATTTCATGGATGAACTATCATCTTCGAGTTTTATGAAAAATTCAATAAATAAAATTGTGCAAAAGAAATGCAAGTCCAACACATTAACATTTAAGAAAAGTTGATGAAGAAAAGAATAACATCTTTATTTTATGAGAGTACATAACAAGTCAGCTATTTTATTCATTAACATTTAAGAAAAGTTGATAAAGAAAAGAATAACATTTTTATTTTATGAGAGTACATAACAAGTAAGCTATTTTATTCTTTTACAACACCATCACATGTTGGTTATGAGTAAAGGGAGCAGAAACAATTGTAGTACAATTTTAACAATGGTGACAATTTTTGTATTGAATAAATAGAATAGCTTCAAAAGGTAACAAAAAATTATTAGAAATATTATATATCCTATACAATTATGTGTATGTAATATGTATTGTGTCATACTATTGCAGGTCGAGTGAAACTATGAAACTCAGTTCGCGAAACAAATATATTATAGGTGACCGATACACTTTGCGAAAGTTTACATATATGATCGGTGAGCAAAGAGGTGATTATGTTTCAGTTAAGATTTAGGAAGTTTGTTGTATAAACAAATATGTGTGCTTTGATGGCACGTGGCCATCAAAGGTGTTGAACATATATAAATAACGCAACGTATTACATGCTTGTGTGACTGAATGGCAGATGAGATCATGAGTTCATAGCTTTGAATCGGTACAAATTTCCTTTCTTTGTTTACAGTTAGAATGTAAGGTTTCATATAGAAACAAAAAATATATATGCTGATATGATAGTCCTTTTAGCTTCAAATAGTAGTATGCATATGCTCTTTAACTTTTCTTTTAGTATAATTAGATAAGTTATTTAAAGATCGGAAAAATGGCTAGGTCTTATTGCTAATCGACTTCCATAATTTTTTTTATAACATTGCTAATCTACTGGAGCATTAGGTCAATGGGTGGAGCTCTTGTGCTTGAGTTAATTGACCTGAGTTTGAGTCATATCCTTGGCATTTGCTTTAGATAGGTACCCGCATCCGCCAGACCTATAGGCACACTGGAGAGACTTTGTGGAATAAGAGATCGGGGGTCGAGTCTCGGCTTGTCTCACTCCAAGTGGTGCTCCTCTGGTCCAGGAGAGTTTTCGGAGTTATTCCTTGTGGGGTGGACAATGGTTGGTACCAAAAGGCACCCGAGATCAGGGTGTTCCCGCCAATCTACACCTTTTTGTGGAATTTCTGACAAAGCTCAGCAAATCTGAACAAATGTATCCATAGTCATAACTAGACATATCTTTCTAGTTATTTTAGCATGACTAACGATGACCATTACACCTTGCTATCAACTGTCATGTGCAAGTTGTCTTGCGTTCTTGCTCCATTTTGTAAACCGTATGTTGCATAATCATCAATGGGTTACAATATTGTGAATATATAATACGCTAATGGGCCTAAATACAAATACTAATCTAATATAGTAAAATGACTGGGCCTAAATAATACATCTGCTAACAGCCCCCCACAGTTTGAGCGGGAGAAGAACGAACACTCAAGCTGGAGCGAAACTCATCAAACAATGACGTAGGCAGGCCTTTGGTGAAGATATCTGCATACTGAAAATGAGACGGAACATGTAGAACACGAATGTGACCGGTGGCAACCAAATCACGAACAATGTGAATATCAATCTCAATATGCTTCGTACGTTGATGCTGCACGGGATTTGAAGAGAGATAGACAACACTCACATTATCACAATAAACAAGTGTAGCCGTAGAAAGAGGGGTATGAAGCTCACGTAATAAATTACGTAACCAGCAGGTCTCCGCAACAGCATTGGCAACACCCCGATACCCGACCTCAAAGACTCGGCGAAAGCGAAAGCGAACCGCCAGAGGACCAAGACAAAAGATTGTTTCTAAGAAAAATACAATAACCAGAAGTAGACCGACGTGTAGTAGGACAGCCAGCCTAGTCGGCATCTGAATAAGCAATCAAAGATGATGTCGACGATGAATAAAGCTGTAAACCATAGTCTAATGTACCCCGAACATAACGTAGTATCCGCTTAAGAGCAGTAAAATGTGGCTCCCGAGGATCATGCATAAAAAGAAAAATTTGCTGAACTGCATAAGAGATATCCGACTTAGTAAAGGTAAGATACTGAAGAGCACCTGCAAGACTACGATACAAAGTAGGGTCAGAAACAAGATCACCATCAGCACCAAGTTTGGTATCTGTATCAACAGGAGTCTGACATGGGTTACAAGTGAGCATATTTGCACGCTCAAGAACCTCAATAGCATACTTCGATTGAGAGAGAAACATCCCCGAAGTATCACGCGATACAGAGATACCCAAAAAATAATAAAGAGGCCCAAGATCAGTCATAGAAAACTCTGCATGAAGTGAAGCAATAACCTGCTGTAGTAGGGTAAATGAAGAAGCAATCAAAACTATGTCATCCACATATAAAAATAAGTATGCAACATCTGTCCCCTGTCGAAAGATAAAAAGGGAGGTGTCACACCGACTGTGACAAAACCCAACACGAGCCGCGTAAGCAGCAAACCTCTGAAACCAGGCTCGAGGATCCTGTTTAAGTGTGACACACGGTAATTTTTCACTTATTATTAAATAATAAATGGTAATTTATTATTACATTCATTAAGCATACATTAACTTGCTTGAGCATTTTGAGTGGATAACTCATACATTTTAGCATACTGTATAACCTGTTAATTAGAGTATTTTGATATTCTTGTCCTGAAATTCTCTTATGATTAAATTTGTAAGACGAGAGGTTATCTCGTTTTCCCATTGAGACCGACACCGCACGTGTACCGACATTATGATAAGGGCAAAATAATCATATGATAAATCCCCGGAATAGAAAATATTACCAATATAATACCATTTCAGAAAATGTATTCATAAGGCGTTCCCGCATAAAAAGTATCAAATTATAATACTTCATTCACGGTATAATATCGCGGGACACAAAATACATAATACAAATTTTAGTTACTTACAACACTCAATAATTAAAATTTACCTCAAGAATTAAAATGTTACAAAATATTTAAGAAAATAAAAACCTTTATCCATCTACTCTTGTTTTAGCCGCCCCCCTCTACCCTTTTTTTTTTCTTTTTTTCGTTTTCTGCCTTCCCTCTATTCCCCACGTTTCTCTCTTTCACAAAGAGATAACAACAAAATTCCATATTCCCCAAAAGGTTCTATCTTTTCCTGCTACTCTACCCTTCGACTAGGTCAATGCACCCAAAAAGAAAGATTGATCAAAATGGAACCTGCAATAGCCTCTTTCATCCTCACTCCTACATACAAGGTATTTTGGTGAATGTATTTGTCTCTCCTTTCGCTACCCTCGTCCACGCCGCTCCGATTTAGGGTCAAACTATGTGGAAAACTAGAAGGGGGGTTGAATAGTTTTGCCAATTCAAACTTCCTTTTAATCTATTTAGATTGACTTGTGTCAATCTATTTGGATGTGTGTGTTGGATGTTGATAAACAAGCATATAAAGGTAAGTAATGAAAAGATAAGAGTAAGAAGCACAAAACCACAACGCGAGTATTTATAGTGGTTCAGCTACAAGGACACCTTCCTTGCCCTACTCCACTCCCCGAGTCACCTACTCGAGAGTTCGTAATCACTACACCAATCTCCTTATGGCGGAGAAGCCTTCACAACGTCGCCTACCCTTTTTTCGGTGCTAGGCTAACCACCGGGTTCTTTCACTCCAAGGTGAACCACACCTACACAACGTCGCCTACCCTTTATAAGGTACTAGGCTAAGTACCTACTTTTTTCACTCCAAGGTGAACTACACCTTACCAACGTCGCCTACCCTTTATTAGGTACTAGGCTAAGTACCTAGTTCCATTGCAATGGAGGAACTACTACCACACTACACCAATGACTAATCCCAAAGGAGATCTACTCCTTTACAACATCATCAAGGATATCAATATCCTTGTATCTAATGCTAGTCTATCTAGTACATCGAAGCACACCATATCGAATGTACATCTAAGGCATCTTTCACTAATGCCTTTGACTAGATCTACAAGACACCTTTCACTAATGTCTTGTGTCTTCACTTCTAAGCACCTTTCACTAATGATTCTAGTCTTGACTTCTAAGCACCTTTCACTAATGCTTCTTGTCTTGACTTCTAAGCACCTACCACAAGTGCTTATGCTATAGACGATAGATACCCTTCACTAATATCTTCGTCTTGACACTTGAGACATATTTCATTAATGTCTTCAACACTACACTTCTTTGAAGAAAGAAAGGAATCATCAACAAGAATACTTCAGTAGCCTTGATGATGAGGAAGCATGGCAAATCATGGACTTGAGCTTGCTCGACTTCAAATGTGGTGATCTTGCCTTTAAGAGGAACCTAAAAGATCACACAAAAACAAAACTACAAACATAGATCTCTTAGATCTGAGGTTAGTGAGTTTTAACTCGGGGAGAAAGTGTGTTAGAAAGGGGTGAGAAACAATGAAGAAATGGCTCACTATTTATGAGGAAAAATCCTCGCTCCCGGATCCCACGGATCCTTCCACAAGGGATCCGTCTAGCATTAAGCTAGGGATCCGTGGGACGCCCTTTACCCATGGGTATTTTGGTTATGGGTCATGGGTCATGGGTTGAACCATGGATCTTTAGCTAGATACAATGTATCTTTGAGTGCAATGAACTTGGTCACTTGGGTATGGGTTGATCCATGGGTTATGGATATTATCCATGTATGATATAAGCATGATGTCATGCAATGGATTATGGGTCAAGCTCCATGGGTTATGGGCTTTGGGTTGTACCCAACTACATTCAATGTATTTGCCCAATGGGTTGTGATACTTAAGTTTCTACCCATTTATGTTACCCAATATACTACATACTAGTTATGTGTATATTATACCCAAATATGTAAACACTAGTTATTGTACATATGTATTACTAAGTCATAAAATCACTTATACTTGTTTTAGTATTTTATGTGAAAGTGTGAATATGTTAGAAACTATTAGTTCAAACCATTTACGTATTTTATTTGTTTCGTTAACATGATTTTACGTTTGTTATCGACAAAACATTAGAAGATCGTGAAATATAAATAAACGTTTTACGGCTTATTTGTATTAACAATCTCCCTTTTGTTGATGACAAAACATAAAATTATTTTAAGGAAAAGCTAAAATTGTAAAAGTTTGAATTTGTAGTTTTACTTTCTTCTCCCCTTTTGTCGAAACAAAAGTGTTTGAAGGAAAGCAACACATCATTTTTAAGAAAAACATGTGAAAGAAATAAAAATTAAAAGAAATAGAGAGCAAGTAACGGGAAAGGATCTCGTCTTTACTCCCACTTGACGAGTCCATCCCTATGTAAGGGCGTCAAGAAAGTGATACTAATCTAGTTTGTTTGCAAGTAATTTTGCAAAAGATTTCGTCTAAGTGACGAATGTGCTCCCCCTTGATGATTGCAATTACGCAAGGGGATGTCACGAAATGTTAACCTAATATTGCAAGTAATTTGCAATCTATTGCTTTGACATAAAGCTCCCCCTAGCTTTAGGATGTCAAAAGTCTTCATGTGTAAATTGAATAACTACAAAACAAAGGTTAGAAAGCAAGTATAATTCACAATTTCCTGCAAATGTGGTTCAAGTTAGTAAAAATAGCTTCGTCTCACGGATCCCACGGTTCCTCCTAGTAGGGATCCGTCTAGGCAATCGAGGGATTCGTATTAGTTGATTAATTTCAAGAAAGGTGATATAACAAGTAATGTTATCACAAAATGAGATATGAATACAAAGTAATCATATGCTCAGAAAAATAACAAGTAGCATGTTATCCCATTTAATAAAACTAGAGTTATGATATACATCACTTTAAAAACTAAGAAAATAAGAAAATACATGACTAGGAATTTCTAAACCAATTATCGCTTGATGCTAGGACACCACTAAAATCTTCTAGCTCAAGTTTTGTTTAGGTTTAATCTCGTCGAAACGTTCGAGGAGATGGTAGAACATAAATTGTTGGTCTTCTCGTACTTCATGTATCAAGCTTTCAACATGTTGACAATGATAGCAATCTTTGTCATGGATAGGTAGTGGTGGTGGAAGAAATGAAATGGCTTGATGCGAGGGATCAAGTGAAGCGGCTTGTGGAGCTTCAAACGGTGGAGGGATTGGTGGAGGCGCATTTGAGAATGGCTCGACCAAGAATGATGGTGGTGGTATAGAAGTGTCAACTTCCATATGGTCGGGTGGTTGACTTTGATGATTTCTCATAATCCAAATGGGATTATATGATGGAAACGGTGAAAAGGAAGCCGGAGCAAGTGTTGACTCAACACCTTCATTTTGTACCATTATTCCTCTTAATGAGGAAAATGTTGTCGGCGGAAGCGGATGAGACGGCCTAGGAGGCAAGTCCTCTAAATTGTAGAGGTGTGGTGATGATAGTGGGGATGTAAAAGAGATAGCTCTAGGAACCAATGGTGATGGTTTAGTGGAGATGATATGTTTTGGCCTAGGAGGTATGGTGGTGTTTGGGATAGGTAGTTTTGTGGGTACTATCCTTTTAGGAATTGGTTTGATTGGTTGAGGAAAGATCCTATCATTTGTTGGCATGACCGGAGATGATTCGGTTGAAGAGATTTCATGTATAACACGAGCCTTTTTCATGGGTGGTTCTTTGGTGGATAAGTTACTACTTGGGGTTTTCCACATGATGAGATGATTTCAAGAGGTTTGTAAGGGTTTCTAAAGTGTTGAAAGTTATGATGAAGGTGATGACTATGGAGGTCCTAACAAAGTGGTTTATAAACCAAGAAATTTGGCAAGTGCATTTAAGCCTTAAGCCACTAGGATTCATTTGAATGTGATGATTAACATGCACAAGAGTCAACTACCGAGTTTGCACTGATCTAGGAACTCATTAAGATGAGATGGAGTGTTTGAGTTAGGAAGATGAGTTGAATTGATTGTTTTGCAAGATTTGACATAAAGCGTCATCCGGATCCCACGGTTCCTCCTCGGAGGGATCCGTCTAGGCTAATCCTAGGGATCCGCTCTCAAGAGACTATGAAAGAGTGGAAATGATGTTTCTAAGATCTAAGATCTATATTATCTTGAGTGTTTCAGTCCTCCTAAGTGTCTTAAATGAAGGGGTGCTTAAGTACTTGAGGGTAATGTGTGTTGTAGCTAATGATTGTCTTTTATGGAAGGATTTGGAACTTTCATGAGTACCAATTGATGAGCAAGAATGACACTAAAGATGAGAGTGTCAATTGAAGCTAAATGATCCTAGAGATCAGGTTGTGACTTAGGATAGTGTTTTGGAAAATATCATAGAAGCTTTGAGATGGGAAAAACTAGAGTTTAATCAACTTTGATCAATTTTGAAGTAAGGATGATTTATGATCAATTTTGCCATAATCGAAAGATTTCTAAAGCTAAATGTGAGGGATCAAGTGAAAAAATGAAGTGTGAGTTTGAGAGCGGAAGAGTAATGGATAATGAAACGATAGATCTACAAGCGTCTTAGAGTGTGATCTAGGTGAGTTATGTGTGAGTAGGAAAGATCACCTATCTTGATAAGGACTTAATTTGCCTTAAGACACTATGTTTAGCTTAGTGTGAGGTGTTCTAAGGATATGTTTGAAATATAATGCTTGCAATTGCATTTTACATTGCCGGATCCCACGGTTCCCTAAGTGTAGGGATCGGTCTAGCACAATCTTTGGGATCCGCCCATCGCTCAGCAGACCTTTACTAAAGGTATGCAATGATCTTGACAATGCATTATATCTCAAGGATAGTCTAAAAGGAGTTCTAATACTATGATATCAAATGTAAGATGTTTTATTTCATGAAAGAAATTGGATTACATTGATAAAGCACGAGTACAAGAGAATTGATCATATTTTGGAATACTACTAGGTTCCTTGAGTGTTTTCGCTAGGAGGATCATTATGTGATTGATGAGTGTTGGTGGAATCAAGAATGAAGAAAGTCTTCATGAGAGATATGTTTAGCGGTTCCATCATCTTGTTTACAAGTACGTACAATGGACTTTGAAATTGAGGATGGAAGTGCATAACGTTGTGATAGAGGCGTGTCAAGAAAATTCCATAAGGGACGAGTTTATTCTTGGAGCCTTGAAGATTTACAATTCGCCTTGCGAAGAAGTAGGCGAGATTGTATGGTTGTTGTGTTAGCAAACAGTACAACATGTGAGCACAACACGCGGGAGGGATTTCTCAATTTCCCCTAAGACTCCAAACATTTTCACGTAGGATGAGTGCAAGAGGCTTGTACTCTTCTTGGATGTCTCGTGTGAAGATAATGTTTGGATCGGAGTAATATGGTCGAGGTTTGCATATTATGCGATTTAAATCTTCCGGGGAGGGTATGTGTGGGCAATATGGACTATTTTCTTCACGAAAGTTGAAGAGAGAATCAAGAGACCAATCTTCGGTGAAGGTACATTTTCCATGATTTGGAATCCGGAGGATGTGAGCAAAATGCCCAAGGGTTAAAGTAAACTTTTGATTCTTGATATAAAACCAAAGAGATAGAGAGCGATCCTCGTTACGAACGAGTTCGACTTGACGGAAGAATTCCATTATGAACCTTGGACATATCTTCTCGTTGATTTCAAGAAGACATTCTAGTCCTATGGCTCGGAAGGATGTATTGATACCTTCTTCGAATTGTAGAGAGGTGTCTACAATACGTCATTCGTGGAAGTGACGGTTTTCGAGATTATTGAACCCACGGACATGATTGCCAGGCATGTTGGGTTCAAGAGAGATGTTCGGAGTGTAGACGCTAGTGAGTGAAAAATCAAACTCATATTAATGCGTCATAGTTGAACCTATAGAAATGATAAGTTAAAACAAAGATGTTTGTGGTCAACCTATGATTATCTAATGTTTTTACTAGATTTTTATTAACAATGGTTTTTAACACTCTAACTCACTCAACGTTTTGATTTTCTAGTGGATTATTACTTTTAGAAAGATAGTGGTTTTTAATCTTGCATGAAAACTGTTTACAAGTAGGACGGATCCTACGGTTCCTTTACAAAAGGGATCCGACTAGTATATCATCCGGGATCCGTGGATCTGTAATAACAGAAACAGATTTGATAAACACATAGGTTTTACATTTTTATACCACGAAATATGTTTTATCCTACAATTTCTTTTAGCATGCATACATGAATTCTAATGTATCACGAAAGAATATGAAACAAAAAAAATCAAAAGAAATGACAAACATATTATGATAATAATAACCTAGATAACTAGATTATTAGTAATATTGCATTTCAATACTAAGGATGATACAAAGGATTGGGTATATGATCCCAATGTAGATTAACAACATAAAGTAAATGTCTCCATATGTGAACTTCATCATAGGGAACACAAGTGCGATGAGCACGAGCGCGATGTAAGCCATGTTGATGACGAATCTTCTTGGTTTCGGTTGAGATGGAATGAGGAGTAAGATAAAGTTTTTGAATGAGAGAAAATTTTTGAAATTGGAAGATTTGAAAAAGTGAGGATTTGATAGAGTGTTCGACGGTGGGAGTATTTATGGGGAAGGAGGAATTTTTGAAATTCGTGTTTTGTTTTATTATTGGATTAAAAGAAACAAAACATAAGTTTTATATACCACGACTTTAGACGAGAAATAAAACACGTATGTGAGAAAAAAGGCTTCCTAATGAAGCTTCATGTAAAACATGTATAAGCACAAAAGATAATCATATAAATACCTAAATAGGCATACTTAATTATCAAGCAAAATAAAAAGAAAATCATACCTTTAGCGCACTTAGGAATGTCTTTACAAATGACACAACAAATGTCACTTAGATGATTCCCGCTCCTTTGCGATTAAGATACCTTCTTAAGGAAGGTATTCTTGTTACCAAGCGATTCCTATTGCTTGGTGGGTATGAGCTTTGACTAATCAACATGACAAAGAAGATTAGTGCAATTAAATGAAACAAGTAAATAAAAAAAAATGTTGTTATCAAATCAACATCCAAACATATAGTTTTAAAGACATGGTGTTGTTTTTATGAAAAACTTTCTTTGTAGTTTTCAATTAACTATGGATCGTATCAAGTTTTTAAAGTACAATATACTTCAAGAAACTTGGTAACGAAGCTCTGATGCCAATTGTGGAAAACTAGAAGGGGGGGTTGAATAGTTTTGCCAATTAAAACTTTCTTTTAATCTATTTAGATTGACTTGTGTCAATCTATTTGGATGTGTGTGTTGGATGTTGATAAACAAGCATATAAAGGTAAGTAATGAAATGATAAGAGTAAGAAGCACAAAACCACAACGCAATTATTTATAGTGGTTCGGCTACAAGGACACCTTCCTTGCCCTACTCCACTCCCCGATTCACCTACTCGAGAGTTCGTAATTACTACACCAATCTCCTTATGGCGGAGAAGCCTTCACAACGTCGCCTACCCTTTTTCCGGTGCTAGGCTAACCACAGGGTTCTTTCACTCCAAGGTGAACCACACCTACACAACGCCGCCCACCCTTTATAAGGTACTAGGCTAAGTACCTAGTTCTTTCACTCCAAGGTGAACTACACCTTACCAACGTCGCCTACCCTTTATTAGGTACTAGGCTAAGCACCTAGTTCAATTGCAATGGAGGAACTACTACCACACTACACCAACGACTAATCCCAAAGGAGATCTACTCCTTTACAACATCATCAAGGATATCAATATCCTTAGATCTAATGCTAGTTTATCTAGTACATCGAAACACACCATATCGAATGTACATCTAAGGCACCTTTCACTAATGCCTTTGACTAGATCTACAAGACACCTTTCACTAATGTCTTATGTCTTCACTTCTAAGAACCTTTTACTAATGCTTCTAGTCTTGACTTCTAAGCACCTTTCACTAATGCTTCTTGTCTTGACTTCTAAGCACCTACCACAAGTGCTTATGCTATAGACGATAGATACCCTTCACTAATATCTTTGTCTTGAAACTTGAGACATCTTTCACTAATGTCTTCAACACTACACTTCTTTGAAGAAAGAAAGGAATCATCAACAAGAAGACTTCAGTAGCCTTGATGATGAGGAAGCATGGCAACTCATGGACTTGAGCTTGCTCGAATTCAAAGGTGGTGATCTTGCCTTTAAGAGGAACCTAAAGATCACACAAAACAAAACTACAAACATAGATCTCTTAGATTTGAGGTTAGTGAGTTTTAACTCGTGGAGAAAGTGTGTTAGAAAGGGTGAGAAACAATGAAGAAATGGCTCACTATTTATAGAGGAAAAATCTCATGTCCCCGGATCCCACGGATCCCTTTCACAAGGGATCCGTCTAGCGTTAAGCTAGGGATCCGTGGGACGCCCTTTACCCATGGGTATTTTGGTTATGGGTCATGGGTTGAACCATGGATCTTTAGCTAGATACAATGTATCTTTGAGTGCAATGCACCTTGTCACTTGGGTATGCGTTGATCCATGGGTTATGGATATTATCCATGTATGATATAAGCATGATGTCATGCAATGGGTTATGGGTCAAGCTCCATGGGTTATGGGCTTTGGGTTGTACCCAACTACATTTAATGTATTTGCCCAATGGGTTATGATACTTAAGTTTCTACCCATTTATGTTAGCCAATATACTACATACTAGTTATGTGTATATTATACCCAAATATGTAAACACTAGTTGTTGTACATATGTATTATTAAGTCATAAAATCACTTATACTTGTTTTAGTGTTTTATGTAAAAGTGTGAATATGTTAGAAACTATTAGTTCAAACCATTTACGTATTTTATTTGTTTCGTTAACATGATTTTACGTTTGTTATCGACAAAATATTAGAAGATCGTAAAATATAAACAAACGTTTTTACGGCTTATTTGTATTAACAAACTATCTAAGGGATAGCTTTGGGAGCATTACATGTCACTTTCCTCTTCCTATTTGCTGTGAAGAATCGCAAGGTGTGATGATAGGAGTGGATGGAAGACAACTTTAACCCTAATTGGTAACCTATCAAAACCCAAGAAGAAATGAGGGTCAAACAACTCCTTATGCTACCCTTTCTTATGGTTGTCGACCCACAAGGGATTCCACACTCCCATCACAAGATCAATAACAAACAAATAGTAGGTGATTATAATCATAAAGTCTCTTATTGAAACTCTTGTTGGGTAACTCTTGTTCAGGTCAAAGACAGCCATTCCGCTCGGGTCGGAGAGATTTCAAGTTGGGTTTCTTAGTTCACTTCCTTGTTCGAGCCATCGCTAAGGTTCCAAAAGGTTTACCTTGCTCCTATCTTTTAATACCATTATGTAATTTATTCATGTAAATACACTAATTAATGTCAAAGTAAATTTTTCCTTTAGTTCTTGCTGTTAGCAATTGAATTCGAATATGGAAGATAAATAAAGAAATGAAGTATAGGTGAATGTTGTTAAGGAGTCTTATACTTTTTGTCTTGTAATCTTTCTGTCGAAACAATCGAATCCACTAGTTGAGAAATTGGTTTATAGAAATTTATTAGTATCGATGATAAGAAGTAGGAACTTGATGTGTTAAGGACACTTTGTTTAATTGTCATAAACCTTGTGATAAGATTAGTCATTTTATTCATGTTCATTGAATCTGGAATTTTAATGAGGTTGTGGCATTTTGCCTAACGTTCGAAAACTAGTGTTTTTACCAGTGTTGCAAAACAAGGCCTACAAGGCCGATTAATCACCGATTAGGTGCTACTAGGCCACCAACCTTGCCGATTTGTGTAACTGGGTCAAACAAATCGGTCAACAACGGTCAATGGCGGTCAACGACTGTTAGCAGTGGTCAAACTTGTCGGAAACTTGCAAATCTTGTTGGAAATACCCAAAACTTGTCTTGAACAAGTTTTAATCAATTATATTTGATGTTTTTATCTCATTACAAGATGATTTTCAAAGAAATTCTTGTGTAGAATACCCAAATCTACCGAAATACCCAAACTTGCCGAAAATGCCAATCCGATTAATCACCGATTAATCCCGCCTTGACCGACATACAAGCTACTGGGGTCGACTTCGACTACCGATTCACGATTTTTGCAACCTTGGTTTTTAGCTTAATCAAGTAAAATCGGAGTTATGTCGACTCGAGTACTTAGAAGTATAAGAACCTTGTCATCTAAGCACTTTCATTTGCTATCTCGGATAGGAGCACTTGACTCGTGTAGTGTCCGTTTTGAAAGCTTTCTCACATAAAGTACCATTTACAAACTCCCTCCCAACTCCCAAGTTTATGTCTAGGAATTTCTCATGTGGTCATATGACTAGTAGTCAATTTGTAAGTAGAGATCGAGGATCATTGTAGTAATGGTCAAGTCGAGTTATGAGGGGCGAAGGATTGTCGACCAGTTACAAGACTCGAGACAGAAATGTAGTAGACACGTTAGTGTCGAACCTGGAACCCTCGACCATTTTCTTGTGTCTACGTCATGCTACAAATTCTCTTTGGTGCAAGTATTTCCCTCATTGAAATTTAACGCAAAAGTTACAGCAATGAAATAGGCCATCTAGAAATTTGTAACAATCCTTATACATTGCTTGGGCCACAGCCCAAAATATCTTCCTAAAACCATCTATGGGCCGAGCCCTTTTCTTTTACATATATCACTTCGGGCCTAAACCCAATGTTGTACCCATTTCTGTCGGGCCACAGCCCACCCGCGTATTATGGGTGCACGGCTAATATTTAGTCAGGTCATCAAATAAAACATGAAGGTGTAAACGGAAGTCAAATAAACTAAGCTCGTTCCCTCATATTCATTACCTTTCATTTCGTTGTATGCCGTCACAACATCAAGTGTAAAATTCGTAATACAAGTCAACCTAAATAAGAGAAACAAGTGCTAAAAGTATAATTTACTTAACAAGTTTCATATCAAAATGTTAAAGTCAATGTGTTCGGGTAGACACATTTATGTCAAGTAAATTACTAGTCGTGAATTGTAAATGTTAAGAACCAATTTTTAACAAACAAATAGTGCCTAACTATATCATTTTATGAAATAATAAATTTGAAAGTCTTCAAATTTAAAATGAGTAATTTCTAAAAACAATTAGAAAATAAATCAACTTTGTTTGATTTTGACGATACAATTATGTGTCAACATGAATAATTATGTATATACATGTATATACTTACTAGAAAAATATTATGATTATTTTACAAGCCAAATTCGGTCTTAATATCATTATAAGAACAAGATTAAATTAATTATTCTAAGTAAGTCCTACTTAAAATAATGAACTAAAATGTTGCCCTCCTTATCTAGGTCGCGTGTCGGTGCAGTTCCATAACACTCATTGAAATTACACCTTTGGACTACTTATTGCTAAGGTGAGTTTATAGCCTCATTTTTACTTGATAAATTGTTTTATACGTTTTGGGGGAAAAAATATGCAAAACCTTTTTATGGACCTGAACTATTGCATGATTACTATTACGTGGTTTAGCCTAAGCCCTTATGTCCCTAGAAATGCCCCTTTCATGAACCGTCAGTTCCCTGTCGGGAAGCCTGAATGTTATAAATAGATCTATTGAGGGTGACTCCTCCATTCGGTTGGCCATACTTAGGCCAAGGCGAAACGTATACCATGTCAGAATCGAGTGTAGAAGGACAAAACACTCGGATTGGGCCCCATATATTGTATGACTTCAGTTAGCATACAGAAACTGTCGTAGTATCGGTTGCATGAACTTAGTGCTAACGTAATAGACTTTCATCCATATGTCGTTATATTCGTTGTAATGATTATATGTCTTTGATTATGGTCCATGCTTACTGTTTTTATTATAAACCTATGAACTCACTAGCTTTTAGCTGACCTTTTTAGAATATTTTCTCAGGTGTTTGATTTGAAATCATGATTCAAGGCAAGGAGTTGCAATGGTCGTAGTTATGCTAAAAGAAGTGTTTTAACACATAATGATGTTTTATTTGGAACCACAAAACTTATGGGTTGTGCCCTTTTATATAAACAATGTTTGTAAGACAATGTTTTTAAAACAATTTTATGAAATTAAAAAGAGTATGTATTCCGTTCTTTATTACTTGTGTTATGATCTCCGATTTAGTAGCACCCCATGACCCGTATGCTTCCGCTAAAACAGATTTTGGGGTGTTACATTAAGCCCATATAATGACCTCTGCAAAAGACAAACATGATCGGGACACCGAGGATCCCGAAAACCAGGAGGCTGATGCATATAAACAGTCTCAGATAAATATCCATGCAAAAACGCATTCTTTACATCAAGCTGATGAACTAGCCAGTGTCGAGAAATGGCAAGACTAAGAACTGTACGAATAGTAGCCGGTTTCACTACCGGGCTAAATGTCTCATCAACATCAATACCTGTAAGCTGGGTGCTGCCATTCGCCACAAGGCGAGCTTTGTACCTGTTAAGACTACCATCTGCATTATGTTTATGCCGAAACTGCCACATAGAACGAACAATGTTCGCGTCTGTTGGCCTAGGCACAAGAATCCAATTATTATTTTTGATTAATGCATTATATTCATCAATCATAGCACTATACCAGTTGAGGTCCTTGAACGCATGGGTGTAAGACTTGGGAAGTGGTGAAATGGTGGACACATTGAATGTAAAACGTTGGGTAGGACGATTAGAACCAACACGAAAGCGAGTGATCATAGGGTAAGTCAACAAAGGATATGGATTGGTATTGTGGGTCGGTTGAGCAGTGGCGTTGGGTTGATTGAGGGGTTGTTGTTGTTGTTGAGTTGAAGGTGTTGTTGGGCCGTGATGAGGAGTGGCATGGGTAGGAGCGGGCTGGGAAGCGGGGGTTGGGCTGTGCGTAGTAGTGGATTGAGAGGAGGAAAGTGGGCCTGAAGTATTAAGTGTTGTTGGACTGTGGGGAGTAGTGGTTTGAACCGAAGGTGAGGAATTTATGTGTGGGGCGATGGGAACAGTGGGAGTAGGCAAGGAGGTGTTAATTGATTTGGTGAGTAGTTGTTGTATAAGGTTTGGGGAGGTATCTAAGAAAGTGTAAGAGGGTGAGGTATTAGGAGTCATAGATCCATAAGGACATACCGTCTCATCAAAAGTCACGTGACGAGAAAGTATAATTTTGTTAGTGTTTAAATCAAGACACCTATACCCGCGATGATTGGTGGGATACCCAAGGAAAATGGATGGTGTTGCTCGCGGTTCAAGTTAATGATTGGTGTGTACATGGGGGTAACAAAGACACCCAAAAACACGGAGATCCGTATAAGTAGGTGTGGTTTTATATAGGCTAGTGTGGGGAATCTCATTGTTTATTGCGGTGGAGGGTATAATGTTTAAAAGATAAGTTGCCATGTGAAGGGCTTCAACCCAAAAAGTAGGTGGTAAGTTTGCTTGAAATAAAAGGGTTTGGATGAGGTTGTTAATGGTGCGTATCATTCTCTCGGATTTGCCATTCTGTTGCGATGTTTTTGGACAAGAGAAACGAATGGTAATACCATTAGAGGCAAATAACTGGTGCAAGGCATTGTTGTCAAACTCGCCCCCATGATCACATTGCAAAGATTTAATGTCACAATTAAATTGGTTCTTAACAAAAGCACGAAAATGAATAAATTTTGACAAAGCATCAGACTTATTTCGTAAAGGATACACCCATAAATAATGCGAGAAATGATCAAGAAACAAAACATAGTATTTAATACCCGTAAGACTCGGAAGTGGAGAAGTCCACAAATCCGAATGAACAATATCAAAGGAGACTTAACAATTGTATCCGAAAGCGAAAAAGGAAGTCGCACGTGCTTGCCAAGTTGACAAGCATGACAAAGCACGGGAGACTTAGTCTTATTACAAGAAATGAAGTTATTAGAAGCTAAAGAACGTAACACGTCACTTCCAGGATGTCCAAGACGTTGGTGCCACGTATGCTGACTGACCACAAACGCTTTAGGTGTTGACGGGAATGTGACCGGATACAAATCACCCGTGCTGTCACATCGGAGTAGAATTTGACGAGTCCAGAAGTCCTTCACAGAAAAACCAAACTCATCAAATTCGATGGTACAATTATTATCACGAACAAACTGACGAACCGAAATTAATTTTTTTACAATATTAGGTGTAATGATATTATTTAAGTGAAGTGTGCGATATGGGGTGGTCAATGTGCTATGGCCCGTGTTGGTGACAGGAATACTTTTCCCGTCACCAACAAGAATAGATGGATACATGCAAGGATTAAAAATAGTACTAAGGGTGTGCTTGGTTAGGGGGTTAAGGGGGTGGGGAATGGGTAAGGTATTCAAAAGGGCCCATATCACAAATAATTTAGTGCTTGGTTGGGGAGGGGTAAGGGATTGATTACCCCGTAATGGGTAATGAACCATTATAGAGTAAATTGAGGGGTAAGGGATTCATTACCCACCCCACTCATTCCTTTGCATTCTTTTCCCTTTCCTTTTCCCTTTCCCCACTTTGAACCAAGTGGACCCTAAGATTAGTAGCAGAGGAGTTGAGATGAGAGGACGCACCGGTGTCCATGTTCCGATTGGAATTGGTAGGATCATGAAGTGTCATTGTGCTAAAGGCTTGCGGTAGAAGCGTTTCTTGACCGGGTAGAGTAGACGATGAAGCCGGGGCCTGAACAGTACATAAACATAGCATGTTGTGGAGGAGTGAAAACACTAGTGGGTTGTTGTGCTTGTTGAAACCCGGGGGGTGCACTGGGCCGTGAGCCCATGGAGGAAGCTGCAAGTGGCTGTGATTGAATCTGGCCTGTTAAAGGTGAAAGGCCATACTGGGCTAACAAACTTTGGGCCTGAAGGAGTGCTAGTAGTTGCTGCTGTCCAGCCATATTTAATCCACCAGTACCAAGCCCACTAGGCATTAAAGCTTGGAAGCTAGAGTTACGATTGGTGCTATGAGAACCAGTGGTATTACGAGAGTTTGTATTGGAGGCACTAGTATTTATATTATTCCCACGACTAGAATTATGAATGAATCTACAATTGTTACCCAGCGGCAATAGCCTCGACCAAAATTATGACATACCTGTTGCTCAAAATTGCGTGTGTTGTTACGAGAGTCCCGGTTGTTACGGGAATCTGGACCACGAGAGTTGTGAGTCTCGGCTAGTAGCACTTGTGGTGCCGAGGAGGTGGTATTAGTGGACAACATTGGAGACTTAGATCTTAGCCTCATCTCTTCGGTCGTGACCGTAGACCGCATTGTTGCAAGATCAGGAAAGGGATCTTTGTGAGAGATGACAGTGGCAAGATTGGCATATTTGTCACTTAAGCCATTTATAGCATAAGTAACAACATCGTCGTCCGACATGGTCGAGCCAAGGTCGTTGAGAAGAGTGATGATAGACTCAATCTTTGAAAAATATACATCAGCCGTTTGATCACCCATTTGAATCACACGTAATTCACCTTTTAAGGCAATTGTCCGTGTGCGTTTGTTCTCTTGAAATATTGCTTCGACTTGCTCCCAAGTTTCTTTAGCCGTTTCAGGGTTTGCTTTGATTAGCCTACGTTGAAGAGTAGGCGAAAGAGTGAGGAAGATCCATGATTTAACAATGGAATCTCCCGTCACCCACTCATCAGTCGGAGGAGGCGATGATGAGGTGCTTGCTGCAGTACCTTGAATGTGCGTTAGGACACCAAAGTTTTGGCAGTGAATGGTGAAAAAGTAGCACCAAGAGGATTAGTTTAACTCATCAAGGTCGAGTTTGACGGGAACAAGGTTATTGATATTGTGGACGGCATAGAGTTTTTCAACGAGTGTTAGTGTTGGAGGTGGTGGAGAGTGATCACCAGTAGTCATTAGGATGGTGATGTACGGGATGTATGCGACAGTAGTATGGCAGAAAGTTGTGTAGGGTAGGGAAGCTGTAAATCGGTGATCTTGTATTAGGGTTTAGAGCATCCTTTTAGGCTGATACCATGTAAACCGTATATTGCATAATCATCAATGGGTTACAATATTGTGAATATATAATACGCTAATGGGCCTAAATACAAATACTAATCTAATATAGTAAACATAATGACTGGGCCTAAATAATCATCTGCTAACACATTTTGTATTCTTACGCAGATTTATAGTTAAAATGTAGTAATCACTACATATGTATACATGTATGAAGTTTTGTGTTACTTCTTTCATAGAAAGTTATCACAGTGCACGTTTTTCCTGCAACAAATTTAAAAACTAAAATAAAATCGAAACCGCTTTATTCCTAAAATAAATTAAACTAACAAAAATATAAACCCAATGTGTGGTATTCCTTGAAACAAAATGACATAAAAATAATAAATAAAATAAAAATAAGAGGGTGCAATCATGAAATTATGAAAGGTACGATAAGTTTACCCTTTCAAATTTTATTGTTCACTAGTCTTTTACTTTTTCATCAAATTATGTTCATCAAGCGACTAATTTCTTTTGTTTATCTCTTCTACGCTCAAAATCTTAAAAAATACGTATTAACACCTAAATAATAGTATCTTTGATTTTCTAGTAGGGGTGGAAACGAGCTGAGCCGAGCTCGAGCTCGTTAAGGCTCGAGCTTGGCTCGTTTATATATATAAAGCTCGAGCTCGGGCTCAAGCTCGTTCGAGCCTTATACTTTGAGCTCGAGCTCGGCTCGTGAAAATTTTCACAAGCTCGAGCTCGGCTCGGGCTCGACTAATTTTATGATGTTTTGAGCTCGGCTCGTTAATTACATAAAGCTGAGGCTCGCTTACTACTTTAAGCTCGCTTATACGTATGACGATATATACACGTATATAATTCTAGGGCTCGTTTAGGCTCATGAGCCAACTCGAGCTTTTGTACATAGCTCGGGCTCGAGCTCGATTATTAAATGAGCCCAAAATTAGGCTGAGCTCTGGCTCAAGCTCGTTTAAGCTCTGCCTGCTCTGTTTTTACCGATTCGATCCCGAGGTTTTTCACGAAATGGCTCATTGCGTTACACCCCTATTTTCTAGCTTCTTGTGAAAGTTTGATTATCGTCCAAAAAAGAAAAAGAAAATAGGAAACACACCGGAATAACTTATTACACTTTTCACGTGTTTATTTTTAATTTTATTTGATCCTTGTGAGGTCCATATATGCTAGATAACCAAACATGAGCAACAAAATGTCGGTACTAATTCAACAAATATATTTTTATGTATTTTAAAGTAGGGTGCCACGTTGTTTTGGACGTTTAATTCGTTTATTTTGCTATGCCCATACCCAATAACCACATGACATCTGGCATAAACTATTCGTACGTGCTCACGCGCCCTTTAAGTTTGTTCTACGATCATATGTGGATTCTTAAAAGAAGCTTACTTAGACAGGGTGTTATATCGTCCTTACGTTAGCGTCACATTAACATTTAATAAATTATCAAACTCACCACTAAACAAGTTTTAGTGTCATGGTCATCACCAACAAAAAATATAAAAATACTTTATTTTGTACAAACATACTGCGCGCGCGCGCACAAAAAAAAAAGAAAAAAAAATGAAAAGTTGTTCGGTGGTGCAGACCAAACCAATGCAAATACTTGAGGATGTCCGCGGCTGGGCCGGGGATGGATGCTATGGTTTTGGCGCGTGAAAGGTGGAGGTGGTGGTGGTAGACCACCTCCCATAGTGACCAACCTTGTATATTTGGAAACCAACTTTTTTAGTGTCTAGGAATGTCTAAACTATATCCAGATTTACTGTTCATTTTTTTCATTCATGGCAGAGGAGGAGGTGGCAGTGGAAAAATAAAACCAAACTGAAAATGATGAAAATATATATACAATTCTTGTCGAGAGGGTGAAAATCAGAAAGAAATTCATCACAGGACAGAAATGGCAGCCAAAACCAATTGCGGTCGGAGAAACTATAGACTATATGATCTAATATAGAGTAATGTCATCTCCATAGAGACAAGATTATCAGCTATGTATGATGGATATATGATACAAAAACCTTAAAGTCCAACAAGTTCGCGACATGTCTATATATATACAACAGGGTCGAGTCCGCTTATGCTCTATACAATACAATAACCCTACTTATATTGAGTTATAGACGAAGAGCCAGCATACGTGAATGTGGGAATGTATATGAGGTAAATTACGCGCAAGTCTAAAGATATCGGAATCACATTGTAATCCCGGCCCTTCAATTCCCAGTCCCAAGTCATTAGTTAGAATTAAGAAGTTATCTTTATCAAAAAGTACTGCAATACAGCAGATTAGTTAACTTGTAGCAATTTAGATAATAAAACTAACGTAAACTAACTTTTATTTATTATTACAGTATTATTTTTTGACATAATTAGTTTTCTCCATTCTTCACCTTGTTACTAAAATCAGTAATACTAACTATATATCGATCTCGAGTGTAAAACAGGTTTTCAATTAGTTCCTTGAGCTGGTACCACCACAACCAAATTGATCGACGATAATATCCGTGAGACAAACTTACATTTCGTCGAGTTGATTCACTTCCTGATGCTATATACGAAGGTGGCAGATTTTTTGCAATTATCCTAGCACGGCTACAACTCGGACAACTTTTTTTGAGAGAAACCCAATGACGGTGACAATCACGGTGGAAAAAGTGGCGGCATGGTAATCGTTTGATGACATCGCCTTTGTTTATAACGTCCATGCACACAGCGCAAACGGGTCGTCGGACTTGTGAGTTTCCCATTAGGTTGTGTATATGGATTTTGTATAGTAAACTTTACGTTTAATTATACGTTTAATTACGTTTAATTATATGTGCATAGAACTATGACTATATATAATTAGAAATATGTGTATGTGACGTTTATTATTGTTGAACATGTGCATATTTGTTTATGTATCCCGTGTACAGGTGTAGATAATATTTTATTTGTAACATGTACACATGTAAATAACTACTTTCGTAACTAAGAATTGTGACCAGTGATCCATATATTATTTATTGAGAAATTTTGAATTGAAAATTTGACAAATTTTGCTAAATATATTATTTAACTTTGATAATATTTGCTACATTTTCTTTGAAATTTGTTAATGGCTTACTTCTTAATCTCAACATTTTCACCTTCATTATCTAATATAACTCCAAAACAATATTCAACTTTTATATCTCAAAGCAATCTAAAAAACTGGTCCATTGATCTTTTACAACTTCCAATAAGTTCCAATTTGAAACTGTATCCAATCTTATTCGTCACACGTCATCTATCAATCTCGGTAAAAAATAGGGACTCAAACAGTTCCATCAGCTGGTACACCCACAAAAAAACTTGGCTTGTGATAATCTACGTGAGTTACACATACATTCCCTAAGGACGTTGCATGGTGTCTTCCTGTATACTCCAACGTTGATTTTGTCCGAATTTTAATAGCACAGCGACAAGTTGGGCAGCTTTTTTTTGTGTGAAAAGCCATTGGTGAATACATGCACGGTGGAAGTAGTGGTGACATGGTAGTCGTGTGATCTTGTTACCGTCGTGAAGATCGTCCATGCAGACGACACAAATGGTGGTTGGTGATGCTGATAGGAGGTATGAACACTGGTTTGAGAATTGCTTTTGTTCATACTTCTCCATATTGTAGTTGACTTGATATAAATTGATGTATGTCTATTTATATATGTTTGTGTTCGGCATGTGATGTGTGTGTATTACGTGTATATAATTTGCATCGTCATCAAGGATTTAGATTTATATTCTTATTTTAATTTAACTCATTGACGAAGTGTATCGAAGAAACTTTAAGGCCAGGTCAAATGTTGGCCAAGTAGAAAATACATGTTTAATAATTAACTAATTAAGGAGATGATTTTGCTCCAATAAAATGGCACCTCATCAACTAACACGAAATGAACTCATATACTAGCAACGTAAGAGGAGACAACTACAATTCTACAACCTAGAAACTCGAAGAGCAACAAAGTGAAGTACCAAAATGCAGCAATAAACCGATAAACCTGCACTCGTGAAGAAAAAACCATTAAAGGGACACTAGAAGTGCAAGGGGACGTATTTAGTCCAAGGGTAGCTAAAAGGTAAAGCTACTAAAGCAATCGCTTTAGGCACCCAATTTTATTAGACGTCATTATGTAATAAAGTAGTCACCTATATTCTTTAGGCATAAGGACTATTAGATACTAAGTCCATCATTTTAGTTTTATGAAAAGGACCAAAAACGTTATTTTAGGGTAAAAAGCTCATTTTAGTTTTTTTAGGCCCTTGGATTAGGATTCGAGGCCACATTTGTCTTTATCTTTAATCTTAGGCTTAGATACTATCATATATCAAGTCCATCATTTTAATTTTATAAAAAAGACCAACATATATAGTCTTTTAAGGTAATGGAAAAAATTGAATTAAGCTTATTTTAGTAATTAGTATTCTTGAAGACTGATAGATAGGGTTGTAAATGAACTAAAAGTTCGACGATTTGTTTGAACTATTCAAAGGATGATACACTTTTTATTAGGAATGAGCACGGCACCGGTCCCATACCGATCCCGCATCAATTAGTGGACCGATTTTTCTCGAGCATAAATTAGTGGTACCGCACCGCATCGAACGGATTCGGATATCGGTACCGGTAGCGCATCGAAAATCGGGTTTTCCGCTTTTTTCGAATTTCCGATTTGGTACCGTTCTGCATCAATTAGTAGTCCCGATTTTTTTCACCTTATTTCATAGTCCCGTACTGCATCGTATTTCAAAAATCGGTATCGTTTGCACGGTTCCGGTTCGGTTCCGGATTCGATTCAAATGCTCATCCCTACTTTTTATGTTTTAGGCTCTTTTGATCATGTTTTTTTTTACAATGAATACGGTTTTTTTATTATATAATGAACACAAACATAGTGTTTCTTTCACTTAACTGTTTAAGTATTCATGCTGGGTTTGTTCGATAGAATGTTCATGAACGAACACGTACAAGCCCACTTGTGTTGGTTAAGTGTGTCGTCTTAACGCGCGCTATTTGTCATTTGATTTCTCTATTTGTCATTTTGTTTTTCAACCATCAACTAGTTCTTAACTTTACTAAACGTTTTTGGTTTTCTAGTTAGACATTATACCAGTCCACTAACTTTTATTAAAAACATAGCAAATAATCAAAAAGGCCCTACTTTTGAACTTTTTTGTTTTAGGGCTCGATTAAGCTTGACGATTATGTATATTTTCTTAACGGCAACTAATTATATCACAATACATATAACACAAACTATCTCACATGTTCTAAGCAAGATTTGAACCCGCAATTATTTAGTTAATTATAGAGCTTTTCACACATCAAGAGATATAATTGATAAACAAGCATTTGGTATTATAAATTAGCAAAAAATAAATTGTGTTCACATGTTTAAAAGGAGAAAATATTGTTCGCATACAAATATTTTATTGTGTAGCAATTTGTAGAGAAAATTAGACTCAACATATTTACGAGTTATAAAAGGCTAAATAAGCTTACAATTGTTCATTACATTTTTTTACCTGTGCATTTGTAAAAGGAAGAAATTCTACATAGTTCTTGCAAAGTTTGTTACTGCAGAGAAAAATCTATCTAACATATCTATGAAAACCTTCGATAGTCTGCCACCACCTGTTTAATTATCTTATCCATAAACATGGCTTATCGTCTTAAAACCAACTCGAGAAGATTTTAATCCTCGTAAATACAACCAATATCAATACCCGTCATTTAAATAGAAAATGATATACCATCAGTGGTTATCCAACATCGAAGGTGTTGATTATAAATAGAAAGACAAGGGTGACATTAAAGGTAGGCTAGTTGAAATTTTCATATTTTCTTTCCTGCATCTTTATCATCATATAAATTTCTCAATTTGATGTTAGTTAAAGCTTAATTTTACAAAGTTCAAAAGCAAGTAAGTTGATAGGATTGGAGTTTTTCAAGTTTCAGTAGGCTGACTAAATGGGTAGATATATATGGCGTTAGTCTGGAAACTCTAATATGAGAAGGCGTTTGAGGTGTATTTTATTACAATGGTCATAATGCTGCTAAGGCACCAAGACACCATGTTTTTACAACGTGGCATTTCATCGAAGGGTTGAAGTCCATCAACGAAAATCTTTTTCAATCGTTGCAAGAAAGTTAGGGATCCAGATAAGCTAAGTGAAGAATTACAAAATTGTGTTTGATGCACACAGGCTTAATGCTTGGAACTTACATGAACAACACATGAACATGGAAGGGTTTTTGAGTCTCTTAATAGACCTTATGACATAATACAAAAGGCTCTTAATATAGCTTAAATGGCTTAATATATAGAGCTTATGATATAGTACATAAGGCTCTTAATGAGCACAAACACGACGTTAAAAAAGGACACTCGTATATACTTATCACTATATATATATGTCTTGCAAAATAAATTTAACATGTGAAACCAAACCATTTCCTCCAGTCACAAGATTTTTATAGACTTCTTGATAGTAATACTCATTTTCAGTCATCTTGGCAGCAACAGATGTTTCGAATTTTGAGTATGTTAATCTTTACAAACCATACAACTTTAGTGTTGATCACCAAGTTACATTCCTATTTGCAACTAAAGCACTAGTAAGAAGACCAAGATTAGACGGTCCAGGAATCAGAGTAGCCATTCTATCAGGTCGGTGGTTCAACCGGTCCGACATGTTGGATCTACGAGTCTCAAGAACCGAATGACCTGGCATATAATTGAGAAATTTACATGTGTAAAAAAGAAATGGAAACCAGTTATAAGAAACACAAAATCTTATAGAAATTGATTGTGCTTATTATACTTCATAGCATCTTCTCTTGCTTTTCGTACTTCAAGTTCTCGTATTTATACCGGCTTATATCAGTAACTTATGTTTTAAAATGTCACAATTACTCAAAGATAATTTATAAAGTAATTATAAAACTATGGAGATACAATTAGTGCAAGTATATCATCATAACATACATTAATCCGTTTTTATCTAAACATGTAGTCGTAATGGGTAAGATAAATTCAAATACACCAGTGAACTACAAAATGCTTCAAATAAACTGGGTTTTGAATTTTGGCATCCCACGTCGCTTTGTAAAGAAAAGTAGCTTCATGGGAATTGGTTATAAATGAGAAGGGAAGGATACTATTAGAAGTAGGCATGCTGGTGTCCTTTAAAAGCCTACCGTAACAGCCCTGGCATGTGAGCTTATGATTTGAAATTTATAAGTTTGCACGCATGAGATGTCACCGTAGTCTTTTAAGTCATCGACAAGCTTATAATTTTAATAGTAAAGTTAGAAAACTTTAACACGCCAGAAATATAAATGGTTAATGTCATAGATTTTTTTACAAATGTTTCAATTTTCTTTCAATTCAGTAATTTTCCTTTAGTTTTTTTAGGTGATTAATTTTTTTAGATATTGTTAAATGTATCATAGTTAGCTAGTTATAATGTTTGTGCCTTCGTAAGTTTCAAACTATGAGTACAACTAATACTTATATCTAACTTTATTAATTCAGTGTGACCTTATAATTTTTTATTATTCATGATTTGATTATTTCAAATTCTTTTATCCTTCATAATTATTTATGGAACGTATATTTGAAGACCCCAATGGCGGAACTTGAGGATTCTTGTTCGGGGGGCTAAGGTCATGCTAGCGTCACTTTCATATAAATAAAACATCGATATGGGTAACAGTAAAGTACGAAAGAGCAACCGCAAAAATGATGACTTAGCTAGCCACTGATGCCAAAGTATTGGAGAAGTTAAATGTCGACATAAGAGAAGTTTGGAGACAATATAGTCGAACTTCAACCAAATAAACATGAAAGTTAAACAATCACAAATACAAAAAATACCAGAAAAGAAATTAAAATCGTGGGTTAACGGGTTTTCTCACCTTTGACTTTTTTAGAACGGGGTTTATTTTATTAAATTACTAGTTATAGGGACCCGTGCACGCATGGGGTTCGGGCAACGATAACAACAAATAATTATTTTTTAAATGTACGTTTTCAGGCAAATGGGTGGCTATAGGTTGTTTGGTATGTCAAATGAGTTTAGTTTGTTTTTTCATGTAATATGGGTCTAAGGGGGTGTTTGTCTTCGCGTTTTGGAGTGGATTATTAGATTATCACGTTTTGAAAACGTGATAATTTATTCAAAGGTGTTTGGATGACTTATCTCAAAACGTGATTTTTTACTTTTTTTCCACTGAAAACGACGTTTTGAAAAAGTAAGATGGGGCTGCAGTTGAAAAACGTGGTTTTCAAAACTTACTTTTTAAAAAACGTGATTTTAAATAAGCAAAGACAAACACCCCTAAAGTGAAATTAAAGTGGTCCAATGGGTTAATGATATATAACCATAGTAGTGCAATTCGATAAAGTTGAGTTCTACTACCATGAATCGCCCCATCATTTACAATAAAAGCACACTAAAATTCAGAATCATAAGTCGCTAATTCATCGCTAGTGACCATTTGGAGCATAATGTATTAGAATTTGTAGATTTGTATAAATTTACATAAACTATTAAGAAATAACATTAGAGTGGGATCTTAAGATCCCGATCCGATCTTACGATCACGATCTTGCAAAGACGAAAACGATCCTGGGTAGGATCCCGATCTTGACAACCTTGATTTGGAGAATAGAACGTTACATGTTTCAATTGCAGAACATGTGCATAAAGGACATTTTTATTGAAAACTACTTAAGTGTATATTAATAACTTAACGAGTATTTACCTTGTAAGAAAGTCTCAAGTAATCTGACCAAGACATCTTTTGTAGACCACATTTCTTGTTCGATTTGTTGGTTTTCCGTCCTTGTCGCAAATGAGCACCATTATACCTTTTTGCTAAGTGGGCCTATACTCGAAGATTCCAAGTATCACCAAGTCTAAAAAGCTACAATGGGTTTTACTTACTTGTAAAGGTCCTTCAACTTCAATCGATGCAGTGTTGGAATTATATATCATGACAATCAATAATAAAACACAAAACATCAAAGAATACATGCGGAAGCGTATAGGAAAGCTTAACGAATAATTAATTAACATAAACTAGAATATGTGTACCTTTCTTGATTCTAGCCGAACAAGAATCAAATCCACAAAACTAGCAATTGCATTAACCATAATTAGGGTTTATAGGATTATGTGAATTATCCCTTACCGTTTTTGTAATTCAATCCAAGAATACTAACAATAATGTGTTAGTACCACTTTCTTGTACACACGTACTATACCGAATTAAAAGAATGCTAGTTTTAATTAAACAAATAATTTTGTTTTGGAAAAGAAGTGTGTCGACACCTTAGGGAGGTGGTCGACCGGTTTTAAACACAAAAAACATACAAACACTTTTGGTTTTAGGTTATGAGTACAAGAGATGCAAATCGAAGACCCCTTAGCCTTGTATATATACTCAACTAAACTTGGAGAACAAGTTGAGTTTGGGTTGGGTTGGGAAACACCCCTAGCCGATCGGTTATGGTATCCCTCAAGGGATTCCGGAACCTTACCAATATTAATCTGCAATCTAGTCCTTTCCAATTACATTTAACGACCGTTAGTCCATTACACTTAATTACTTAACGTCCGTTATAATTATTTTGTTTAATTAATAAATAAATATAACTATTACATTAAATTATTAACTTTAATTGTCATACACAAAGTGTGCAATCCCGTGGTCTCGAGTTCGATCCTAACTCACGTCTACTAATTTATATCCATAAAACAACATGTAGAAGGTTCATTTTTGTCACCTCTTCCATTGTGCGTAAACTGGGATGACAAACAAGTCAATACCATACATGGAACCATTAACCAAAAGTTGATTTAGAATATACATTTGTATAATAAAACCAATGCAATTTTAAAAGCATAGTCTTTGTAACACCCCGACCCGACAAGGGTAAAGATATCACAATACGGTTCCATATCAGAACTTTAACTAATGTACAAAAGCGGAAGCCTTTACAAAAACTTACAAAAGATAGTATAAATAACTTAATATTCAAATAAATCTAAGATCTCTATGGTCAAATCTTGCTCTCGTCTCTACTTTCAAACCCAGATCAGCTATCCCATAAGCTCATCTTGAATGCTAAATACCTGCCGCAGGAAAAGAAAAGTGCGGCTGAGCTTACAAAGCCCGTGAACGGATATAATGTAAACAAAAGCTAAACAAAACCAATATACTTAATAACGATAATAAAATGAAATAATGACGAAGGATCTTTTAGGATTCTCGGAAGCACAAATATACGTAAATCCAAACAACCACATAACAGCTTTAGACTTCACATAGCACATTACTAACACAAACACAAACATATCGAACAACCAAACACATAGCATATCAAAATAACAGACACGATAAGCCAAACGGAAAGTCTAAGAGCTAACGGAAACGCTTCCTAGAAAATAATCATGGCATTCATACAAGTCAATGAAGCAACATTTAAAACACTTAATTCAATATTATAGCAAATAAAATAGCGCATGTGTCACTACATATAATAGCTAAACCGGTTCTCGATCAAATCCTAACCTTAGCGAGTTTTAAACATGGCGGTCACATACGCAGATGATAATTAACCTTCAAAACACTCAATTGTGCACTAGCACATTCATCTCGCAGATCAACGATTCACGTAACGATAACAAATCATAATATCGATATACGAATCAGTTTTAACGATTAATCCTATCCTAGCATGGCAACTAATAATCACTTGAACAAATACGTCATAAGCACATTCACGAACATATCATATAAGAAATATCTTTCTTCTTCAAAAGGTAACATCGAAAATAAATGGAGTAGCTAGCTCCCGTGATTTTGTGAAGACGCAGATTAATACCGACATCATTCACCGATAACATATCGGATAACAGATCGATCTAGGATGCATCCATACGCCCTTCCTACATATTCAAAAATATGCTTCACCATCCGAGACGCAAGCGTAACATCACTCTATCGCCCTAGAGTCATATCGAGGTGCATCACTGATACGGACATGGAACCCCCATGACTAGTTAAATATTTGGTTCAGTTTCCAACTGACCTTAGTCAAACAGATTTTCAGATATAGCACAGATCATAGTCAAACACAAGGTCACAGATAACATATCAGATAGTTCATATCATAAGGTTCATATTCAGATATTCAGAGGTCATAAGTTCATATCATAGTAGTATATCATATATTCGTAAGCAGAAGTTCATAATCAATCATAGCAAAGTTCAACGATTGTGCATATCAAATTCTTCCTAACATAAGTTCACATCAGATATTGCATAGTTCACTTGAACATAAATTCAGATAAGTAACAGATCAAACATTCCGAAAGGGTTCATAGCAATGGCATCGGAAATCCTAATAAGCATGAGAGAATGACAAAGAAGGAAAACATGAGGACCTTTATCGAAAAGGTCGTAATATCTCAGACGATAACACAAGTGTCTTAAAGTAAGACGAATATCCGACCTTAAAGCAAATGAAAGGAAAGCAAGCGAATGTAGAAATACGAAGATGTAACGCCGCGCCTCCAAATCGAATCTACAGGATTATGATTTATTTAATACTTATTAGTATAACGGATTAATCTCATTAATACTTTTAGAGTTGTCAGATTATTCTCATTTTTAATGACGGACGGAATTCCAACATTTTAGAATATTAATCATTACTTAGCCAAACTTATGGGTTACAAATGATAGATAGTAAACTTAAGGGTTTAATATGATAATTATCTTATTTGAGAACTTATATGATCATCATTCATAGTATAGGGTTTTACAAATGTCAATAACGGATTTTAAGATTCCCTTTCAAAACAGTTTACATAATCTTATATAACCTACATGAAATAACGAAATTACACACTTAGCTTTTAACCCTAATCAACTTTCTATTTATGTTCTAGGGTTTCCATACTTTTAATATCACTTAATACACATTTAATTAACATGTTACTCCTTTTAATGATTTCCACTTTGATCCAGAACGTATATGGAAACAAACCGAAGTTACCTCAAAACTCATGCATGTCCTTACGTAATTCATTTACACATGTTGACCCATAATTACTCAAATATACATGTTGCACCTTTAACATCTTTAATTATACGATCTAACCTTCTATTATCAGATTTTACACTTTTAGCCCAAAGGTTTTAGAATTTACAAAACATACCCTTTTAAGTTAATAACAATTCGAATGGCCCCTTTAAATATCCAAAATTACACGTTTAACCCCCATACTTATTTTTATATGTTTAGTACCTACATTTTACTGTTTACAAAAATAACCTTTAAGTTTCATAATTTACAAAACCAACCCAAAACTTTTATTTAGAACCGAATAATGCATAATTCAAGTACAAGCCCTAAACCTAGATGTAACCCATCATTAGCTCATCATTATTACTTCATTTATTACCCTTAATGATAACAAGAAAAACCCTAGTTCATGCAAACCCTAATCGTCCCTTTATAATTCTTTCTTTTTTCCATGCTTAATCGAACAATAAAACTCAAGACAATTCACACAAGCTTTGAATTCACAAATATGTATTTTATTCAGGTCTTATAATATGTAATAGTTTCTGGAAAAATCAAATCATGGTCTTAAAAATTATCATAAGCTTATTCGCTAGTTTATTCGTTTTTAGGGTTTGTTTTTAATCCAAAACAATTTCGTGTGACTTGTTAATTATGCATGGCCAATTTTTACGTGTTCTATATGACTTGTAGGAGTGAAAATAACATTAGTAACATACCCTTGATGAGCTTTGGTCGTTAGAACAAAAGAAACACAAAAGCTCCACTCGCCGAAACCCTAACTGACCTAAAAACTAAACACGATCGATCCAGCACCTTAGAGCCTCGAACTATATTTTCATCACCTTATTTAACTTAAATCTCGTCCAAGAAAAATGGCTTTAAGCTCGAAACTGATTGTCGAATTTTGGAGGGTTTTGGGAGTCGGTTTGGTATAATCGACTATTAGGGTTTTTAGGGATAATATTTTGGACCGTATAATGTATATATACATGATTTAATATTTTTCTTGTGGGCTTTATACTGTATTGGACTTAAAATAATTGGACTCTTAATTTTATAAATTATATTGGGCTCTTATTTAATTTTATTTCTTTATAAAACATATTAAATATATTCTGCCATATATGTAAAATACAAAAACTGATTTCATAAAATTATAAACTATAAAATTAGCTTTTCAAAGTCATTAAAATTTATTTGGATCATATGTGGTATTTCTTAATAATTTCCTGAATTTACATAGCTTATTTGGTACTCTTTAAATTAATTATTCATACTTTTTGATTATAGGGGTATTTTGGTCTTTTTGTGAATTTCAGAAATTCATGTATTACAATTCTTCCTCTAAAAGAAAATTTCGTCCTCGAAATTGGACAAGACGGAATGTAAGTAAAACTAATCGGATTTCGTAACTTACAGGAAGATAACGAACGTTAATCTTATCTCGAAACAAATGAATTTCTTATCGTAATATTAAATCTCAAACTTATTCGTAAATCAAATCGATAGTCAAATACTTATAATAGATAATTATATACTTAATGTAATAATGGCGGAGAAATGTATGAGACAGAAAATCAAACGACAAATTCTAACTTATTCGGATATCTAATGATGAGGACATCATATGCATAGACGGAATAAATCCCACCGCCTCACTAGTCGCAAATACGAGAGACGATAGGCTTAAGGCGGTCATAGCAATCTATAGGTTCTGCAGATCATAACATCTTCGGATTCCAAGCGCACAAAACTTATATGAAACAGATATCGACGAAAATCTCACAATTAGGTACGAATTCAAACGAACATGAAGCACCAAATAATGATACAAGTCAAAGTCTATACACACATCAATCACGGGCATTTCCAGACGTCAGATACCTTCAATAAGTTCAGATTATGTGATCTCGGTATTATTACGTTGATCAGCGTCATAATACTTGCATCACATAACAAGTTCTTATTGTCATTATATTCGGTCTCGGGTCATGACAAAACACATAACTAATATCATAACAAAACATACCACATATAGATAATACATGATAGCAAGTAACATACTATAACAAACTGATCCACATGAGTATACCATCATGATGGCCATACTTCATTCAAGCGGTAATTAAACAACATCATTAAGAAGAAACATAGCGATTTAAACTTATGAGGACTAACGAAACTTAGCTAATCTAGCGAGTAAAGAAATAACAGACAGAACTATACTTTCAAAATTTTGTTTTATTTCCATTAACCAAACAAAATTTGCGTAATCGTCTTAAGATGAACTTCCAAAACAAAACCTAATAATCCCATTCAAACGTCAAAATGAAAACAAAAGGACTTAGCTCAAAATCAAACGCCGAAATTTCTCATAAGGAGGACAACTAATCGAAGCGAAATTCCTATTCTTGTGTCGGATTAAACCTACCAAGAGTCAGAGATTCTAAATCCGAGTCCACCTCGTATTCTTCCTCATGACTTATTACCGACGATCCAGAAGAAAAGTCGAGATATACCGAATGCTAAACGATAAAACTTCACGATTCACACCGAGTTCCAACAAATCGAGAAAAGCAATACAGATCGTAATCACTTATCGAATATCAAACCGCCTTGAAACGCATGAAAACGAATCGAGTGACATAAGTCGCGCCCAAACCATATGAAGTAGATGAATCTTCTCACCACCGGTTGAATCTTGTCTCCGTCTCTTGCGCCTTTGGTTGGTCCATCCAACTTCCTCCAACAACATCCAGATATCTCCGACAAGACGGCAATGAGTGTGGCTTCGCTTCACGAACCTCTCCAAGACAGAACCGCCGCAGAGAACGCAGGTCGGCACCATCTTCTTCGCTCCACGGGTAGTCTCCATCTAACGATCGACAAACGGACGAGCGAAAACAAACTAACAAAATTCGATGCACGAGCAGGAGGGCCAATTCGGTGAAGGCAAAAGGATATCAAGTCAAATCAACGACCATCAAAAGGAATCGAAAAAATATCCGAACAGACGGAAACCTAATGTCTACCCAATCCTCACGTGTCATAGCCTAAGCTCTATGGTCCTAAAACCTAGAGCTCGATACCATAAATTGTAACACCCCGACCCGACAAGGGTAAAGATATCACAACACGGTTCCATATCGAACTTTAACTAATGTACAAAAGCGAAGCCTTTACAAAACTTACAAAAGATAGTATAAATAACTTAATATTCAAATAAATCTAAGATCTCTATGGTCAAATCTTGCTCTCGTCTCTACTTTCAAACCCGATCACCTATCCCATAAGCTCATCTTGAATGCTAAATACCGCCGCAGAAAAGAAAGTGCGGTGAGCTTACAAAGCCCAAAGGAACGGATATAATGTAAACAAAAGCTAAACAAAACCAATATACGAATAACGATAATAAAATGAAATAATGACAAGGATCTTTTAGGATTCTCGGAAGCACAAATATACGTAAATCCAAACAACCACATAATGTTTAGACTTCACATAGCACATTACTAACACAAACACAAACATATCGTAACAACCAAACACATAGCATATCAAAATAACAGACACGATAAGCCAAACGGAAAGTCTAAGAGCTAACGGAACGCTTCCTAGAAAATAATCATGGCATTCATACAAGTCAATGAAGCAACATTTAAAACACTTAATTCAATATTATAGCAATGGAAATAGCAGCATGTGTCATGGCGGACATAATAGCTAAACCGGTTCGATCAAATCCTAACCTTAGCGTAGTTTTAAACATGGCGGTCACATACGCAGAGATAATTAACCTTCAAAACACTCAATTGTGCACTAGCACATTCATCTCGCAGATCAACGCATTCACGTAACGATAACAAATCATAATATCGATATACTGAATCGTGTTTTAACGATTAATCCTATCCTAGCATGGCAACTAATAATCACTTGAACAAATACGTCATAAGCACATTCACGAACATATCATATAAGAAATATCTTTCTTCTTCAAAAGGTAACATCGAAAATAAATGGAGTAGCTAGCTCCCGATTTTGTGAAGACGAGTATTGCACACGACATCATTCACCGATAACATATCGATAATGATCGATCTAGGATGCATCCATACGCCCTTCCTACATATTCAAAAATATGCTTCACCATCCAGACGTGGCGTAACATCACTCATCGCCCTAGAGTCATATCGAGGTGCATCATCGATACGGACATGGAACCCCATGACTAGTTAAATATTTGGTTCGGCCTAACCGACCTTAGTCAAACAGATTTTCGATATAGCATGTATCATAGTCAAACACAAGGTCACGATAACATATCGATAGTTCATATCATAAGGTTCATATTCGTATATTCAGAGGTCATAAGTTCATATCATAGTAGTATATCATATATTCGTAAGCAGAAGTTCATAATCAATCATAGCAAAGTTCAACGATTGTGCATATCAAATTCTTCCTAACATAAGTTCACATCAGATATTGCATAGTTCACTTGAACATAACATCAGATAAGTAACAGATCAAACATTCCGAAAGGGTTCATAGCAATGGCATCGGAAATCCTAATAAGCATGAGAGAATGACAAAGAAGGAAAACATGAGGACCTTTCATCGAAAAGGTCGTAATATCTCAGACGATAACACAAGTGTCTTAAAGTAAGATGAATATCCGTACTTTAAAGCAAATGAAAGGAAAGCAAACGAATGTAGAAATACGAAGATGTAAAGCCGTCTCCTCCAACTAATCTACTGGGATTATGATTTATTTAATACTTATTAGTATAACGGATTAATCTCATTAATACTTTTAGAGTTGTCGATTATTCTCATTTTTAATGACGGACTAATTCCAACATTTTAGAATATTAATCATTACTTAGCCAAACTTATGGGTTACAAATGATAGATAGTAAACTTAAGGGTTTAATATGATAATTATCTTATTTGAGAACTTATATGATCATCATTCATAGTATAGGGTTTTACAAATGTCAATAACGGATTTTAAGATTCCCTTTCAAAACAGTTTACATAATCTTTTATAACCTACATGAAATAACGAAATTACACACTTAGCTTTTAACCCTAATCAACTTCCTATTTATGTTCTAGGGTTTTCATACTTTTAATATCACTTAATACACATTTAATTAACATGTTACTCCTTTTAATGATTTCCACTTTGATCCAGAACATATATGGAAACAAACCGAAGTTACCTCAAAACTCATGCATGTCCTTACGTAATTCATTTACACATGTTGACCCATAATTACTCAAAATTACATGTTGCACCTTTAACATCTTTAATTATACGATCTAACCTTCTATTATCAGATTTTACACTTTTAGCCCAAAGGTTTTAGAATTTACAAAACATACCCTTTTAAGTTAATAACAATTCGAATGGCCCCTTTAAATATCCAAAATTACACGTTTAACCCCCATAATTATTTTTATACATTTAGTACCTACATTTTACTGTTTACAAAAATAACCCTTAAGTTTCATAATTTACAAAACCAACCCAAAACTTTTATTTAGAACCGAATAATGCATAATTCAAGTACAAGCCCTAAACCTAGATGTAACCCATCATTAGCTCATCATTATTACTTCATTTATTACCCTTAATGATAACAAGAAAAACCCTAGTTCATGCAAACCCTAATCGTCCCTTTATAATTCTTTCCTTTTTCCATGCTTAATCGAACAATAAAACTCAAGACAATTCACACAAGCTTTGAATTCACAAATATGTATTTTATTCAGGTCTTATAGTATGTAATAGCTTCTGTAAAAATCAAATCATGGTCTTAAAAATTATCATAAGCTTATTCGCTAGTTTATTCGTTTTTAGGGTTTGTTTTTAATCCAAAACAATTTCGTGTGACTTGTTAATTATGCATGGCCAATTTTTACGTGTTCTATATGACTTGTAGGACTGAAAATAACATTAGTAACATACCCTTGATGAGCTTTGGTTGTTAGAACAAAAGAAACACAAAAGCTCCACTCGCCGAAACCCTAACTGACCTAAAAACTAAACACGATCGATCCAGCACCTTAGAGCCTCGAACTATATTTTTATCACCTTCTTTACCTTAAATCTCGTCCAAGAAAAATGGCTTTAAGCTCTGGAAACTGATTGTCGAATTTTGGAGGGTTTTGGGAGTCGGTTTGGTATAATCGACTATTAGGGTTTTTAGGGATAAATTTTTGGACCGTATAATGTATATATACATGATTTAATATTTTTCTTGTGGGCTTTATACTGTATTGGACTTAAAATAATTGGACTCTTAATTTTATAAATTATATTGGGCTCTTATTTAATTTTATTTCTTTATAAAACATATTAAATATATTCGGCCATATATGTAAGATACAAAAACTGATTTTATAAAACTATAAACTATAAAATTAGCTTTTCAAAGTCATTAAAATTTATTTGGATCATATGTGGTATTTCTTAATAATTTCCTGAATTTACATAGCTTATTTGGTACTCTTTAAATTAATTATTCATACTTTTTGATTATAGGGGTATTTTGGTCTTTTTGTGAATTTTAGAAATTCAGGTATTACAGTCTTCATCTAAAAATGTAATGTACGTAGTTAGATAAGTAAATAACACACATGTTAATAAATGTTTAAAAATCAATTGGGTTTTGGTTAACCCACATGAGTTGTGAAGATTGAAGAATGGTCGCATTAAAGATAGGCTAGTTGAAAATTTTCAAATTCCCTTTCTTGCATCTTATATCAGCATATAACTTTCTAAATATGACCTTCTTTAAAGCTTTTCTTTAAAAAGTTCTTTAAAAAGTTCATAAGCTGGTATTGGTTCTAGGATTTGAGTTTTTCAAATTACAATAGGCTGACTATTTACATAGATCAATTTACTGACTAATTAAGATGTATAATTGTTACAGCGTGGCATTTCATCGGAAGGTTGAAGCCCATCATATGAATGGAAATCTTTTGACAAGTACAATCAGATCCATGTGCAAGCTAGGGATCCAGATAAGCTAAGTGAGGAATTACAAAATTCGCTAAATGAACACAGGCTTAACGATGCTTGGAACTAACATGAACAACACATGAACATGGAAAGGTTTTTGGCGAAATCCATTGTGAGCAATTTTCTTGATACTTTTGCATAAAGTCTAGAGCTTAAGTGGCTCATACAGCTTATAATGTAGTACTAAAGGCTCTTAATGAGCACAACACAACTTGTTAAAAAGGGACACTCTTATGTACTTATCACTATGTGTTGCAAAATACGTTTAACCTGTGAATGGAGATTATCATATAAAGAAACTAGTTAAACCGAACGGTTTCCTCCGGTTACAAGATTTGTATGGTCTTCTTGGACTTGATACTTATTTTCAGTACTCTTGGGCAGTTGGCAGTAACAAAGGTGCTTAGAAGTTTGACTATAAGTGTACAACTTTAGCGTTGATCACAAAGAGCTATAGACTTATATCAGTAACTTATGTATTTAAATGTCACTATTACTTAAAGACAATTATAAAACTAAAACTAGTGCAAGTTTAACATCATACGTAACATACATTAATAATGGGTGTACCACAAAATGCTTAAAATAATTGGGTTTTGACATTTGGGTATCCCACATCGCCTTTTAAGTGAAAGTAGCTTGTGATAGTTTGTTATAAATAAGGAGGGAAGGATAGAAATACAAGTAGGCATGTTGAATTCCTTAAAGTCGGGAAACTTTTTCCCTTGGAAGCTTATAATTAGTGTTTATAAGTTTGCAGGCAAAAATTTTGACCAATGATTTTTATATTATTTGACAAGCTTACTATTTTATATCCAAAGCTGTCTAAACTCTACACACCATTAATTTTGACCATTTCTTTTATAATATTGTACAAGCTCACAATGATTTGAGATCCATTAAGGACGAGAATTATTACTTCCATTATAAATCAAGAAGCGAGACAAAAATTTTAGACTAAAATACACCGTTGGTCCCTAAACTTGGCAGGGTGCATCGCGATGGGACGAAACTGGCCATATTCATCGCCATAGGTCCAAAACATTGTCATTAAATGCCAGATTAGTCCTTTGACCAAGTCAAAGTCTGATTTTTGTTTTGTAGTCGAGGGTATTTTAGTCCATACACATTTATACTTTTATAACACATTTATATTTTACCCCTTCATCTTTCATCCTCTTCATCATCTACCCAAATCATTCATCTCCCCAAATCATCAGAGAGATCTCTGGATGCATTCATCATTCAATCTTTCATCCTAGTACAAGTCACCAACAACACAGCTATGACTAGAGGTGGCAAAATGTGCCCAGAAGCAAAAAGATGGGCTAAATGGGCACATTTTTAGAAGATTTGGGCACATTTAGCCCCCTTCTTTTTTTGAAATGGGCACATATAGCCCATTGAAAACATAAATGGGCACAAACGGGCACTTTTTTTTTCTCTCAATTGTTGAACATTAACGATAGTTTTAAAGATTTTTTTTATATAACATATTTATTTTTGTTAATATAAATAAGATATTACGTTTAAGGAATTTATTTAGACGTTTTAAGTCTTTTATTAAGCAATTTGTATAACATGTGCCCGTTTGGCCCTTGCCCATTCTAGCCCGTGCCCGTTTGTGCCCGTGCCCGCCCGGCCCGCCCGTTTTGCCACCTCTAGCTATGACAGAAACAAGAAGACTTCATAACTAACTGTGTGTAATATTAGTGTATCACTGTGTGTAAATTTTATTAAAAAATGGAAGAATCACAAGAGATATTACTAAACTCATTATCCTCCGCCGAGTACCAATCCCGCCGAAGTATATTCCGTCAACGATCTATCACCGGAAACACTAGTATCAATCATGGCATTCTCTTCAGATAATAACCAAATCGGACTCATTTCCGTGACTTTGCGGAATCTATGGTCGATCGCTTCAAAATGTGTATGGATCTCTCATCGGCTTTTCGTAACCTAGGGTTTATCGGTGATGTTAGCTTTCATAAGGTACTATTATCATCTTCGTTACTTAATTATTTTTTAGTTAACTGTATAGTTTTATTGTTATTGTATAAATGCTGAGTGTCGAGTTCGAGTTAACCGCGAAAGTATCGATCTAGTTTGAGAGATAGAAAATGCTATGTCCAACCGAGCTTGAACTTGAAGGCTCCTTTTAAATTTGAGATAATAATTGAGCTGAGCTCGAGGTGGAATTGTGTCGCTTGAATTGGCTGGATCACGCATCTAGTGTTGTGAAAGTATATGTGAGTAAATGGAATTGCTTATAGTAGATATCGGAATGACCTAATTTGAAGCACAAGCGAAATGTGGCTAAATGGATATATGAGGAAACCGTCTGTGTTATTATTTTTATCTTTAACTTGCTGCATAATGTATATGTGTGATAATAGTGAAGGAAGTACCTTGTTTACTTGAGCATTTACTTTTAAATTAAATGATGTTTTTGGGGATGATTATGGTAAAGTGACATGGTTAAACAGGTATATAAACTTTTGTAATAAGCAGTTGCTTAGAACGGAGTATATCGGATATAGGGGGCATTTGGGGTTGCGTTACTGAAAAGTTGCGAAACTTTGTTTTGTCTATAATGAAACTCAGATAATCACTTTTTCATGGTTTGCCAAACACTGTTCTATGATTATTTGTGCTATGCAAACGCAGTTATTAGATAATCTCCTTCAAAACTCGATCATATACACCCCTCCTACTCAATGAAAAAATCAGCTATACAAGTGAGTTATATATTACCTAAAACACTGCTACAGCCATATGGTGGTGGCATCTTTTCATGGCATATCTGTTGTTGACATTGTTCTTGCTGAGATCATCAGGCATGGTTAGGTAAAGATCGACTTCCATGTTGTTTGAAATCTCTCAACAATGCTATTGCAAACTGTTGTAGCTTTGCTTTTCTATGATTTTGTTACTACTGATATGATGAACGGAGTAGTTTAGTTATACAGATATTGTATAATGTATCGAACCGTAATAAGTCACTGCCATGCTTATATTCTGCTATATGCTCTTCTTGCATCTTATAATCACATCATATGATCCATAATTGAAGGGTTGCATTTATATATAGTTGCTATGACATCAATATCTTCTTTTTGATGCTATTGCATTTGTGCTTAGAATAAACAGCTATCTCTTGTTATATTAGTTAAGCATTAAATAAGATTCCCCTCACATCTTTTTTCATACGTGTATGTAGGTTACCTCATATATCCATTTCTTTCTACTTTAGATCGGTGAAAGCTCAGTTGACACTTGAGTTTGTTGCTGCATTAAGTTATGATGTATAGTAAAAGGCGCATCGAGCTTAACTTGGCTCAGACGAGGGTCAAGTAAGAAGTTTTACATTTTGTAGAAGTGGTCGCTTTCGTGACTCTAATTTCAGTAACTTTATCGTATAGGCTCGTTGTTCACAAGAAATGTCAGATAGTTATAGAACAAAATTCTCATTCAAAATTTTGAGATTGTAATGAACAAATGTTGTAAAGTTTTCTCATTTACATATGGCATTTATATTATGTTATGCGGTTAAACAGTTCTAGCATATGGTTATCATTAGTTCACAGTTATTGAACTTATTGTCATGGTTTCACTTGAAAGATACATATAACTTGATTTACTTGCAGAAGCCAACTTACATATTCCTTAAGTTGCAGCTAAATGATTCACATGCCCTGTAATTTGATCATTCCCATTTTCAACCACTTATTCCACAACTAGTTTTTCATTTTTGAGAAAATTGAGCTTCTATATTATTTTTACAGATGACCAAGATCATGTTGGGGGAGATGATGATTTGGGGAGATGAATGATTTGGGTAGATGATGAAGAGGATGAAAGATGAAGGGGTAAAATATAAATGTGTTATAAAAGTATAAATATGTATGGACTAAAATACCCTCGACTACAAAACAAAAATCAGACTTTGACTTGGTCAAAGGACTAATCTGGCATTTAGTGGCCATGTTTTGGACCTATGGCGATGAATATGGCCAGTTTCATCCCATCGCGATGCACCCTGCCAAGTTTAGGGACCAACGGTGTATTTTTATCTAGCCATCTCAAGTGTCTCTCATTTGTTTTGTAGGTCGAAACAAACTCGATGTCTAAAATTCCAAATGACCAGAAACGTGGTTTGGGTTACCTTCTCCAACCCAAACATCATCCCATTTTTTTAATAATGTATAGTATATTGAAGATACATATTAGAACAAAAATGAAGAACTAGTTTTGTTATATGATGTGATCCTAAGACGAGCGAAAAAAAATATTAACCTTAGTTTTGACATATAGGGAGCAGTAAAAAAGTGAGTACGTTATTGTTATTGGGGTAACAGCTAAAGATGTTTTAAGTACTTACAAATTTTATTCATTTTGAGCAACATAGTAAAAAAAAATATATCATTATGAACTACCAAACCTGTTTGCAACTTGTTTGACTGGTCAATGAGGGCAATTTAGTCATTTCCACACTTCATCTTGTTCATCAATTTTGTACTTGAACTTTGGTTTTTAATATATAGAAAAGAGTTTAAGAACAATCAATATTTCTTTCGCCAAAAGAGATTAGACTTTTGCTGATTTGTTATTCGTATGTGTAATGGTGGTATTTAAGCAGTGATCGTAAAAGTTTACAACTGTTGCTAAATACTTCAGAAAGCGTTATGTAACCGATGTAAAACCATTCGACTAGTATGCGATTTTGAAATCTATTGGGGATGTGACTTATAGCATGCCCATATGGGTAACTTCGTTTACTTGGACCTCGGTTCTTGGAATATTTATAAGAGCTAAAACTTATTTATCCATTGGTGATCATGACAAGTTACTGATACTATCATGGTATCACTATGATAAAAGAACTAGTACCCGAGCCCAACAGTATGAGCTAATCTTTGCATCCATGCTTTTTTACTACCTTTCTTCACTTAAATGCACACACTCTTTAGTGTCCCGTCAACTGGATCTAAAAGCCAAAATCTCCCTGTGAAAGTCCTCCAGTTGAGTTGCACCTACTAATGGCTTCAAGGACTTAGTTTCGAGACTCGTGAACAGTGGTGTGATGTCGAAAGCTGATATGGAAGATAGTGAGTTGTTGACAGTTTCTACAACATATGATAGGAGAGTGGTTGCTGTTAGCCCATATTGTATTATTATAACGGGCTCAAGCCCATAAAACCCTAGTCTAGAATATTCTGATCATGCCTATTTATCTGTTGAATGTAATTGTAATGACCATCAATAAAAACCTATCCATTCCCTCTTACATGGTATCACAGCCATCACAAAATTACCGATCCAAAATATCCCTAAACCTGAAAATACGTTCTTTCTTTTTCGTTTGGTGTTTGTTCTTAGGTAACAAACCGTGTTCTTGTTCTTGGTAACAAGCTAATAATTATGTTCTTGTTCTAGGTAACAAGCTGTTACTTGATCTTTGGTATCAAGTCTACATTTATATAAATTAATTGTTCCTTTTCTTACTAACCTTCAATGTCATTCATAAATCTTGAATTTTTGCTTCAATTCCCACATAAAAGCAACGTTGCCTTTATTTCATATTGCTTTACATTCATTACCAAATAAACATGCAGAAATTGCTTCAATCACAACCTGTTGGTGGTACCAATTATAATATTCCATTGTATCCAATGGTGTACCATACATCTTTAGGCGCACATGTGGTGTTTAATGCTCCTCAATCAGTTAGCCACTCACAAGGTTCTTATTCGCAAGCACATCAGGCCCACCCAGTTGGTTATACCGCTAGCCCACTAGGCCCACCAAGATTTTCTCAGCAGGCGCAACCCGTTCCTACGCTAGCCCAGCCCACTAGTGAGTTACCAAATCAGTGTGGTTCTCATGTTGGATATTCTGGGCCCACGGTTATCCCGGGGAAGTCAACCATCTTACCACATGCCTTTAGTGTCGGGACTTCACAGATCCTCGGTGCTTGGAACATGGACACAAAAGTAGCTCACATCTTAATGCTTCGCCACGCCTTAGTCATGTTTTTAATACGCATGTATCCGTCTGTCTCGGTTGGTGATGGGCATTCTATTCCTGTCACCAATACGGGTCATAGTATTTTGCCAACTCCCTTTCGACCTCTTCACCTAAATAATGTTCTTATTACCCCGCATGTTGTCAAAAATTTAATATATGTTCGTCAATTTGTTCGCGAAAATAATTGCACTGTTGAATTTGATCCTTTTGGATTTTCTGTTAAAGATTTCATGACACGTCGGGTGCTTCTCCGATGTGATAGCACGAGGGACCTTTATCCAGTCACACCCCCGTCTCCAATTCCTCAAGCTCTCCTAGTCAGTCAACATACGTGGCATCAGCGTCTTGGACATCCAGGAAGCGAAGTGTTACGCCGTCTAGTTTCAAATAATTTCATTTCATGTAATAAAGAGAAGCCTCCCGTGCTTTGTCATACCCTCCAGCTTGGCAAACACGTTAGACTTTCGTTTGCTAGTTCCAATACTGTCGTTAATGCTTATTTTGACATCATTCACTCGGATGTATGGACTTCACCAATATCGAGTCTTTCAGGTTTCAAATATTATGTATTATTCTTGGATCATTATTCACATTTTGTTTGGGTTTATCCTTTAATTAACAAATCTGATGTTTTATCTAAATTTGTAATATTTCATAATTATGTCCACACTCAATTTAAGTGTGAAATACGGTCCTTTTAGTGTGATCATGGTGGTGAATTTGATAACCGTAACCTTCATACACTTTTTGCCGACAATGGCATTCAGTTTCGATTTTCATGCCCCAAAACATCACAGCAAAATGGAAAGTCTGAACGGATGGTTCGCACCATCAATAATCTCATTCGGACCTTGCTTTTTCAAGCCAACCCTCCACCAACATTTTGGGTTGAAGCTCTCAATATGGCTGTTCACTTAATCAATATCTTGCCCTCAACTTCTATTGCCAACGAAATCCCTTATACCCGACTGTTTGGCCAAAACCCATATTATAGCCTTATAAGCACATTTGGCTGCTTATGTTACCCCTACTTATATCCTAATCACAAACTTGAGCCACGCGCCACACCCTCCATCTATTTGGGTCAAGCTTCAAATCATCGTGGGTATCGTTGCCTCTAATTAAACACCAATAAAATCATCATTTCTCGCCATGTAACCTTTGATGAAACTGTTTTTTCATATGGCACTTCTAAACCAACATCGGCACCCAAATACAATTTTTTGGATGACTCACCCGATATAAATCCTTCATTCATTCCATCCGCCCCTGTTGTGCAACCCATTGTGCCTCAACCCACAAACGAGCCAACAACACCAATTCCCACTAGTCCTACTACAGCCCAACATGACGCAACCCATGACCCATCACCACCCGCCGCCCAACAACACACACCAAATCCATCACCACCAGCGAACCAACACCAACACATTATCCTGCATCCTCCTCACAACCCAAACCCCGCCTCAATTCATCCCATGGTCATACGACATCGTGTCGGGACTAATCGCCCCACGGAGCGCCTCAACATGCATGTGTCTTCGGTTTCACCATTACCAAAATCTTATCGCCATGCTTAATGATCCAAATTGGCAAAATGCTATGCGTGATGAATACACCGCATTTATTAAGAATAAAACTTGGACCCTTGTGCCCCACCCACGGACATCAACATTATTCGTTGTATGTGGCTTTTTCGCCACAAGTATTTGGTCGATGGCACTTTCTTTAGTCGCTACAAGGCTCGCCTTGTAGTAATGGTAGTAATCAATTAGAAGGGTTGATGTGGATGAGACCTTAGTCCGGTGGTTAAACCGGTACTATTCGGACTGCTCGAGTTTAGCTACTTCTCGAGAATGCTTTCTTACATGGTGATTTATCTGAGACAGTTTATATGCATCAGCCTCTGGGGTTTCGGGACTCTGTGCATCCTGATTATGTATGTTTATTGCAGCGGTCTCTATATGGGCTCAAGCAAGCCCTTAGAGCTTGGTTTCAGCGATTTGCATCTTATATCACTCGGGTTGGGTTTTCTTATAGTCGCCGTGACTCATCATTATTTATATACAGACACGGGACGGATACTGCTTATCTGTTATTATATGTTGATGATATTGTTCTCACGGCTTCTTCTGAGAGTTTGTTGCAGCGGATTATTGGATCCTTACATCAAGAGTTTGCTATGACTGATCTGGGTCCACTTAATTATTTTTGGGTATCTCTCGTTACGTGATTCTTCATGTTTGTTTTTATCTCGTAAGAAATATGCTATTGAGGTTTGGAGAGCACATATGGTTAATTGTAATCCCGATCGGATCCTCGTTGACACCGAGTCTAAACTGGGGATGATGGTGATCCGCATCTCGATCCTACTTTATATCGAGTCTTGTTGGTTCTCTTCAAGATCTCACGTTTACTCGCCTAAATATATCTTATGCGATTCGGGGGTTTGCCTTCACATGCACGACCCTCGAGATCCCATTTCTCGGCTCTCAAACGGATTTTGCGGTATATTCGGGGTACCTTAGACTATGGGTTACAGTTGTTTGCTTCTTCTACATCATCATTGGTTGCTTATTCGGGGGAGTGTTATCCCGTATTGTATTTGATGAGTGCTCAAATACTCATCATTTTTGTCGTATTTAAACTGCCAAAACATACAAAAACAATCAAAAGATATCAAAATACTTAAAATATCCCGTGGATTGTGTTTTATGTGTTTTAAATGCAAATGTGCAAAAACAAAGGAAAATCGATCAAAGTTTGCAATATTGGCGCTTCGGTCCCAGACTTTCTAAAATGGCAAAATCATCCCTAGGCATTTATTTTAAAAGAAAAGTCACCAAAGGTCCTTTTGGAATCATAAATTGTCATATTTAGTCCTTTGGTGGAAAATCCAAAATATTTGAGAAATTACAGTTTAGTCCACGAAAATCCAAAATGGTCAAAATTAGTCCTTGGAAATTTTCAAAAATGTCAAAACTAGACCTTGGTCTATTAAAGGTTGGCAACATTAGTCCTTGGATTACATCTTCATAATTTACATATTTGGTCCCTGGAATTTCAAATATTACACTTGTGGTCCTTATGTGTTACTAAGCCAAACCAACCGGACTTATTATGACCCAAGCCCAACATAAACCCCCTGGCCCAAATCCTTTTACCCGGTCCAAACCCCAACCCGACCAACCCATTACCCAATATTTAAACAAAACAACCCGCCCCCTATTCCCTGTCTTCCCCGACAAAAGTGTCTGCTATCTTCCCCCTCCTCCAGCCACCTACCAGTTCACCCTATCACCTCAACTTGTCTCCCCCCACCTCACCTAACATCCCACCACAATAAATGCATCCTCTTTCCCTGTCCAAGATATGGAAACTCATTTTCCCGCCAAAAACAAACTCAATGGCCAAGATCAAATTTGAGACATCTAAAGGTCAAAAATGGAAGTGGGATTTGCAGAGAGAGAGAGAAAAAGCAACTTGGAGCTATAAAAGAGAAGAAAGAAGCAAGTTTGAGTAGTTAGCTAGTTTTTAAGTTTTTCCTTCAATGTCGTTTTTTAAAATTAATATTGTAGTTTAATTAAAATGTTGTAGTTTCAGTGTAATTGTATTTCATTTAAGTTAAAAACAATATTGTATTGTACTGTTGACCATCAATTCAAGTTTTCTTATAAGTTTCAAATTTCCAGCTACTGTTGAAAATCTCAATCTCAAACTCTCATTTGCAAACTTTAAAAAGTTCTATTTCCATCTCATATAAGCATATTCAAGCTTATTATAGCTGTGTATAAGCTTACACTCAAGATTTAAGTGATTTTGGTACTTGGTCAAAGAAAGTCAACTGAGGCTCAAATTGGAATGGAAGCTGATAAAGGGTGTTGCAGAGGGTTCTTTGGGTTGGATTTAGTTAGGTTAGAGTAGTGTTAGTTCTGGTTTTGGCCTGCATAAGCTGGACACAAGTGAGTACCTGTTTCACTTTCAAGTTGCAAGTCAGTTATTGCATTTTATGGTTATAGGTGTATCTGTGATTAATGGTAGTTCTAATCTGTTAATATAACTATATTATGGTCATTTAGACTCTGGTTAATCATTGGTACTAGCTAACTCAGTAGTTTATATCATTAAACTTTCAAATCAGTAGCTTAAGTAGTGTTTGGTAGTAGTCCTAAACCTGTGATAGAGCTTAGTTAATCAGTAGTTAGTAGTTTATTCATGCTTATGCAAAGTTATTGTAAGTCATTTGAGGACTTTGTTTTAGCATTACACTTTAAAAAGTCAAAATCAACTTGTTACTAATCTAGGATCCGAATCATAGAATCGGTAGGAGTAATTAGTTGCAAAGTGGTTTGAAACGAGTGGATCTAGCTTTTGGTAATCATAATTAGTCTTATATCTTCATAATCGTCTTATATTTTGGATCAAAATTCGGTTTAGTCAAAGTTTCATGTCGTGCTTCAATAGTTAAAACCTCATTAAAAGTATTTTTCACAAAACTTTGTGAGTCAATCTGTTTCATTATTGAGTGTTAGTCTTTCAAACTTTGGAATTTAATAGTTCACTTGGTCTAAAATTGATAATTGCTTTTTGAGAAATCGCTTAGTCCTTTTAAGCATCAAATAAGCTCCTCATTCAGATATAAACTCCTCGCTCACACTCAAGATTAGCGAGTGTAATCGTGCAATATTGCGATTGTTGCATTGATCTTATTTCTAAGAGTTAGGGTCTGGTATTTGGAACATTTGTAGCTTGCCAGGTATACTTTAGGACTGCATTGTTGGATTTTAGTCTAGCTTATTGGTTAAGCTTGTGCATAGGCTTTTACAGTGGTCCTGAACCACTGTTTGGCTTAGATAAGCAGTTTGCTCTAATCATCAATCTGAGCTTAGAATTTGTTAGGAATAGGTTTAGCTAGTTGCTTTTAGCTTAATTTAGTATACTTTAGCTTAAGTCACTGTTTAGTTGCCTAAATAGCTTGTTAGCTTATTTTAGTAGCTTATTTCATAAGCAGTTGCACTACATCTTTCATTTTTCACACATAAGTTGCTGTTTTCTCATTTTTCATAGATTCATATTATCATTTTAGAATTTTCCTGAGATTTTCATAAATTTTGGTCATTATTTACTATTTTTCTCAATTTAAAATAGATTTTAATCAATTTTTAATAGCTTTTATTACAATTAATTGAGAAAAAGTTTCAAAAAAATAATTTTTCATTTTTCTTAAGTTTAGATAAATATAAAAAGACAAAAAAATATTTTTCCCAATTTTTCTTAGTTGAATTTGTATTTTTAAATAATTTAATTAGTTTTTAATAGTTTTCAATTCCTAGAAAATAGAAAAATAATCAGAAAATTACAAAAATAGTTTTGAAAATTCTAGTTTGATATTTTAGATTTTTCTAAGTCTTAATTATATTTTTCTAGCTTTATTTCCTAATTTCTTGTATTTTAAGTAATTATTTAATAGTTAAAATTAGTTTTTAATTAATAATAATTAATTAATTAGTTATAAAAATAATTTTCTTTTTCTATTAATTTTCTTTTATCATTAGGTTTGTAAAAATGTCATTTTCATATTTTTAGGACTTTTATTTCTTAGTTTTCACTTTTTATTTTGTACGTTTACGTAATTTTAATTTAAATGTAAGTTTTTAGTTTTAAGTTTTAAACGTTCATCATTTTAAAAATAGTGATAGCGTTTATTTAATATTTTTTATCTTTTTAATTCTCTTTAATTTGCATTTAAGCCGTTGTAATTTGTTGGCTTTTCCTGTAGTTATAATATTATTCAAATCCTTTTCCCGTTCAAATCTCGCGATCACTAAACGTTTGATAATCTATTGCATAGCTCGCTGGGACATAACGACCGGGAAACACTATACTCCCAGATCTTCATTGAGTTCGTGCTTGAGCGCTTTTAAGTCGACACGGTCCCGCCATTCACAAGTGGCGTGCTTGTGTGATTTAGCTTGACTGTTTTGGCACGCATCAAGATTATTATAACGGACCCAAGCCCATAAAACCCTAGTCTAGAATATTCGATCATGCCTATTTATCTGTTGAATGTAATTGTAATGACCATCAATAAAACCTATCCATTCCCACTTACAGTTGCATCAGCTTTGAAAGGGCTTCACTGTCTTCTTCTGCAACAATGGTTACATTTTGGGGTCCAAATGCTTGGGATAATATATATCCAGTTAATTGTTGCTTGCACACTCCAATCTATACATCCATTTGAGATATAACTATTAAGATAAAACAGAGGACGAGAAGAAATGTGAAGAACACGATGGATTTTCAACAAATCCTTGAGAGTACGTTATTGTTATTAATATCCAATTGGACTCGTCTAACATACACTAGTACAAAAACGGGATTTGGTCACGCATGGTCGAAATGGAACGGCCACACATTCGCATATTTGTGTGGCTGAAGGTACGAAAATTGACAACATTTACTAATTAGTCACACATGAAAATTTTGATTGTGTGACCATTAGAACTATATTGCCACGCAATCGAACATTATGTGGCTAAAGGTAATCGGTAATTTTGTTTCGATCATTTAGCCACATATGAAATTGGAACGCGTGACAAATGAAAAGTAAGGTTGAAGCATTAGTCACGATATACATATAAACAAAGGACAAATATATGTCACACACTTGAACACTGTGACCAAATGCCGTATATGGTCACACTAAACGTTTTGTCACACATTCGTTAAGTGTAGCCAAAATCCAGTACATATGGTCACGTAAGTTAATATGTATGTTTAAAGTTTAGTTTGTATTAGCTTGCCAAAAGCTAATGTATATAGTCACATTTACTACTAACACTGTGACCAAATGCTATATATGGTCACACTAAATGTTTTGTCACATATTATTTAAATGTAGCCAAAATCTAGCACATATGGTCACACCTTAATTTTTTCTTAAATGAAAATTTCCATTCTAACTTTTCACAAAGCCCGCCTATATTTTTTCCCCCAAAATCAAATTGCCCTCCACTCATTTTTATCCTTCTTTTTCTAAAATGAAAATTTTCATTCTAACTTTTCACAAACCCGCCTAATTTTTTCCCCACCCATCTTTATCCTTAATTATCACACAGCAAAAAAAAATGATTCATTCTCAAACCCTAATTAAAAAATGCAATATCCTCCCATCAATCGCAAACAATATTCTCCCATCCGTATTGCTTTAAGGTAATTTTTCATGTTTATTTTTTTCTTAATTTGTCATGTTATATATGATCAATTCATCAGTTGAATAACCAAATCAATCATACGATTGATATTGGGTACTTATTTGGTATTTGAGATTACGTTTGGACCTTTAATTATGCTGGTTATTGATTGTTTTGGTAATAGTTTTGGACATGTTATAGTTATGAACAAGAGAGGAAGGTAAAAGTCGGCAAGTGGATGTGCCTCACCCAAGGTAAGGAAACAAGTGCCACCTGTGGTGATTTTGTTTATATTTGTCGGTGTCAAGTTTTGATGTTTGTGAGTACATTTGATGATTGATTTTGTTCGTGTGAGACCGGTGGTTGAAGATGAGATGTTCAAAGTGACTGAATCGTAAAAGGAAAAGTAAGTATCGAACATGACTTCACTTTTTATGGGTTAAGTTTGTTTTACTTGAAGATGAGATCGTTCTTAATGTTAGGGAGTGTTTGGCATCATGTTTTGAAACCGAAGTCAAAACACAAATAAGCTTGTAAGCCCACATATAAGCTTAAACAAACATCCCCAAGAATAGCTAGTTTATGTATTAAAGAGCTGAAAGCTAGTTTTTGTGTGTGGATTGATTGGATGTAATGTAATGCTACTTTTAGTATGATTGTGGTAAAGATGTGTGGTTTTGTGGACTAGTACTATTATTGCTATTAAGTTGTTGAAATGGTAACGTTAAAGATAAACTTTGATGTTCCGTAGAGTTTATAGGGCTATATTGTATATTTTATTGTGTTAGTTTATTTATGAGTTTAATGGTTCAGTCGATTATCAAGAGAAACAGTTTGCTCAAGGAGTAATTTCCAAGACATATGTGCGAAGGAGGGTGCTCCAAAAGAACGAGAACTTCTATGTGGACGTCCGCCCATAAGGCCACTTTTCCCACCGTATTTTACCATGAGGTTCGGTATGTGTGATAAGAGCGTGCCACTATATCCTTTCGCTCTTTCACGCTTGTAGCCTTGGTTGTAGGCACATCTCAATTATGTTGGGTTGTTTCGAGGTGATGGCTAGTGTACTTTATTCGGATGGAAATAGGATCAAATATAATGGCGCTAATGCCACTTCTCACGCTCTTATTTTATCGATATACCATGGGATGGTCCTATTGGAATGATTCGGATAGGGAGGATCGATGGTCATCTTATTGTAAATCCAACCATGGATGAGGTTGTTATCTTTCTCATTTCCTCATGTGCAATCACTATATTGCAATAGTTTGATGACATACATAGTTTTGTCGCTTCGACCCTTGTTCTCTTCACATTTAGCATATACAAGGTCTTTGACCAAGAACTATGCACTATTATACTCAATAGTAGACAATGTGTGAGGAAATCAAGATCGTGTAATCCGTCCCTCCTCCCTCCAAGAACTAATTTCATATCTTTGATTTTTCCTATGCTAGTATATGTTTAATCATTGTCTTCCGCTCATTTATATCAATTTATAGTAAGCTAATATGTGTTTAATCATTGTCTTCCGTCAAATATAGTATGTTAAGTTGTTAAATTCATGTTATTAGTGTTTATAAATTGTTTCGCACTTCATTCTTGTAAGTATTATTAGGCCTCTGTCTAAGTTCGAACTTTGAAGATGGTCGCTAGTTTTCTATATTTGTCCTTAATATAGAGCATTTTAGACCTTAACTACAACTATTTAGTTGGTTACTCGACCTACATCCCAATGTGTTTTTTCTAATATGCGCAGGACCAACTATTAGTCTAGTTTTTCAGAATGTTGACGGTGTGGTAACACCGATTATTATGCTATAGTCATTTGTGTGTCCCGAAGAAGTTGTACAAGTCATTTCAACACCGAACCAGCTTCTCCTATCACCGATATAAGAAAGAAGAGGCGATCAATGTATTTTCTTTAACTTAAGAATATCAATGGTTATTATTTTTACAAGTAGAATAATATCCGAAAAGTATTTTATGTTGATGTGTGTTGTGGTCCGCAGACCAATAATGTCGAAACCTAAGCTCGCCCCACCAAAGCCGATTACTCTCGAAACCGCCTCACCTAAACCTCGCACCGAACTCGAACTCGAACTCGAACATGCTAAGAGATTAAGACGCTTGAAGTTAATATCGCTAGTTTATTAGTTACAATTCATAGTTATAAGTTAGTACTGTTGGTTCATATAGTTAGTACTGTTTATATGATATGTATTAGTTGTTTATGTAAAAGATTATAGATACTTAGGAAAGTATTTTAAGCCGACGAGGACTCCTTGGTGTATAAAAGGAGGTCCAATTTTATATTTGGTTCAGTTTTATACATTCCGATTTTATTGTATTTGAATTTGTTTTGATATATATATTTGAATTTGTTTTGATATATATTGAATTTTTAAATGTGACTAAAAGATGCATATAGTCACACTTATTAACACTTTTGGTCACGGTTTGCTTAATTGTTGTGTGACTAAATATTACAAAAGGCCACAAAAAAATTCATGTGACAATTGGATGATTAATAGTCACACAAAATATACATTTCTTCACTTTAAATGTGACTAAAGATGCATATAGTCACACTTATTAACATTTTCGCCACTTTATGTTTAATTGTATGTGACTAATACCAAAAGAATATGCTTTGTGTGACTAAATGTTAGAAAAGGCCACACAAACATAAAATTCATGTGGCCATTGGATGATCATTAGTCACACGTAACACACATTTCTTCACTTAAAACACTATATGGTCACACTTATTAACACTTTTGGCCACTTTATGATTAATTGTATGTGACTAAATACACAAAACAAACATGCTTTGTGTGACTAAATGTTACAAAGGCCACACAAACATAAAATTCAAGTGGCTATTGGATGATCAATAGTCACACAAAAGACGATTTCTTCACCTTAAACAACATATGGTCACACTTATTAACACTTTTAGCCACTTTATGCTTAATTGTATGTGACTAAATACCCAAAAGAAACATGCTTTGTGTGACTATACGTTGTTTATGGTCACTAATACGGATTAATCCAATAAAATTTGTACCTAATTAGTCACACATGTTACGGTTTTGGTTACTCTTTGCAATAGAGACTAAAAAAGTCAAACACGTGACCATAGAGTACCTATGGTCGCTGCACCTTTAGTCACACATCAGAAAAAACATGTGTGACTATATGTATATCGTCACATATTCGATGTGGCCAAATCCACTTTTTGTTCTAGTGATATTTAGGAGAACCAACCAAACTCGTCCCCTAATAAAAATTTACCTAACTTGATGTGTCTCAAATTGAGACCTTTCATTGCATAACAGCCAATGTAACATCATAAAACAGTTGGAAATAAAACTAGTGCAAGTATAACATCATAACATACTTTTGGCATCCCACATCGCATTGTGAAGCGAAGTAGTTTGGATGATTTCAAAGAGACACTTTTCTGCTCTTACAGGCACTATATATGGTTTTTACATATACTTATGTTGGGGGCAACATCATTGCTTTTATCAAGTAGGTTATATCACACATTAATTAAGGGGTGCTTGGTTGGGGGTAATGAGGGGTGGGGAATGAGAAAGGTAATGATTAAACATGTATGGTTAGGAGTAGGGAATGCAATCATTGTTTAGTATTGGGTAATGGGGCATTACCCAGTAAATTGGGAGGTATGGTAATGATTACCCACCACCACCCACCACCACCACCCACCACCACCACCCACCACCACTACCACCATTAGCAGCCACCACCACCAGTCACCACCAGCAGCCACCACCACCAGCAGCAGCCACCACCACCACCAGTAGCCACCACTACCACCACCACCACCAACCAACACCACCACCACCAGCCACCATTAGCAGCCACCACCAGTAGCAGTCACCACCACCACCACCACCAGCCACCACTACCACCACCACCACCATCTACCACCATTAACAGCCACCACCACCACCACCACCTGCAGCCAGCACCACCACCACCACCAGCCACCGCCACCACCACCACCAGCCAACACCGCCACTACCACCACCACCATCCACCACCATTAACAACCACCACCACTACCACCAGCAGCCAGCACCACCACCAGCAGCCACCACCACCAGCAACCAACACCACCACCAGCACCACCACCACTCTAGAGGTTAATGTGTTTTTCTTAAACCAAGCACTATGAAAGATAATGATAATCGTGCAATCCTTTGAACCTTCCCTTGTGAGATGCACTTAGGGGGTGTTTACTAAATTAAGTGGTTCCATATGAACCACTTAATTAGCCTCTTCAAGGGGAGGACAAAGCTTTAATGGGCCTCTTCATTAAGTGGTATTAAAAGATTGGGCCCACATTAAGTGGTTCATATGGAAAAAAGAAACACCCTCTTAGTCTCCTAGATCTAAGTAGACGCGATGTCCTTGAAATCAGCCTCTGTTTACGTAGATGACATTACATTTCACACAAGACTCTCCCTGACATTGTCAAGTCCTCATAGTCGTGTTTGTTATGGTCATGAACACTAGCCTGGTTCTGCAAGAGCTCTTAGGAATTGTGCCCCCCACAATTCCCTTTGAAGCGACCCCACTTCTCTCTCACATAGGTGATTTCATCTTGAATCATTAAAAACAATGTTTTGTGATTTCATCTCGAATCATTATGCTTTGTGAATTCATCCTGAATCATTAAAGCCATATGTTTAACCTCTCAACAAGTCACATTTGTTATAGGAATGGACTAGGAAGTTACAATATTTAATAACTCCCCCACATTGACTTCCCCCACATTTCTATGATTAGGTTGTCCTATTGAACCCATATCTTGGGATCTCCAGTCAACTGGGTTAGGTTTTCCTTCATAGAAACTCATTCCTTCAAGGGCTTTAGTCCCATTCATTTAGACGACTTACTAACTAACTCTCTCGCTTAAGTTTTCGTAAGCGGATCCACAATGTTATCCTTTGACTTCACATAATCAATCGAGATAAACTCGCTGAGAGTAGTTGTCGATCGAATTATGTCGACGACGGATATGACCGATTCTTCCATTATACATTATGCTATGAGCTCGCCAATTGCCGATTGACTATCATAATGTATACTAATAGCTGCTACGCTTAGGCCACCTCGGTATGTCCTCTACGAATTGACGAGCTATTCCGCCTCTTGTCCGCATTTATCTAACGCGATAAATTCGATTCCATCGAGACTTTGCTATAACGGTTTGCTTGGAAGACTTCCAAGATATAGCCGCCCTCCTAGTGTCAACACATATCCACTAGTCGATCTAGAATCCTTTATGTCGATATCCAATTTGCATCATTGTATCCTTCTATAACGTTTATATATCTATCATAATGCAGCCCATAATCGCGATCAGATCTCAAATAATGAAGTACCTATTCATAGTCGCCCAATGAGCATAGCTTGGATTACTAGTATACCTACTTAGCCTCGCTAACATCATATACTAAGTCGCTCTGCACCGTCATTAGTACATTAACATGCCAATAATTCTTGAATACTTTAATTGGGCAACACCTATGCCTCTATTTTTAGATAGATGCTTACTGGTGTCAATTGGAGTTCTAGCTAGGCCGAAATCCCCCGCATTGTAAGTATTAAGAATTTTGTCCACATAATGTGCTTGACTTAACACAAGTCCATTTTGAGTTCGTATGATCTTTATTCCAAGGATCACATCAGCCAAACCCATATCCTTCATGTCAAACTTTGATTTCAACATGTCTTTAGTAGATTTGATCATCTTGTCGTAACTACCAACGATAAGCATATCATCAACATATAAACACAAGATTACATATCCACTATTTGTGTCTTTTACATAAACATACTTATCGCATTAATTAATTTTGAATCCACTCTCTAGCATGGCGTGGTCAAATTTTTGATGCCATTGTTTGGGAGCTTGCTTTAAGCCATATAATGACTTAACAAGCCTACAAACTTTGTTTTCTTGTCCAGGGCCATGAAACCCTCGTGTTGATTCATGCATTTCTTCTTCTAAATCTCCGCTTAGAAATGCCATTTTGACATCCATTTGGTGAACTTCCAAATTTCTTAAAGCGGCAATAGCAAGTATCATCCTAATCGAGGTTATTGGCGAATAAAGCTATCACGTATCAAAGTAATCAAGACCTTCTCGTTGTCTAAATCCTTTGATTACTAATCTTGCTTTGTACTTGTCAATGGTGCCATCGGCCTTCATCTTCTTCTTGAATATCCATTAAATTGAGACGGAGGAAGTATATTAATTTATTATATTTTTCTTTCTCTTCATTTAATTCAAAACCTATATTAAATATAAATCCAAATTCAAATCCTAATCCTAATCCAAATCCAAATCCAAATCTTAATCCTAAACTCATCTACAAACCAAACGAGCCCTTAGTTTATATGAAAAGTTCAAATAAGACAAAGAAAAGTGGTACTGGTATTCAATTTGTATGGATGAGAGCAAAATCCAAATTAAGAGAGAGAGAAAACCTTACTAATTTAGTGGGGCTGAGATTTAGGCATGAGACGAGCGCGTGAGACCAAGCTAAAGCTATCAAACAATGAAATTCTAATATCTTTCATCCTAAACCCTTCAAAACCCATGTACCAAACGCACCCTTAAATCATTTCAACTTCGCATGCATGGTATTGAGATATACAAATATACAATCAATCTTTTGATTCACACACTTTAATAAATAAATAGTTTTGTTGCAAAATACTTACAAAGTTACAAAGGTATATACCAGTTTACCAAAGTGCCATGCTTTGGGTGTGTCTAAATAACGTGAGTCTCCAAAATAAGCCGGAAAATTAAGGCTTATAATATATTACCACCTAAGTAGCTTAGAAAAGGAGTGTTCGGTACTGGTATGAATCTCACAAACCAACCGATAGGCCATGCTAAGGCTGCGATTGCTATACAAACTCCCCACTGCATGATATTCAGTTTCTCTGTATCCGCGTAACTGTTTAGGAACTCCACCATCACAACCTGAAGAATGATGGTCACCCCAATGATTCCAAGAAAAAACCTGTTCTTGTGAAGATCTTCAAATATATTCTTCTTCTCTTGTTTCCTTGAGTTGAATAAATTGAACACTTGACACAGCACGAAAGTATTGAAGATAATGGTATTCTTCACGCTCTCATTCACCATGAAGATTGATTTACCTCTGAACTCGATGATCAAGAGAACAATAATCTGATACACCGACTGAGCTAAGAGGTTCCTCCACATGACGTTGGTTATAAGAGGCACCTCGTTATTCTCTGGTGGCTTCTGCATGAGCTCTTGAGCTGGCCACTCTCTGGCAAGTGCTAGCGGACCAAAGGTATTAATAACTAGGTTGGCCCAAAGCTGTTGTACCGGTATTAAGGGAATCCCTCCGACAGAAGCAGCTTTGACGAAGTTGATGGCAAGAGCAACTACATTTGCAGTAAGTTGAAACTGAATAAACTTTTGGATGTTGTTCTTCACACACCGCCCCCACATCAGCGCCTTGACAACAGACGCAAAATTGTCATTTCGGATGATTATGTCTGAGATTTCCTTAGCCACCTTGTTACCTTGAATCCCCATGGATAGCCCAACATCGGCTTCTTTCAGAGCATGTGCATCATTGGTAGCATGGCCTGTGACTGCAATCACATGACCTTTTTTTTTCAGGCATTGAACCAATAGAAGCTTGTCTGCGGGAGTTGATCTTGCCATCACTTTGATACGGTCAACCTTTTCCATTCTTTCCTCGTCTGTGTAGTTACGAAATTCCTCGCCTTCTACCACTTCTACTTTGCTTACCTGTTGACCAGCTTCAAGTATCCCACAGTCTGTTGCAATGGCTTTTGCTGTGAAAACATTGTCTCCCGTTATCATCTTAATCCCCAAACCAGCTGACCTGCAAGCGTCGATAGCTTCCTTTGCGCCAGGTCTACATGGGTCCTTGATTCCGATAATGCCTAGCAATGTCAACCCTTCTTCATCTAGTGATATGTAGGTAGCACCGTCTTCATTGTGAATCTGCTTATGAGCGAATGCAATGCAGGTTAGGCTACTTGCTGCCATTCCTTGGATTATTCTCTCAAATCGAGTCTTCTCTTCGTGATAAATAGACTTTATAAGACCGTTTCTCTGATAATAATTCGAACACATTGCTAGTACTATCTCAGCAGCTCCTTTCCAGTGTACATGTATGGTGCTGTCTTCTTTTTTCTTAATGAAAGCTCCACTCCGCTTTTTCTCAGAATTGAAGGTCTCAACATGAAGAATGGTATGATCTTGTTTCAGTCTTACCATATCCATACCCAAACTCGTGACACCCCATGACAGTATTGCCTTTTCAGCTGGACAACCAGAATATTCACAAGTTGTTCCTGAATTGCAAACGTTTGCTGTGGCATTCAAACCGACCCCTTGATGGTAAATTTCAAGGACTTCTGTGTCTACTGAAGAACCGTCATCAACCTGATCAAGTCCGACCCAAAAATCTTTAACTTTCATTTGATTTAACGTTAAAGTCCCAGTTTTATCAGTGCATATGACAGTGACTGAACCCATGGTCTCACAAGCAAACAACTTCCTGACCATAGCCTGATCAAGCATCATTCTCTTCATACAACAAGCAAGTGTGAGGATGACGGCTAGCGGTAGGCCTTCGGTGGTTGCCACCACGGCACGTGTAAAAGAGTTAAGTATGTCATTTGTATCTGTACAATGGCCCTTGAATTCCCAGTTCCCATGCGTATCTTTTGTATATCCTGTGGAATAACGGATCAACGTAATCACAAGATCAAGTAGGACCGCCACAAGACCAACCTTCGCAAACGATGAGGCGATTTTGTTGAGAGAAGATTGTATTGGCGTTTGTTCATCAGCACAATCACCCGCTATGGAGCTTGACCTCTTCCCCCAAGCAGTGTTCATCCCGACTGATATAACAAGCATTTGAGCATGCCCGTCAACCACTTTTGAACCCGAGAACAAGAATGGATTATTGATGGCATCAATGTGTACGTGGTCACTTCCACCCGTCTTGATACTTGACTCATCAACTAGCAAAGAATGCCCGTTTATGAACAACCCGTCTGCGGGAACTTGATCTCCTATATTAAGAAGTACAACATCGCCAACCACTAGGTTGGAAATGGATATCTTTTGCCGATTCCCATCTCTTATTGCATCCATCTTCATATCATCATATATCCTTTTGACATAAAATAAAACTGTTTCTCTTGTCCGAAATCACTTAATGCAGATGCAACGATAATAAAAAGACGGCCACAAAGATACTAATGCCTTCATACCACCCATCTTTTGTCCGTTATCTTTGATACCAAACCCTAAAGAAAGGATGGCACATAATAACAGTATAATATTAGGGGTGTTCTTAAAAGCCTTTACCACATAACGAAAGAACGCTTTGGGGGGCAGTTTTTTAAAAGTATTGGAACCAAATGCAGTTTTGCGACTTTCGATATCATGGTTAGTAATTCCATGTTCAAGGTTGGTGTGAAGAGATTTAGCTAATCCACCAACACCGTTAAACTTGCTGAGGGTCTTCAAGTCTTTGCTTTTCATCAAATCTCTGAGCTTAGTCTGGCTAATGCTTGAGAACCATTCTGTTGGAGCTGCTACTATTCTCACACATTTTCTTGCTGCTGCTGATGAAGCAATGGTGTTTGAGCAATAAACTGAAAAGTAAGCTACGCGCCATCTTTTCTGTGCTTTACTAAGTGTTATTGTGCTTATGTTGTATACCAACACTCCAATGTCATCATAATAATTTGGTTCAATTTCACTAGCCATTTAGTATATGATTTTTGTAAGCTATATATATGGGACAGGGATTTTTAATTTGAATGTGTAAGATATTATGAGACATGCAGACGCAGTTGACGTTATATATATACTATGATTCTTGAAAGCGCGTAATTTTTGGAGTACGTGCATGAGATCGCTGACGTCATTTAGTTTACCACCGCCGACAATTTTCTACGTCATGCATCCTTTCAACTCATTATATTGCTCTCTCACTTCTGAAAATGTCAAAGCCACCTTCTTTATTTAAGATTTTTGCATTTACTAATTCCTCAAACAAATTAAAATATAAAGTTCAACCATGAATCAGTTTTCAATTCACTCACGTTTATATTTTTCTTCTAGATATGGCTGCATCTAAATAATAAAGATATTGCATCTTATGTGCATGCATATGGACACCATATATGCGTACAATATTTAAGGCCTTGTTTGTGAATAACATATACTCATAATTTAACTTGACGCAAGAAAGCATCTAACAATCTTTAACTGATCATCATATCCAATGCAAAACAGATGCATACGCATCAATCTATTAATGCTACATGAAATGATTATGGACAAAAAGGAAAGATATGCAGATTTACTTACTGTAAAAAAGATGCATCATTTTGTTGATTCTCATTAATTAGAAATTAGATATATAAAATTTAAAGATACATGAACTACTATGCATCTAATAAATCATAGTTTTAATTCATGCATACATAAATGCCACAAATGCAAAACAGATGCATACGCATTCTAAAAGAAATAAGAAAAGATGCATGCTATAACATATACTACTGTAATAATTGAGGAAGGTGCATCTAAGACCGGATGGCAAGGGATCCGTGAGAGGCTCACCTTGCATCCCCACTCACGAGTGAGTCCATGCCCAAGCTTACCACTCACGAGTGAGTCACACATACCAAGGCATATTAAGGTGAGTAACTCACCTAGTTGATTTGCGTGAAATGAAGTGTTTGTTTGTGTTAAAAAAAATAAATAAATAAAAATAAAAAAAATAAATTAAGATGAGTGAGAGTGAGTGCTTGATCCACAAAAAAGTGAGTGAGAGTGAGTAGAAGTGAGAGGAGAGAGAAAGTTGATGTGGCGCTGAGGTGTAAGGTGAGTGAACATTCCCCTTGTCTTCCGGCCTAAGAAGAAGATGCATATACTAATATGAAGATGCTATAACTGAGAAGATGCATCTAAATTTGGTCCAATCGTGACCGAGATGACCTGACACCCGCCACGCCGCCTTTCTCTCCAATGACCGATACGACCGGAGGCCACATCGATGATAAAGTTTTTTTTTCTTTGAATTTGTGTTTTCATATGTTTTCCCAACTCTAAAAAAAAAAAAAAAAAAAAAAAAAAAAGGAACAAGCATTATAAATCGGTCAAAATTGAACCGATATACTAGTTTCTTGCCACACAACCGATCCTGAGCCCGATCTCCACATCCAATGCGCCCGATCTCCACATCGGTCAAGTGACAAAATATTCGGTGCCCAACCGAAGGTCCAGCCTAATAAATGTCATAGTTTTCATTCATTAAAAACGTTGAAGAAGATATAATAATAAATGAGGAAGGTGCATCATTAATTATCAGTGATGTTGTTTGCGGCAAGTTCTTGAAACCGAATAAAAAGAAGGGAGCGAATTAGATGAGATGTTAATATGGAATGTATGGATTTTACTTTTTTACCCTTGTGCTTAACAAAAATTACCTTGTTATTTACGAATTTGCCATCATCTATTTATAGCCATTGATATATTATCTAATGGTTTAAATCATTTCGTATTCTTCTTACTTTAAATATTCTTCTTATTAGATCTTTAGTTTAGGCTAGAATTACCCAATTACTAATATACTCTGTTCCCGAGATTATTTTTGGAGAGAAGGGTAAAGAAGTGGAAAAAAGAAGAGGAGAAATTGAAAAATTCGTTCCGTAGTTTTTTAAGAGAGAAGAAAATCGTGAAAAGAATAATGTTTAATTCCTCTCCAAATCTTCTTCCCAAAGTTGGGATGATTTGGAGAAGATATCATGCCTTCTTAATTTTTTAATCACCAAAATACCCCTGACCTAATATACGCTTTTATATAAGTCGCCCATTTTTTATATCAAAATCAATTGAAGCATCTTCACAACTCACATGCAGAGTATCCATATCATCTACAGGTAACTTTATGATAACAATCCTCCCACTATTTCTTTGACATGCTTGTTAATCATTTGTTTTTTATTCCTAGATTTATAGTAGTATGCTATTATATGTTTTTAACAAAAAAACCAATGTAAAGTTGTTGTACATAGTATGTTTGGAACACTTTAATTTGTATATTAGTATGTTACTGTATTTTTTCACAGCCCACATAAATATTAGCATGCTTACATGTTGTTAATCATCTTGATCATGATTAAAATATGTGTTCAAATTGCATTCATTTGTTTGGGATGGCTTGTCATCATCGCTAGTGATTAGAAAATGAAATTGGACTATTTCTAATTAAATAAACACGTAGAGATTTAATGATTACTTGATAGCTGCGTCGTCTATGGAGATTTAATGATTTTGTAATATAAGAAAACACATAACTATATTAGTATATTAAATATGTTTGAAAGTCCATATTCGCTTAAACAATGTTTTGTAAATGCAATAGTAATTTAAAAAACTCTGTATGTGTGTGCAAATGGGTCAGCTCATTCACCTTCCTCCCTCCTTCCTCTTCAAGCCAGTATATATTAAGTAAATAAAAAACCCGTTTTTTGCATGAAAAAAAATGTTAAATTAAATCATGTGATAATAGCCATTTAAATTGATGAATCAATGTTTATTTTTCACACCCAGAAATAGACTTTTACTCTCTAGGTTTCTCTCATATATCATTTTTCAATCAAAATTAATTTTTAAAGATGCTTATATTCCGCTAGAGAAAAGCGAATGTAGAACAAAAATTTGAAAGGAAAACGAGCCTATTTGTAGAAATTGAAAATATGTTGACAATGAAACTATAAAAACCGACGAAAAGTCGTTTGTTCAGTTGGTTATTCCTTCTGCACCATTTATTCCTCTGTCTCTTTATGGCGCATCATATTTGGACTTTGGTTTTTGGCTTCCTAGTGGTCCAGCCTTTTTTTTTAGATAGTTGTTTTTGTGTGTTCTTCTCAGTGGGCATATGGTCTTGTATGTGTGTTGTGCCGTTTTGTGGTGTTTGTTTTAGTCTTGGTTTTATTTTGTTGTAGTCAATTTTGTATTTGTATATTTTAAAATGTGCTTAAAAGCGAAAAAGTGGGTTAAATTAAGAAATTTTAAAACATTTAAGACATTTAAATTTCTCTTTCTTTGAAATGGTACATATACCCCATCGAAAACTTAAATAAGACTAACTAGTGACTTTTTTTTCTCAATTGTAGAACATTACGATCGCTTTAAAGATTTTTTTTATATAATACATTTAAGTTTTTAATATAAATAAGATATTACATTTAAAGAATTTATTTCATCGTTTTGCGCCTCTTATTAGCGATTTGTATAACGTGTGTCCGCAGTTTAGCCGTGCTTGGTTTAAGCATACCATTCTAACACTGTACACGTCTCATCCGCTTTGCCACCTCTAATATAGTGGATGCCCTTATTTGTATTTGGTTTGGTTGTGAAATAAATTGCCTTAAAAAAATGAAAAAAAAAACGATGAAAAGACTTTTAGAATCAATTATTTCTTATACATTGCAGATCAAGTTATTCATCACTAAAGTAAATTTGACCAATTTAGATTGTACGAAAATATTTTTAGTTTACTATTAAGCATTGAAAAATTAAATTCCTAGATGATAACAAGCTAAAAAATTAGTTGTTTGAACTATAGTTATTAAGATCCCGATCCTGATCTTATGATCTTACGATTTTACGATTTTACAAAGCAAAAACGATCTGGATCCTATGTAGGATCTTAACAAGCTTAAGATCTTATAGGATCCCGATCTTGACGATAGGATCTTAAGATCTACTCTGATCAGATCTTACTTTTGTCGAACCACAAATTAAAAAACTACAAATTTATGGTTTATGTTTTTATATATAAAAAACAACATGTGATTTTTCATAAACATTCCATATTCATAATTTAGGACAACATTTTCATGAAACATTCATATAACTTAGTGTTTATAATATATAATAATTTGTAGATTTGAATAATATTACAAAGACCATTAAAAATGACATTATTGTATAATCTTAGGATCCCGGTTACGATCTTGCAAAGACGAAAAAGATTCTAGGTAGAATCTCGATCTTAAAAAACTTAGTTTGAACCTTCAAAGTTCTTTATGCCAAATTATAAAATTGTTTGGATATTAAAGGCATAGACTTATTTTCGAAACTAAGAGTTTTGAGAAAAATTATACAAGTGAATAATGCTACACCGATTGATATACTTAATCAAATTATAAATATAAACCATTTAAGAAATACTTATATAGTGTATAAAATAATGTAAGCTTCTTCAACAAAAAAAAAAAATCAAAACTAAAAGTTATTTAAGATTGAAAGTGTTACCAAAATATTAGATTTATTGTCTAATTTATCAATTGAAAATGAAATATTTATACTTTGTACTATATTGATTTCGAGAAACTAATTAAAGATTTTACATAAAAAACTTGAAAAAATATATTTTCTATAAACGATTTTTTGACAGATACATTTGAAAGAAAAGTCCCTATTTGACACATAGAAGTCAGGAAACACGGCAAATGCATGTGATTGCCATTTTAGGGGAATATGTCGGTGGGACCATTTAATTTTTGGAACAAAAATGGAAACATGGCACCAAAAGCTATTGACCAATTAGCATACTTAACTACTCAAACCGGCATAATTTCATATACGTTCTTTTTTGCATTAAAAATACATATATATCTAACTTAGCATAAAAATTAGAGTAAATTACACCGTTCGTCCCTATGGTTTGGCCAAAATAACACCGCAAGTCTCTTCGTTTTTATTTTTGCGCCATGAGTCCTTATAATGAAGTTTGGTAACACGATCAGTCCCTATCTCTAACGGTCGTTAGATTTCTCCGTTAACGCCCACATGTGTGTTACATGTGTCGTCCATTTCTAACGATCGTTAGCGTTTTTGCACGTTTTCATCCGTGCATTCATCTTTTCGTTCGTTTATTCACGTTTTCGTCCGTTTTTGCACGTTTTCGTCCGTTTTTTCACGTTTCCGTCCGTTTTTCACGTTTTCGTCCGTCCATTCATGTTTTCGTTCGTTTTTCACGTTTTCGTCTGTTTTTGCACGTTTCACCTATTTTTGCACGTTTTCGTTTGTTTTTGCACGTTTTAGTTCCGTTTTGCACGTTTTAGTTCCGTTTTGCATGTTTTCGTCCGTTTTTCTCGTTTTCATCCGTTTTTGCATGTTTTCATTTGTTTTTGCACGTTTTTCTTCGTTTTTTCACGTTTTCATCCGTTTTCGCACGTTTTTGTTAGTTTTTTCACGTTTTCGCTCATTTTTACTTGTTTTCGTCCGTTTTTGCACGTTTTCGTCTGTTTTTGCAAGATTCGTAAAAAAACAAATATTCGTAAAAAGAATAAAAATATTTTTTTTTCAAAAAAATTTCTCGAAAAATTTTAAATAAATTCTACAAGATCGGGTATGATGGTGCATGAAAAAGTTGTGAAGGACTTTGAGGAATTTTTATGCACCAACATACCCGACCTTGTGGAATTTTTTTGGAATATTTGGAGAATATTTTTGAAAAAAAAATCTTTTATTCTTTTTACGGATATTTGTCTTTTATTTTAACTTTACCTATATATATATATATGAATATATATATATATATATATATATATATATATATATATATATATATATATATATATATATATATATATACACACATATATAGAATCCAGATCAAATAAGATCAAAATTAAAGTTGTTAAAATGAGATCCAACTAAAATTTGACAAATGACACTTTCCTTATAACAAAAATAATTTTTTTATTAGCTACCACTAAAAATGCTAAAGTTTTGATAGATTTCTTTTTAAAATTTACTTAACCTAGGTGATACACTTTGATTAGAAGTCTATTGTGTATCAGGTTTTTGTATGTGTATCAGGTTTTGGAATACTTATTAGTGTAATGTGTATCAGGTGTATCATTAATTCAAACTCATGTATCATTTGGTTATTAGTTTCTAAAATGTTAATTTGTATTAAAATATTATATTTTTGTGTATTATTGCTAAAATTGTTATTTATAAATGTTTTAGTAGTTTTTAGACTTGATCTTATTTTTACAACTTTAAGTTTGATCTCACATTAACCCTCCCCACATATATATATATATATATATATATATATATATATATATATATATATATATATATATATATATATATATATATATATATATATATATATATATATATATATATATATATATATATATATATATATATATATATATATATATATAGTGTAAGGTTATTTTCGTAACCAAATAAATTGGAGAATCATGAGAACCGATCTCAACCATTAAATATTTTGATCAATGGGTATAAAAAAAATGGCATAATTGTAATAATGGTGGAGATTTTGAATAATATTAATAGTGTTGGAGGGGTACAAATGGAATTTCATTATATTAAATCATAGAAACTGTTCCACTCTCATCCAATGATTTACGGGAATTTACAATTCATATTTTTAATTCATTATCTCTCTTAAAAAAACCCTAACAGCACTCCACAGCCGCATCTATCGTCTTAACCACCACGATCAACTGTTATCAAGAAATGACTCCATAAACACAACTGTCACTCTTTACTTTCATCTCCAAACTAGATCGACTGTTATCAAGAAACTACTCCAGGAAAAGGTTCGTTTTTTAAATTTTGTTAGATTGTTTTCAAGTTTGATTGCGGTTTTATAAATTTCTTTGAAATCGTTTTTTACTAGGTCCGAATTACTTTTGATAATGGTTAAAAAATATGCCATCTCGTTCTAGACTTGTATTTGTTTTCTTATATTCGTAAATGACAAGTCTTATGATTGAAAATAGTTGTCGTCTGATAAACAAGGATGAGGTGTAAGAATCTGTTGATTAAAAATTTTGGTTAGTAAATTTGTTTTCCATTCATTAAACATTAAAAAATGTTTTATGTGAAGAAGATCAGATCAATATAGAGGATGTTAAAAAAACACTTTAGTTTGGACGTTGAATAAAGGTCCATAGTGAAAAAAACCATTTGGAAAGAAAGAATGCTTGGTTGCAGTTTTACCAGAGATGGAAATATAAGTTTTAAGAAGATGAAGATCAGAAATGGATATATCGTACTTTACTATAAAAAAAAGTATATAAAACTAGAGGGTTGTATATAGAAAGAAAGGAAATTAAAGCAAGCTTTTTAGGCAAATAAAAGGAAATCAAGATTTATTATCACTGTTCATCACTGGTCGTTGATGCTGGTACAAACCTGTATTAATTAAGATGCGCGAGATGATTAAAACACATGTGCACAAGGATCAAAAACACATGTGCGGACTTCATGGGTTTTTGAACCAGGCGACGAATACATGTGCACAAACTTGTATCAAATAAGATTAACGAGATGCTAAAAACACATGTGCACAAGGATAAAAAAACACATGTGTATATGTGTTTTTACAGTTTCGGAGTTTAAATGCATTGAAAGTGCATACATGTTTTTAGTTATAATAAGGGTGCATTTTTATTTTGTGTATTAAGGTTGTACTAATTTCTCAAAGAAGTTAAGAATATGGTCTTATGTGCACAAGTCGAAATATATTACGATATATGTTTTCACTCATTTTATGGTCGGTAAAAACTAATGAAAAGGGTGTGCGTATGTGTTTAAAGGCTGTATAAATCAAGAAAAGAGTTATGCATTTATGTTGTAAATTGTGCATATGTATTTGCTACTTGCTTATGATTAAAAAAAAACATTTTTTTTTGTAGTTTCAGGTACTAAATATGTTTGATAAAGATGAGGACCATGATTGATATAAAGAGTGCACATGTGTTTATAACAAGTAAGATGAGCGAGACGATAAAAACATATGTGCACAAGGATTAAAAATACATCTGAAGATTTCATGGTTTCTTGAACTAGGCAAGGAATACATGTGCATGCCTAAAAGATGAACCAGCTGTAAAGACATTGGATTATGCACATGTGCAAGCTTCATATATGTGTAATAAAATTGAATTCAAGTGTAAACATACTGATGTTTGTGATAAATTTGAATATCATTTCACTAGAGTAATACAATTTGCACATTTTGAAATTGCATAAATCTATTATTAAAATTTTATTGTTTGTATTTATATTAATGTAATATTTCTTAAAAATACATGTGCAAATACAAAACACATATGCATAAATGAAAAATACAATTGCCATACGTTGGAATCACTCCTAAACTAGATTACAAGTGTTAGTGATTAATATGTAATAGTTAGCTTAATTAGGCCTTTATGTTTGTTATTAAGCTAAGACTTGTGTAGAAGGCCCATAAGCCTTGGCCCAAGCCCATAAGAAGGGAAGGATGCTAGTTGTGTTGCCCTAGCTCCTTACCCTATAAAGAATCCTTGTAAACCCTCACTTGAGGGTTGATTGTTCAATTCACACATTTACTCTACGCATAACTCTTCACATATTTCATACGTGTATGTGTGTGTTTGTTCATCCGATCACCTTGTCTCTATTTCTTCTATTTATGATTGTGTTACTAATATGGGAACCTAACAGTGGTATCAATCGCCAAATAGTTGGGTGAAAAGAATTTGTTTTTGAAGTTTTTAGTGTTACGCGTAACTTACGGTTCATAAACTTTCTCACGCATAAAAACTCAATTTTTTACACTTTACAATCCAAGATTCTTGTACTTTCAAGGTTTTTAGGTGTTAAAAGTTCTGTTTTTGGCAAAAAGTTTCGAACTTTACGTGTATTTCATTGGTTTTCAGCTTGATTTTAAACGCATGTTCATTTCTACGCGTAACGTGTCTACAAGTTTTGGATCATCAAGTTTCACACTTTTGTGTTATTTTGGTGATATTGAAGCTGTTTCATCACAAAAATCTGGTTTAGAAACACTTTGGGCTAAAAATCCGTTTAGGTTAAGTTTTACGCGTAACAAAACCCTAGAGTTACGCGTAAGATATCCGTGGCTTGATCTTCAGATTTCTTGGTTTACTCAGTGTTTTCTTGCTTGGATAAGCCTGAAAACACTTCGACTTTGGATATCTTTTGCACTGTGATTAGTGTAAAGGATTTTTGGGCAAAACCCTAATTTTTACGCATAAGCTAAAACTTACGCATAGAACTCTTTACGCCTAAGCATTTTCTTACGCCTAAGCTTTGTCTTACGCCTAAGCTAATCTTACGCATAAGTTTTCTACGTCTAACTTTCAGTTTACGCCTAATTTTTAGTGTTTCTCAATTCTTACGCGTAAGTTAATCCTACGCGTAAATATTACTTTTACACGCAAGTTTAGTGTTTTTACGCCTAAGCATTACTTTGCCTAAACTTGGTTTCTACGCCTAAGGATACTTCATCAACAACATTTCATTCGACTACAAAGATCCATTTTACAACACAAGTTTTCAACATGTCTCAACCACCATACTCTAACTACTTTCCTTACACGTATAATCAACAACAACAACAACTCAGTCCACAACATCAACAATTCAATCAACAACAACAAATTTATCAACAACAATTTAACCAACAACATTATCCACAACAAGGAGCAATTCCACCTCAAATGGTTCAACCACCACCTAGTCTTCAAGTACAACCTTACACAAATTTTTACAATCAACATCCACCCAGGAATACTATGAAAGAACCATCTTGGTTTGCAAAGATGTGTGAAGCTTTAAGCAGCCAACAATCCATTCATGAGGCTGGATCACTTGATAGACATCCAATGCTCACTCCCGGTAATTACGATCAATGGGTGATTAGGTTCTTTAGGTTTTGTGATCTAAAGAAGCCACATGGAAAGTTCTTAAAGAAGGTTATTCTGGAAGGTCCGTTTCAGATGCCTACTATTGTTACACCCGGAGGTCCAAATGCTACTCCACCAAGAGATGATGTCACCAACATTGCAACTCTTTCTGACCTCACTGCTGATGAACTTCTACATTTCGAAGCTGATGAGCTAGCAATGCAATACATCCTTTTGGGATTACCCAATTCGATTCTTCGAAGTGTTGATGCTCAAAAGACTACTAAGAAAATGTGGGAACATATTCATCTTCTCATGGAAGGCACTAAACTTAATCAAGAAGACATGGAATCCAAAATTTACTTGGCTTATGAACACTTCATGATTGAACCCGGAGAGACATTAGAGTCATATCATCATCGATTCTCAGACATCATCAATGACTTGGACAAACACAACATCATCATGCCAAGAATTGTTGTTAACACTAAGTTCTCGAGTAGTCTTGGTCCCGAGTGGGAAAAATATGTCATTTTCATCCGCTGCTTAAGAATCTTCATCATGCTACTTACGGATTGTTGTACGACTATTTGAAGCCACATCAAAAGAAGTTGACAAAGAAAGGGTTATCCGTGGACAAACTATTTCACCATCACTTCTGGATAATCAACAATTAGCTTTGTGGGCTCAAACTTTTTATCCTCAATCCACAAATCCTCCACAACCCGCTGCTCAACCAACTGAAACAATTACACCATATGATCCGTCACAGCATCAATCTCAAGAAACTCAATTGGTTCCATACAACAACAACAATGATCAAGCACTTTACAGTGAACCTAATGAGGATTCCGATGCTTTCGATGCATTGCAACAAGGGTTTGTTATGATTTCTAGAGCCTTCGGCCGTTATACAAACAAATCCAACAATCGCATTCGTTCCTCATCAAACACAAGGAATCAGGCTGTTGTTAACAATGGACGTGTTGAAGTTCAGAATCGTGGTAATGGTCGTCAGATGGGCGGTGGTCAAGGGTTTAATTCTATGGGAAGGAATAACATGGGTGCTCCACAGCGAGCTCAAGTGGTTGAATAGGGTAATGCTCAGAATGGGATTAATGGTCTTCGTTGCTATAACTGTAATGAGAAGGGTCATCTGGCTAATGCATGCCCTAAGCCGAGGACTAGAGGCAGTGCTTATCATAAGGAGGCTTTATTCTTGGCTCTTAAGGATGAAGCTGAACTCTTACAAACAAGGAACAGAGCTTTATGGCAGATGCATATTCGATGATGACATGGAGGACTTGCAGTGCTAATGCAAGAAGTGATGTTGATGGCACACATGCAAGCTCTTCACATGAGTGACACAGCCCGCAGTATGACATCGACGGCTTGTCTCGTGTACCGAACAAACCATTATCATCGATCTAATATCTCGGCCAACATCCGAATCCGACGAGGCTCGGACTGCTCAACATGAGCCGTCCACATCTCATTCGACGATTCTCAACTAGATCCGGAGTTACATTTGACGATCAAGATGACCTCATGGTTACCTTTGATAATCAAATTGACTCGTGGCCATACTTGAGGATCCGAACGATGATCATGTTGTGACTCACGTTAAATATCTCGAACCTTTGCCTAATCCGGATGTTGACCTCTTACTTAAAGACCAACAATCCCGAATGGAAGAATGTTGTGCATCGAATCAAGAATTACACAAAAAAATGCAATCGTTAACTGTGGATATTGAATGCTTAAAAGACAACTCAACGTTTTAAAACTCAAGAAAACGTGAACAAGGTTTTGAAGTCGCTTTTGCTAAATCTTCTCAAAACGAAAATCACAAGAACGACAGATTCGTGATCTAGTCGCATCCAAGAATGTTTTGTTGTCTCGGATAGAACAATGAAACATGATAAAAACAAATTAACGCCTTACTTTGAAAATCAAAAGCCAAGGCCGAGTTGTTAACTTGTCAAAACAGTTCTCGAATAAAAAGCATTCCACGAAACAAATAGATGACCATCTTGAAGAAATTATCGGCTTACAAAACAAACTCAAAGAGTTTCAAATGTTGTTTATAAACATGGTGAGTCAATCACAACTATTCAAAAGTTTACTTTAAAACCAAATCCAAATGGATATGGACCGAATCTTCTCGACATAAACCAAAGCTTTCAAACAAAGCATTCAAACCAAATCCGGAAGTTCACAGTGCAGAACACAAAATTGATGATTCTATTATGAGTGTTGTTGAATATCATCGTCAAGAGGAATTCGATGCAGATGACGAGAGTCGGTCAAAAATGGAAAATGTTGTTTATAACAAACCTTTAAACTATTCAAAAGCCGTCACTTTCGTCACACAAAAGGATTCTTCTAACACACCTTGGGTTATCACACCTCGGTCTGAGTCTTCTAATGTTGGTCCCCAACCCAATTCTGCACAAATTAATGTTCCTTTACCCTCACTCAGTGAAGTAAAATCAATACCCGAAAATCGTCAAATTCTTAGATATTTTGACATTTTCACCGACCTCAAACTTTTAGAACGTGAGATTGAATTTCATTCAAATAAAAGTTGAACATTTTCAACGCCTCAGCGCGAGAACAAAGAGATATTTTTCGAAAAGAATTTTACCCCATGTTAAAATTTTGAAAAATTGTGCATTGTATTGGGAAAGGGAATTTCATAAGGAACTTGGACTGATGAAAATAGTTTTTGAGAAAACAGAAACATCGATTTGAAATACAAAACGCAAAAAGAAAATGTTTAGAAAAGATGTTGATCGACTCTTGGAAGATGTTATCTGTGCTGATATCCATAATGTTGTGTTATTACATTCTTATTCATATGCATTTGATTATATCTCTGCTGATTCTGTTGATTCTGTTGAAATTGTTTCGAATACTGATATTGTGTCACAAATCAAGTCTTTAAACGTTGAAAATGAACAATTGTTAAATGAGCTTTCATATGCAAAACGTCGTCTTCAATGGTGTCAAAAAGATTGTCAAAATTGTGAATTTGCTTTGCAAAACAAAATCCACCAGTTGCATTCCAAAACTGTTAATCCAAAATTTGAGCAACTGGATGATCAAAACGCGTCTTTGAAAAGTCAAATCTCAAAATATGAACAAGAACTTGCAAAAGTTAAAAAGGAATATGGTGTCATATTTGATTTACTCAAACAGACTCGTGATGAAGCATCAAACGAGCTTGATCATTATCTTGCACACACTAAAGAAGTCATGAATGTTTATGGAAATCTTCATTCTGAAAATCAAGATTTGTTGCAAACTATCATTGAGTTAAGGGAGAAGTTAGGAAAGTATGAACAAGTTAATGTAACATTAAGAAACTTGCACCTGTAACACTTAGAAAAATTGACACTAGAATGCCTAATGACAAACCACAAGATACTAACGTGCTTCCTCATCGAACAGAATAGTTGCCTCTTTTCCCAACGTCCGCACTTCACAGCCTAGGAGCAATACAAGGAAGAATAGGAAGTTACGACCTAAGAAAAGATCAATAAAGAATGCTGAAGTAGAAGAACACCTTAGGACTTTGAATAAGACTCAAGTTGCACCCACTTTAGATATTCCGTCTGACAAATGTAACGGAAAAAGTGTTGTAACGCATGCTGAACCTTTAAGTAATTTAAATGTTATGTTTGAAGCTTCTTGTGTTGGTTGTCATAAAAGCATGTTCTCTGGTTGTCATGATAGGTGTGTTGCTAAGGCTATCTTGCATTGTAAGCTAAATAATAGAAAACGGAATACCTCTAGGCCCACTAATGCTTCTAAGTCTGTGCTAGGTAAACCACCCTCTAGTGTTCCGGCTACGAACATTGATGTACCCATAACTCCACCTTCACCCTCTAGGAAGAACTTATCACCTAGTGCATTCACTAAGACCAAAGCTAAGACTAGTTGGAGATGGCAGAAATGGTTACATAATACACTTGGATTTAAATGGATACCTAAAATCATTGATAGTGTGTTTCTACTATAGCCGCCGAGAACCTCTAACTCTTCGGGTTCCACATCTACTTCTATTCCATCTCGTGTCGCCTGTGTGTAATGCGGTGTGATACAGATCATCCTCCGGATTGTTGATAGCGGATGTTCCCGACACATGACAGCAATCTCAAATCATTATCAAACTTTATTGCAAAGTTCATTGGCACCGCCGATTCGGAATGATCACTGCAGCCTATCTTAGGCTACGGAGATTACATCAATGGCAATATCAAAATTAGCAGGGTTTATTATGTGGAAGGTCTAGGTCACAATCTCTTCTCAGTAGGTCAGTTCTGTGATGGAGATTTGGAAGTTGCTTTTCGGGAGAAAACTTGTTTCATTCGTGATCTACAAGGAAACGATCTTATGTCTGGCACCCGCTACTCAAGTTTCTACACAATCTCAATGCAAGACATGATTGCTTCATCTCCCATACGTCTACTTTCAAAGGCAACATCTACAAAATCTTGGCTATGGCACCGTCGTCTCTCGCATTTAAACTTTCAAACCATAACCAACCTTGCTCGATACAAACTTGTCAAGGTCTCCCAAGATTACGATATTCTAAAGACCACCTCTGCTCGACCAGAACAAGGGAAAAGCACTCGTGCTCACTTTCCTTCAAAGGTGGAACACATTTCACAACATGTGCTTCATCTTCTTCACATGGATTTGTGTGGCCCAATGCGCGTGCAGCACGATTAATGGCAAACGCTACATCTTGGTAATTGTAGATGACTACTCAAGATGGACTTGGGTTTATTTTCTTCAAGTAAAGATCAAGCTCCACGATGATCATCACCTTTTCACGAAAATTCAAGTTCACTCCCGAACACGCTTAGACAAATCGTAATGCACAAAGGAACCGAATTTGTGAATCAAACTCTTCGTGTTTTTATGAGAAAGTGGGAATTGAGCATCGACATCTATTGCACGAACACCGAACAAAACGGCGTTGTTGAAAGATCGAAACCATACGTTAGTGGAAGTCGCAAGAACAATGTTAATTAATGCTAAACTTCCATATTACTTGTGGGTCAAGCCGATCAACAGCGCATGCTACACTCAAAATCGCTCAATGATTACCAAGCGCCACAACAAAACACCATATGAGCTTATCCACAACCATAAACCGAATCTCAAACACTTTCATGTATTTGGATCCCTTTGCTACCCGAATAATGATCGTGATGACTTTGGAAAGCTCAAAGCCAAAGTTGACATTGGAGTCTTTATTGGATCCGTGAGAATTCTAAAGGTTACGGATCCGAATCGCTCGGACAAAGCAAGTTATGGAAACGATTCATGCAAATTTCGATGAGCTTATCGAGATGGCTTCGAGCATAACACTTGGAACCCGGTCACAACCGCTTAAACTTCCTCAAACCCCATCATCACCGAACCAAGCCCCGACTTACTCGTCAACAAATGGAAAAGCTATTTGCTCCTCTGTTTAGTGATGATATTGATGAACGTGCTCCGTGTGTATCCAATGTTTCCGCCGCTCAACCCGATCATATTCCAATACCGATACACTGCTACAACAACCATCGTTGAAGAAGCACCACCGATTGACTCTACAACAACGAGTTGAACAAACCGCATCCAACGACGCAGTAACCGGTGATGATGTTCGAACAATGAAGTACCCCCACCGCAGATTTTGATCCAAATGCGTTCTTTAACCCGCTTGCTAATGAAACCGCCGCACCGATGTTGCGGAATCATCTACAAGCCATTTGAATCCTCCCAACTGCATAATGTATATCAACATCAACCTTCCACTCATCGTTGGACAAAAGACCATCCTCTTGAGAACATTCTTGGTAACCCGAATCAACCAACAGAACGAGACAACGTCTTCACACGACGGTGAACATTGCATTTATGCACCCTCGCTCACCAATCGAACCTAAAAACATTAAAGATGCAATGACCAAAGACAACTGGATTGAATCCATGCAGAAGAACTCAATCGGTTTAAACGCCTTGAAGTATGGAATTGGTTGAAAGACCAACGAGGGTCTTCGCCATTGGTCTAAAATGGATTTGGAAAACAAATTAGATGTCAAGGAACAAGAATAAGAAATAAGTCACGTCCGGTGGCTAAGGGTTATAGACAGGAAGAGTGTATTGACTTTGAAGAATCATTCGCCCGTTGCTCGCCTTGAGGTCGTTCAGATATTTCTAGCGCTCGAGGCTCACATGAACATCATGGTCTTTCGGATGGACGCCAAACCGCTTTCGAATGGTCAACTGAAAGAAACGGTCTATGTCAGCCAACCAGAAGGATTTGTTGATCTAGAGTTCCCGAACCATGTTTACAAACTAAACAAGGCTCTCTACGGACTCAAACAAGCTCCTAGGGCGTGGTACGATAAGTTATCATCCTTTCTTCTCGCCAATAAGTTCGTCAAAGACTCGGTCGACCCTACACTTTTCATACAATATCACGGGGCACACATTTTAATCGTTTAAATTTATGTGAATGACATTATTTTTGGGTCAACACATCTTAAATACTCAAACGATTTTTCAAAACTAATGAAAAAATATTTTGAAATGTCCATGATGGGTGAACTTATATTCTTTCTTGGATTGCAAGTTCATCAATCACCCCGTGGTATTTTCCTAAGTCAGTCCAAATATGCCCTTGAAATTCTTAACAAACATGGAATGCAAACCTTTGACACCTATGCCACACCAATGGCACACACTAAGAAATTGGACGCTGATTTACATGGGAAATTGGTTGACCCTACCAAATACTGCAGTATCATTGGGTCTCTCATGTATCTAATACCAAGCAGCCCGATATTGTCTTTGTCGATATCTTTGCTCCCGTTATCGATCGAGACCAACTGAAACTCACCTCTCGAGGCTAAAAGAATCCTCCGATACATCAAGGGAACCATTAACTTGAATCGGTATCCGAAGGATTCGGTTTTGAACTAATAGCTTTTTCAGATGTCGATCACGCATGATGCTTAGATTCACGGAAAAGTACTTCAAGAGAATTACAATTTCTTGGTGATAACCGGTGTCATGGCAATCGAAAAGCAGGATTGTACGTCATTGTCCTCAACGAAGGTAATATGTAGCCATGTCGGCGTGTTGTGCTCAAGTCATTTGGATGCGAACACAACTCAAGGACTATGGTTACGATTTGACGTAATCCCGATGTATCGCGACAATTGAAGTGCTATTGCTATCTCGCAACTCGCTCAACATTCCAAATCTAAGCACAACGATCTTCGATATCATTTCATCAAAGAGCACGTGGAAAAGGGTACTTGTTGAATTATACTTTGTGGTACCGAATACCAACCGATGATCTCCTCACCAAATCCTTACCTCCCGCTAGGTTTAATGAGTTGGTCCACCGAATTAGTATGCGGTGTTTGACTCGGAGGAACCTGGATGAACTTTTAAAACATTCTTAAAACCAGTCAAACACCAAAACCTATTTTGTAAATATTTTTCAAAAATAAAATACAAAAATATAAAATCAGATAAAACAACAAAAATATTCTTCTTTCTACATATCTTTTAACATGGCAAGTACAAATCTTTCATCAACACTTTAATCTTTCAAAATTCAATATTTTCTCGTCAAGTGTTGAGGGGGAGAAAGTAAATATTTTTCGGTTTCATAAAACCTTGTTCTTGCATGTTACCTCATCCCGGTTGTTTCTTTGATAATGGCGGTCACATTTCTGGTTTACTGACACTCCCCGGACTCAAATTTATAAAATTTCGTTATTTCCTAAGTCAAGGGGGAGTGTCGTCAATTTTTCTTTCCATAAATCATACTTTTGGTAACCAAAATGGAAGTTATGGGCGTTGGATGAAAATGGTTAAGGTGGAGGGACTAAAACTGTCAAAAGTTCAAACTATTTTAAACAAAAACACCTCCACCAAATTTACTCTTCACATTTATTACTACAATTAATACTTCAACAACCCTCATCCACGCTCCAAATTCATTTCACAAATCCGTGTTTTTGATCTCAAATCTGTAAGTGTTTTATCAATCTTTGTGTTAAAACAAACAAGGGTTTTGATTAGTTTGAAAATCCAACGGTTAAAATTTGTGTTTGAGTGACTTTTATGTTCTATGCGTAAGCTATGAACACAAAGTCTACATTTGTGTGTTTGTAATGTTAAAAATGGTGTCAAAATGCTCAAAAGCATATGTCATAACCATTTTCATTAACCAAATCCACCCAAAAACATGTTTTGATCATTTTTCAAATTAGGGTTCATACGCGTAATTTTGGGTGTTTTCGAATGTGAGTGTTTCTGGTTAAAAAGATAGTTGTGTGATGTTGTTTACATGTTGAATTGATCTTATCCAGGCTTAGAACTTACCCAGAAACACCAATTATGTTAAAATTGAAAATTAGGGTTTATGTTCTTAGCAATTGGGTATTTTTGATTCGCTTAGGTTTTGATGTTAAAACTTGGATAAAACAACTCACTAGGCTTCTTAGACATCCCAGAAAAACTTTGGTGTCTATCCTATGGCTAGAATTCTTAGTCGTAATTCTTGAATTATTAGGGTTTAAGTTTTACGCATAAATTACTCTACGCGTAACTGTTTTATTGCGAATCCATGTTTAGAACTGATAGATATTGAATGTATGTGTTAATATTGGTGTTATGATGAACTTATTTCAGGATTTCTACGCGTGAAAATTCAGAATCAAGGTTACTTGAATATCTACGCATAAGGATCACCTTACGCGTAGAATGTTATGCGTAAGAGAAATCTTACGCGTAAGGTTCTACAATGGGGACTACGCGTATCCCGTGAAGGATATGCGTGTGATAACCTCACGCATAAGGTTCACTCTTACGGTAAGCCTTAAGCGCAGGTTCCATATACGCCACGCGTAAGCTTTACGCCTAAGGCCCTCTTTTCTGCGCTAATATTTCACGCCAGAAGTCAAGATCCCACGATAAGCTTATGCTTACAGCGTATACCACTCCTGTTTACGCATAAGCTTGCAAAACCTACGCCTAAGCCTAGTTTTAACCAAAATTATGAATTGTTACGCGTGCAAACTTGTAAATAAATAAATCATAACGCCACGAAACCAAAATGTCACTAATAAGCTTAAATGTTTAATAAGTTGTGAAAAATAAGTGAAAACTTAGACTTTAAAACTCAAAGTTAATCTACTCACGAAACTTATCACGACGTCTTTGGACTATTGGACTAACAAGTGACATTGGACTCGTAACAATCATCGACATACCACATTCAATAAATAGACAATAAAATCAACTGTTGACTAACGTAATGTCTTTCGATATGTTGGTTCTTTTGGCTAAATATCTTTCAGATCACGACATGGACGCTCAAATGCAAAATGTGGAAGCACCAAATGTTCTCACCATTGAAGATATCTTCCCTAATGGTTATCCAATGAAGATCGGAAAGAACAACCTCAAAGTTGATTTTGATAGCTTCTCTTGTTCTGAGTCTTCATGTCAGATTGCTGTGGATATTCTGAAGACTCACCCTTACTAGAACATGCTCACAAATTCTGCTACAGTGCCGGAGATCTACATTCACCAATTTTGGCATACTATGCGAAAGGTCAAAGGTCAAAATGATGTTTCGGTGACGCTCAACAATAAACAAGTCACCATCATACCAACAGATTTGAGGGCTATTCTTCTTATTCCTGTCATCGAGCCTGCTGAATACAATGACACTCCAACTGAAGAGGTAGTTCTCCAGTTCATGGTCGACATCGGCTATGATGAAGCTACCGAGGTAATCACAAAGCATTCATCTGTTGACCTCAAGAACATTCCCCAACCATGGAGAACCCTCTACATTATGATTGCAAAATCCGTTTCTGGACGTGATAGTGGTCATGAGCATCCCAAGCTCATGGAACTACAAATATTTTGGGCTTTGGTCAATAAGAAAGACATAGAAGTTGAAGCTCTTATATGGGACGACATGATGTCTTACCTTAAAAAGCTTGGCACCAAGATCCCGTATATCAGATACACCAAACTGTTGATCCAAAGAGCTCTAGGGTATAATCCCGATATTCCTCGAGACTTGATGACCCCAAACAACACCGTGTTGTATGAGCCCACATTCACCGCCGGTTAAGGACCGTACAAGGAAGAAACAAGGTGCAGTCTCGCGGATCATCTTATTATCGATGATATCAAACAATCAGATTCGTACAAACGATATCCGTAGCGCTTGAAGCTGGCAAAGTAGGTTTCATGGATGAAAAATCTTCTGGTACACCTACTAGGAAAACCAGGAGAGGCAGTGCAGGAAGTATCACAAGCACTGAGAGTACTAGAAGGTTTCCGAAGAGGAGTCCATCCCGTAAAAGGAAAGTTCCACTAAAGGAAGCAATTCCTATTCCCAAATCTGAACCGCAACAAAAGCTATTGGACGAGGACTCAGAGGACACTGAATCAGACGAGGAGGTCATCTACTCTGAAACTCCAATCGTTGATACTTCGACAGTAGCAAAACCTCCCTCTCCAAAAGCTGATAAAGGTAAAGGGAAAACTCCAGTGCTTGAGCAAGAAGAAGAGAGCTCCGAGGAAGAGCCACTGGATGAAGACAAAGATTACAGGAAGAAGTTCAAAAGCATCAGACTCCAACACGCTGCTAAAGAGTTCAAACTGCAACAAAATCGTGGCCCCGGAGGGTCAAGTGGTGGTGCACTATCTACACCAGTTTCCGATGCGGTTAATCAACCCGATAAGGGAACTGGTACCACCACCATGAACAACAACAAAGGCAACAGCAGGACTCTATCACTTATGAATTTGAAGAACCAGAAAGGGAGAAGTCTGAGAAAATTTCTGAGGAAGATGCTGAGGTTGCAGCTAAAGAAAAAGCAGATAAAGAAGCTCAAGCTCAAGCAGATGAAGAAGCCAGGATTCAGGCTGAAGAAAAGGCTAAATCTGGACAAGATGACGAAGTTGATTATGATGATTTTCTTCTAGACAGTCCAGCACGCTCTAAGGAAGAAACTTCTGAGCCACCAAAGGACCATGAGTCTCCTCATGTCTCATCATCATCAGACTCGTCCTCTCACTCTTCACCTCCACCATCCAAAGGCACAACCAGATCCACATCCAAGTCAGTGAAGAAACCAACCGACTCTTGGATATCCCGGGCTAAGACAAAGATTGTCAAAGCTGTCAAGCAAGTCAGGAAGAAAGACATGATCAACAAAAAGCTAAATCAACTTGCTGACAGAATCAACTTTCTTCAAAACGGGATAAACGAGTTGTTGAAAGAAAGGGAGCATATCCGAAGTTTATCAAAGGAGATTTCCAAAAGGAAATGGAGAAGACGGCAAGAGAATATACACACAAGTTTCTTCTCGACATCGTCTCGGAGTGACAAGGAGATATTTTCCGATAACTTACTCCAAATATCGCCGCATTGGTTAAACATACAATGGCCAAAGAACCGATCTCTCGAGGATGAGCTAATTGCGAAATTGGTAATGCAATGTCTAAAGGGTCTGCAACCTTTACTTGGACGATGCTAAATTTTTGAGGCTCTACTTGATTATCAACTCAAATCATCATGCAAAGAGTCGACAAGTCAACCCAAATAACCAAGAGATGACGATGATAAGGATAAGGATTTTGCACCTAAACGCAAGAAGATGTCGGGTGAAACCTCCTCCGTGCCACCATCACTCCAAAGGACTCTAACCGACATAAGTTCTCTTCCACGTTCTGCTGCTACTGATAATGTTGGGTTCAGTAAATACCCAAACCCCTTAATCTAGGATTTTTGAATAGAAAATAGCCCAAGTGTTTAGTCCGTTAAACACTAACAGCTCACTGAGTGCATAGTCTCTCAGTGAGTCATCTTCAGGATACTCAATATGAGGCGAATAAGAAGTCTTTCCACTCAGGAAGGCGGAAATTAAAGGGTGAAGACTGAGTCACGAAGAAGATGATGGATTCAAGTGAGTGATGACAATAACTCACCGAATCCCTAAGACTCCTCTCCAACTACTTACATCAAGACAAAATGAAGTAGAAGACCGAAGGGTGTAAAGATCAAGAAAGACCGGGACAAGGCCGGATAAGTTTGAATCGATAAGAAGAAGTCCTTATCAACCAAATTCAACTTTCCCAGATGCAAAGATCGTGCTCTGTCATCACCGAACTTAGGAAAGTAGTCTTGTCTCTTACCTAGAATAGTCTTTTAGAACAAAGACAAAATACATCGAGATTTTGTCTTCAGATGATGTCGGTTTGTCACTTAGGAAAGAGTCAAAATCATACATGTATAAATAGCATAAGAGATGGAGTGAAAAGGTTAAGCTTGTGAATTGTAAAACACACATACACGCAGCCATCTTTTCACTCCTCCAAATACAACTTAGTTCCCGAGATAGCTCGGTGAGCTCTATTTGTTGTGCTCGACTTAGCCCCGAGCTTAGAGAGGAGTCACCAAACTTTGTCATTTCAATCCCAAGTACTATTCGCAAGTACTTGGGTAACGATTCTTTGTTGATTTATTTCTAATAAGAATATGATGTTGAAAATTACTTTGTGTATTTTACTTATGTTAATTTCAGTCATAGTTCACTATTAACTTGTTTTATATACTTAAACTGTTTTAAACGATAGTGAACGGGGAACAACAAGTGGTATCAGAGAAAGGATAATTATAAAACTCGTTTTTTAGGCCGCTCTAAAAGTTTTTAAATTAGGATCCTAAATGGCTGATTTTGATGTACCGCAACTAGTCGACAAAAAGGGTGGAGCTTATACAGCTAATGCCCCTCGACTTGAAGTTGGCAAATTCAACAAATGGAAAGCGAATGCTTTGCTATTTGACCGAATGGAACCTTACTACATAAAATGTATTAATGAAGGTTCATTCGTCCCAAAAGCGATTGAAGGTTTGCCTAAACACAAGCTCATGGACTCGAGGATGAAAGAAGAGTGGTCAACCAGACCAAAGACTCAAGAGTATCATCATATATTGTCTCCCCGATGATACCACTGAGTCGGTTATTAATCGTAGTACAACTAAGCAAACCAGGAAGACTGGTCCATAGTCATGAAGGTCCATCCGATACCAAGGAAAATAGGATAATGGACACGAAACTTGAGTATAATACCTTGTGGCTAAGGACTCGTAAACTCGTCTCAAACTTACACCCGGTACAAAACTTTGTTAAATGAACTTTCAATTGATGGTGTAAAATTGTCCAAACATGAAATCAATGTTGGTTTTGTAAATGCCTTCCGAGAAATGATTGAATTTCTCTCGTGGACTAAGGAATGCTAACCACATTCGTAATCTTGAGCTTCACGAAATTTATGGGAAATTTGTCTATGAGGATAACCTCATCAACTGACGATACCCCGACTTGAAAAGTCCCTGTGAAGTCAAGAAGTCCCCGACAACCATTTCCAATCCAAGGTCAACCGCTTTTATTCTAACAATGTGATTCAAGATTTTCGTGAAAACTTTGATGATGAGGCGATGAGAGGACAAGCGAGAGTACCGAACTATTTAAATATTGAGTTTCGTGAAAGAGCACCTCGTTAACTCCAAAAGGTTTATTCAAGAAACACAAGTTTTCAAACGCTAAAGCTAATGAAGACACCGAATGTTTTAAATGTCACAAAAGGTTCATTTTGCAAAAGGCGCTTTCAAAAACAATTTGAACCCTCTTACAAACCATCGTGGTCAAACCGGTCTTGTGCCTTAGCAAATTTCAACCATAAATCTTTCGGCCTCATCAAAATTTTCAAAGCAAATCGATCAAAACAAAGTTGTTGATTATGAAACCAAGTATAAGAAAGCAAAAGTTGCTTGCATTGCTTGAGGTCGGGTCCTCGAAACAACCAAATGTTAAATCATGAAGGGTAAAACAAAGGCCTCGTTCTTTCAAACCTTCGATCGGGATGAAGAGCCGTTATCATTTGATGATGAAATGGTGCATGTCATTGCACCGATGGCCCTCTCGAAGAGGACAAGCTAGCCGTTGGGAAGAATCATGCCGAACGGGAATGGGTCAACATCACAATGAAGAAGGTAAACATCTTACTTTCTATGGATGATGACTCGATTGGCGCCTTATATGAATTATCTAAATGTTGACCTTAAGTTCGTAGAAGAGCAAAGATTAAATCTTTTTCAAAATACAACAAGCTAAGTTTTGAATTAAACAAGTGTAGAGATGAACTGCTTATTTTAAAACAAGCCAAGCTTGAGGTTGTCACTTTGCAAATTCAAAACACCGAACTAGTTAAAAGAAATCAAGCTCTTCAAGATGAACATAAAAGGTACAAGATATTCTTGATAGTTGGACGCTAAGAATCCTGTGGTCTTTGATGTTGTGGGTGCCCCCAAGAGCAAAAGAGAGTCATAGGTGAAGATCATCTCACGACTCTTGCAACAAAGACCAAAGTTCAAACCATTTGTGTCCGGTGGTATGATTACCAATATGTCGACAACCCAAATTCGAGAATTGGATTGAACGAGTTAATCCCGAGAGTAAGCTTCCAAATTTCGATTCGGAAGGATTCTCGAGCCCGAGAGCCAAGCTCTTAAGAGCATGCTAGGACTCCACGATGTGCCCGGTGGTATTGAACACATCTCGAGTCTCAAGCGTAATCTCAAACACCGCTTCCACCCCCGAAACCTCTTCGTGGTGCCGATCCAAGCTCGAGCTTACTCCTCTAAAATTCAATCCGCACTCACCTAAAGAAAGGTCCGGACTTGGTAGAACCATCCCGCAAAGACAAACAAAACAAATCCAACAAGAGTCTACTCCTACTAAAACTTCAACATCCTCTGTCCTCACCGAAGTCGACCAAATTCAAAGAACTCATCGAGCTTGTGAGGAAGTCGATGAAAAGATGGAATCCATCGAAAAGCCCCCATTCAATCAAGGAAACTAAGTCACCTCATCTAGCTCATCAAAATCAAAATCCACCAACAAACCCAAGCGTAAGTGCGAGTGTGTCATTACACTAGTCATACCACCGACAACCGCTATAGAATCCTTTATTGTATGATCGCAATAAGGATGATCACGTAATCCGCAGACAACTTACAAGTATGTAAGCTCACAAGAAAGCAAACTATACCAAAGTTGGTCATCAATATGCTTCATCCTCCAAAACAGCCTCAAGAATGAAAGCAAAGCCTTTTCCTCTTTGCCCTCACCGTGGGTTTAATGATCATCATCAAGATGATCGTCTCATGAACACATGTTGTGATATATGTGGAAATCCAACTCATAAGACATCCCAACATGACGGTGTCATTCATGCAAGGAGAAGTGCAAACAACCCAAAATCACCGAGTCTTCCTCAAGATCTAAGTGCAAAACCCGTGGAAGCACAATGCACTCAACCACCGACCATGAGTCGATTGCAAAATTCAAAGAGACCTTGAGACCCTAGGCCCACTAGCAAGTGGGTCACTAAGAGAAACTAATTGATTTACTACTTGTGCAGAGACACGCCAGGAGCCTATTTGGCATCTAGACAGTGGATGCTCAAGAAGCATGACCGGTGTCAAGGAGTATCTGCACAAGTATGTAAAAGAACCAGACCCAAGGTAGTATTTGGTGATAACTCATCATGTCCCATCAAGGTTATGGTTCAAGAACCGCAATGGAATAGTTTTCTAGAATTGCTTACGTCAATGGTCTCAAATACAATCTCATCGGTGTCACCAACTATGTGATGCTAAGTACATTGTGCAATTCAATGACAAACAAGGTACCATTTTCAATGCCAATAAAGAAGTTGTTTTGATAGCCCTAGAAGAGATGATGTTTATGTCTTAGACATGTCTACTCTTTCTCAAGATGGAACTCGCTCTTTGCCAAAGCCATCGAATCTATCAACCTGGCCGTGGCACAAGAGACTCTCTCACTTAAACTTCAAAAATATCAACAACTGGAAAAACAAAACAAGGTCCTTGGCTTACCATCACTTTGGTTTTGCAAAAGACAAACCATGCTCGCTGTGAAAAAGGTAAACACCACGAGCATCTTTCAAAACCAAACAAAATTTCTTCATCAAAAGTCGCTTCACTCCTCGTGCATATGGATCTCTTCGACCCGTCATCCCGTATCAATCCATCATGAGAAGTATACGCTTGTCATTGTTGATGAGTTTTCAAGATACAACGGGTATACTTTCTTTCCAAAAGAGTTAGGCACCGATACAATAATGTCATTCATCGAAAAATTGAAAACCATAATGACATTATGTTAAACAAATTAGAACCGACAATGGTATGCGAGTTCGAAATCAAGAGCTTGAAAGCTTCGTGATGAAAAAGGAATTTGTCAAAATTTCTCATCTCCTTATACCCCGAACAAAATGGGGTTCTTTGAAAGGAAAATGAACTCTCATTGAGGCAGAAGAACCATGTTAAATGGCTCACCTCTCAAAGCATTTTGACCAAGCGGTCAAAGCTCAGGTTACACTCAAAACAGTCAATCATTGTCAATAGACATAATAAAACCCCTTATGAGACTTTCAAGGTAGACTTCGACATCGCCTACTTTCATGTGTTTGGGTGTCTTGTGTTTATTCATAACCACAAGGATCACCTAGGCAAATTTGATGCAAAAGGCGATGATGGATATTTCTTAGGCTACTTATCGATCTCCAAAGCCTTCTGTGGTGTTTAACACCGAGAAGACAACATGTTGAGGAAACCTTTCATGTCACCTTGATGAATATTCGAAAGCATCAGTTCACCAATACCTTAGTGGAGGAAATAGGAATTGATGTCTCATCAAGATATCCTCCCGATGAGTTCAACACTAAAATCAATTCCTCATATCAAGTCGATGTCGACATCTCATATTATGTCTTACCTCACAACCTACCCCAACCAACTATCGCTGAATTCATTAATAATCAATCGGCCCCTCGTTGGGATAGGCAACAACGATCCAAATGATCGTGCACTGTGATTCATGAAACCCAACCTAAACAAGACATCTCAACAGATGTTCTTAATGATTCTATGGCTAATGTACCGAACTCACCCCCGAGTCTCCAGTGACCTCCTCAAGTTCGGATCCTAGACCACAAAGTAAGTGGACAAAACCTCAAGACATTGAGCTTGTAAACATCATTGGTGAACCCACCGAGGCATGCTCACTAGAAGCATGGCGCAAGTTTAACCGCGACTTCACCAATGAATGTCTATATGTCGATTACCTATCGATATATAACCCAAAAGTGTCACCGAGGCTCTAAAATACCCTAGCCGGGTTCAAAGCTATGCAAAAAGAGCTCGCAACAGCTTGATAAAAACAAGGTCATGACCTTGATCAAATGTCCTCGAGGATGTAGTAGTCATAGGAATGAAGTGGGTTTCGAAACAAAACTGATGAAAACGGCACTGCTATTAAAAACAAAGCCGACTTGTAGCCAAAGGTTACTGAGTCAACAAGAAGGCATTGACTATGATGAGACATTTGCTCTGTTACAAGAATGGAAGCCATCGGGATCTTCCTTTCATATGCAACATACATGAACTTCGTGGTCTACCAAATGGATGTTAAAAGTGCATTCTTAAATGGTGATCTCAAGGAAGATGTGTATGATCAACAACCTCCGTGATTTGAGAGTAGTGAATTTCGACTATGTCGCAAGCTTGACAAAGCCCTTTATGGACTTAAACAAGCTCCTGTGGCATGGTATGAAACTCTCTCACCCTTCCCGATACAAAAAAGTTTGTCGAGGAAAGATAGACAACACACTATTTGTCTATAGAACACAACAGATGTGATCATGGTCCAAGTATATGTTGATGACATCATCTTTGGCTCAACAAACTACAAGCTTTGCAAACAGTTTGTAAAACTTATAACAAAGAAGTTTGAAATGAGCATGATGGGTGAACTTACATACTTCCTTGAACTACAAATCGTGCAAACCGATAAAGGAATATCCATCACCAAGAGAAATACACCGAAATCTCTTCAAGAAATATGAGATATCCGACCGTGCCTCGATGAAGACACCAATGATCCCTCCAAACAACCTTGGACCCGACCTCACCGCAAATCACCAATCAAACTCATTTCGAGGGATTATAGGCTCATCGATGTATCTTATCGCTTCTAGACCGACATCTAATTCTCGGCCTGTCTAATAGCAAGATACCGCCTAATCCTAAAGAATCCCATCTCACCGCAGCTAAGAGAATTCTCGGACACGAAGGGAACTTCAAGCCTTGGACTTTACTATCCTAAGTGCTCGTGGTTTGACCTCAAAGGGTATTCGACTACGATTATCTTGGTCGCAACATGGACAGAAAAGTACCTCGTGGTCATGTCAATTTCTTGGAGGAAAGTCGGTTTGTTGGAGTGCTAAAAGCAACAATCAATGGCTATGTCTTGCAGGTTGAGTATGTAGTCAGCAGCAGGATGTTGTGCCAATGTATTATGGATGAAAAGTCAACTCGGTGACTATGACATCCATTACAAAATGGTACCCATCTTCCGTGATAACACCAAGGCTATTGCAATCTCCAACAACCCCGTCCTCCACCAAAGAACCAAACACATTGATATCGATATCACTTCATCGTGGATCACATAATGAAAGGACACATAGAACTTCATTTCATCCCTATCGAATATCAACTTGCTCATATCTTCACCAAACCCTTGGATGAACCTACCTTCGAGAGGCGAAAGTCGACTGGGAATGCTTGACATTGAAAGTCACATCCGAAAACCCATCTCAGTAAGTTCTCTGAAATGGTTCCTCCTCCCTGAATGAAACTCACAAACATCCTCTCATTGAATGAGTAAGACTCATTCAGGGACCCTGACATTTGATATAGAACACTGAATAAGTAACTAAATGATCCAAGTATCAGTTACTTAAATGTCCTAGGTTGGTAACTATGCCAAATTTAATATAGGAATATATGTCTTACTGTCAGGGGTCTCTTCACTTACCTCACCCCACTTGGCATTAAATGCTTCTCTCACATAAAATATCCTATGGATATTTTATTATCGCAAAGTGCACTTTTACGTGCACCGCAACTGCTCCCTTGAAATACGGATTTCTTGTGGGTAGTGGTGGCAATAAATGTGGAATTTCAAACGCTTTCAAAACCATCTTTACATATCCATGTTTATGCAAAACCACCCTCTCATCACTCTATAAATACCCTCTCATAAACATTAAAATACACGTAATTGATTTCGCAAACAAAACTCATCAAAATCTCTTTCAAACCCGTAAATCATTGTGTTCTTCAAACCTCTTCTCGAAAAACCTTGATTGTAAACATTTACAAAAAATTTTCATCACAACTAAGAGATACTAAACTTTTGATTGTTCTTGTCAAGACATTTTTTCAAAACCCTAAAACCTTTTAATGGAAATGGCAAGAACACAATCTCTTCGATTTGCTTCACAAAGGTGGGTGGCGATCTTAGCAATGTTGAAATTAAAACAAATAATGTCATAGGCAATTTTGAATATCCTCCAACCGTCTCACCTATAAAGACATTATGAAATTTTTATATAATCGCCCACCGAAAACGGCCTTTATTCGTGTCCTCCATACTATACCCAAACCACCTCGTGGAATTTTGGGCAATCGCTAAGGCCTTTGACCCGACACCCCATCGATGAGAACAACCTTAGACCTCTCGTGGAATATCTCATCGTGTTCGCCTTAACGGGGCAACAATTCACCCTAGATTATAAAACATTTTGCACCTCAACAGGTTAGATTACAACAAAGGTGTTTATGTCGCCCATCCCGAACCCTCCACGTGAAGGATGGGTTAAAACAAATTGTTTTAGATCCAACGTTGGACAGACCCAACCACCAAGAGTTCATTTCGTGGCTCGAGGATCCTATTCACCTTGTGATTCGTGTCCTGGCGGGAATCACTCATCAACCGAACAAGTTAACTCTATTCAGTTGATGATGGCATCGCCCGATGAATGGGTCATCGTCGACATGGGGAGATCATTTACAAGGATCTCGTAACCAAGCTCTGAGCAAAACTAGACGAAATACGCTTCGTATCCTAGGTTTGTCTCTTGTGCTTGCAAGTGTTACCGGGTACAAATTATCCTCGTGAAGAAAATTTTGGTGCTTTACCCGCATCCCGAGCCAATCAAATTTTCAAAAGGACCCATCCCTTGTCACAAACATTGAATTGATGGCCCATATGGTTGTCAGAACAACCGGAAGGAATCGATGTCTCCTAACCCTCGCTCCTACAAAGAGAAAGGGAAGTCTCAAACGGGACTAAACCAAACCCAAGTCTCGTGGCCCCGAGGCTTCGAGGAGCACATCCTAAAAGGCAAAGAAAGCCCAAGACCGATTTGTCACCCATTGGAGACCAAGAAACATCCACCCGGTGACAACGAAGGACACCGATAAATCACGATCAAGGCCCTTGGTCCCAACCACTACTCCCCAAGATCCGTAGGAAACATACAACCCACCGGTGGGGAGCGCCTTCCACAACGCCCAGTGATGACATTAGCAAATCCAAGCCTTTGTGCGAGGGCACACCGATCGATCCCAAAGACTCGTAGGAACCAAACAACCCACCGATAGGGATATCATCACATCGACCGCTAAAGGCTTTGGAAAACACCCATCGGTGTCTCGGGGTCTAAGGGGACAAAGACTCGGAGGAAAGAAACAACCACCGATATGGAACCCAAACCAATCGACTCGAGAAGGCTTTGGAAAACTCCCACCGTTGTCGAGGGGTCAAGGGGACAAAGACTCGAGGGATTAATACCACCACCGATATGGAACCCATCACCAACCCCACGTTAACCGCTGTCGATGTTCTTTGGAATCTGTTCTCGTAAGATGAGCTTGTCGACATCGATGATGAAATTCTATCAAGCTGGGGAAGAAGTGGATGCCGAGGTTCAATCGAACAAGAGCCTCGGCTGATCCAAAGGAGAAAACCGACTCACCATTCCAACTCGAAAATGATGACCTCTTCCTCCACCGATGAATTTTCAAGATTTGATAATGTTCTCCCACTCATCGAAGGCGCTGCTCAATGGATCACCAAAGCTTCAAGGAAACTATACTGGGGTCATCAAACACGTGGGAACAACATAATGAAGCTTGTGCAAGTTATGCCGATCCAAGGCCGAGGTCCAAGCCTTTGATGAAAACGTTCATGAGCACGTGGATTTGATGTATGACAACATTCACAGATTGGATGAAAATTTGGCTAAATTCCTCGTGACACCTTCGTGGTGTAGGCACAAAGGTAGATGAAATCGGGGAATCGCCAAAGCGACTCAAGACTCAACTCTAAAGTCTTTGGAGGCTACGTACATACTTGAAACAATCCTCCGCCCTCACCGAGGCGATCGAACGCTCAAGACAACAAATGTTCGGGTCTTCATTCTTCATCCAGTCCTTCAAACTACATTGAGCTCGTGAACACTCGGATGGCTACCGATAACGCTACACACGCCGTTCGGGGTCAAGGAAACTTCCTTTTCTTGAGCAAGTTTTATAACACCCTAGGCAAAGTGAACCTAATCGTTGTAGTGTAGTAATTAGGGTAAGCCACGGGTATTGATATCGTTCTCTGGGAATAGGAATGCTAGTGAGAAGTTACTACGCTAAGGTTGAGGTTGAGGAAGATTATTTTTGTATTTTTATATTTTATGAAATTGAAAGGTACGAATCTCGGGTATTGGATTTGGGGGTTGGTATTTCACCGATTACTCTACTATTATCTAATTATCTAAACTAAGGTTGTGGGAGTCTATGTCTAAATTATGTGTACTCGTATGATAGTTTAAAGATGTGTTTACTTAGGTTTTACTACTCCTTAATTATCTCCTATTGATGGTTGAGTTGTCACGTCCTTATTCTTAGTTGCGTTGTGGGTCTAAAGTTTTAGGGTATGCGTTTCTCCATAACTCTTTGAACTTACCAAAGGGTCTCGTCTACAAAACCCACTAGGGATGATAAACTCTTACTCTAAGGCACTCTTCGGATGGTTTAGCCTACGACTACTCAGGTAATCATATTCTAAGGTTCACAAAGATGAATCAAGCATTAAGTACACAACGAATGATCTATTGCACTACTAGATCATTAATCAACTAAGATAAGAAACAACTAATCAATATTCAATAATTAAGTTTCATACTTCCTAAGCAAACACACAAATAAATTAGCCGGACATGGAGAACATGCAAGCATACACACAAATAATCAAAGACATAATTGAATTGATGAAGTAAATACTTATCTTGATGTAAAATAGGGTTTAGAACCCTAAAATCTTGTACAAGACACCTTAGGTTCGGGTTTAGGTTTTTCACCCAAAAGACTCTCTTAAACCGAAAAATTTGGATTCTATATATAAGATTACATATCGTGACGGCGTCACCTTATGTTTCGTGGACGCCGTCGTTAGGTTTCGTCTTGGCCACGTTAACCTTGCGGCGGCGCCACCTTATGCCCGTGACGCCGTCCTCTTCGGCTTTCGACCGTCTGGTCACATCTAGGCCGTCCGAGTTGCAACGGTCTACTCTTTTAAAGTCCGATGTCGTCACTTGAAAATAGGGTTTTTAGCTCAGTATCGTCATTAAAATCCTCCGACGCGCCGCACTAACACCGACGCCGCCGCCTTCGTTTTCAAAGACTTTGAGTGTCTCGATTCGACTTTGGCCATTTTCTTCATATATCTGCGCTTTTCGTCCAAATAAGTGCCATTCCAGACATTTTGCCTTCAAGAGACCTAAAAAGTGAAAAGGAACGATATTAAGCAATAACGGATACAAAAGTGATCAAATAAGGGCTTAAACGACCCTCAAATGGTACCTTTAAAACCTTATCACTACATTGGCTCGGGCATCTACTTCCTTGGCGAAAACTTGGGCCACGATTTGCTTTGGAAGTGTCTCAAAGCTAATTTGAAGCTAAGGTCATCGGCATTCAAACAGATACCGATATCAAGGCCATGATCACCGAAATTTATCAGCTTTCAAGGGTCAAGCGACCCGCCCCTCAAGACCAACACCAACTCTTGCCTCACCGATGCTCCGACAACAGTTGTGGGAGAATATTGTCAAGAAACTCCTCTTCACTCTGAGGGGGAGCCAACACCACCAGTCTCAGCAATACCCATCTCATCACTACCACCACAAACATCAACAACAACAACAACAACAACACTGACAGTCACAACACCTATAATGACAACAACACCACCCCTTGGTTGCATCATCATCCTTAGGGCAGGACAAAGGAAAAGGAAAAATGACAATTACTGAGCCTGAGAAGATTCCCTACAAAATCGGTGACACTGAATACCTTCTCACACCTCAACCAACTATCTTGCTAAAGAAGAAAGGAGATTGAAACAAGTCGAGGAAGATAAGAAGAGTAAGGAAGCAATGGTTCAAGTGATTGCCGAAGAAGTTGAAAATGTGGGAATTAATCCAAAGAAGCTTGAAAAGGGTCAGCAGATGAAGTTCAAGGAAGCTCGAAAAGAAATTGGTCGAAATTAAAAGCGATTGAAGAAAAGAACAAAAGAATTGCGACCATCGTGAAAGCTAGGATTGACCATTATAATTGACAATGACAAGCGTAAGACCCGCTCGAGAAGATCACCGATGTCAAAATCATCCCTAGGTCTAAACCCATCGCAATGAACGTCTCTGGGGGTTGAGAAAAGGCATTTCAAGGTTCATGATCCCCTAAAATTCACCGACTTTGGGATCATCGAACTCGATGAACTCGGTCCAATAATAGAAAAGAAGCAAAATGCGGTGGTTAAGGAGCCGATGAAGATGCTCGAAGAGGTATGAAAGACTAAGAGATACACCAAAGACAACCGAATTCACCACTTAATCGCACCTCATGGATCTCAACCACAATCATCCACCGGCAAAGGAAAGGGTTGAGTTCCACTGAGATAAAAGTGCTCGGATTAGAATGCATCGTGGAACCGCTCAAGGTGTAAAGTTTGTGAACTGCTTAGTGATTGAAAAGCCCGAAGAGGGCTATTTCACATTGATGTCTATGGAAACCCAAAGATTTCAAAGATGGAGTGATATTGATCAGCCGTGTAGTCGCAATGATAAGCTATATACCGCTGGCCTCTCGATCCAATCCCAAAGAAACATCGTGTTCTGTCAAGACCGAATGCCAAGATAAGAGACCATCCCGACAGTGGAAACACTCATCACCAAGAAAGTCAAGCTTGAAGCATTGGGAATCCATCCGGACCGACATCATTTTGATTTATCTTTTGTACTAGTGATAGGAACCTTGTAATTTGATCAATAAATGATGTATGTTTTGTTAAAATATTCGGTGTTCCTTATTGTATTCATTAGTACATTCGTTGTAAGAAGAAGCCATTTGCTCACTTACATCGATCAAACACTAAGGCTATTTGTATATCCAAATGGGGAGACTGTTGGTTCAAGAATACCCAAACCCCTTAATCTAGGATTTGAATAGAAAATAGTCGGGCTAAGACGAAGATTGTCAAAGCTGTCAAGCAAGTCAGGAAGAAAGACGTGATCAACAAAAAGCTGAATCAACTTGCTGACAAAATCAACTTTCTTCAAAACGGCATAAACGAGTTGTTGAAAGAAAGGGAGCATATCCAAAAGTTATCAAAGGAGATTTCCAAAAGGAAATGGAGAAGACGGCAAGAGAATATACACACAAGTTTCTTCTCGACATTGTCCCTGGAGTGACAAGGGAGATATTTTCCAGACAACTTACTCCAAATATCGTCGCATTGGTTAAACATACAATGGCCAAAGAACCTGATCTCTCTGAGGATGAGCTAATTGCGAAATTGGTAATGCAAATGTCTAAAGGGTCTGCAACCTTTACTTCGGACGATGCTAAATTTTTTGAGGCTCTACTTGATTATCAACTCAAATCATCATGCAAAGAGTCAGCAGGTCAACCCAAACGACCAAGAGATGACGATGATAAAGACAAGGATTCTGCACCTAAACACAAGAAGATGTCTGGTGAATCCTCCTCCGTGCCACCATCACTCCAAAGGACTCCAACCAACATAAGTTCCCTTCCACGCTCGTCACATCGATAATGTTGGGTTCAAGAATACCCAAACCCCTTAATCTAGGATTTGAATAGAAAATAGCCCAGTGTTTAGTCCGTTAAACACTAACGACACCGAGTGCATAGTCTCTCGGTGAGTCATCTTCGTGATACTCAAGATGAGGCTAAGAAGAAGTCTTTCCACACATGAAGGCGGAACTTAAAGGGTGAAGACCGAGTCAAGAAGAAGATGATGGATTCAAAGTGATGACAATAACTCATCAATCCCTAAGACCTCTCCAACTACTTACATCAAGACAAACCAAGAGAAGATCAAGGGTGTAAAGATCAAGAAAGAGCGGGACAAGGCCGGATAAGTTTGAATCGATAAGACGAAGTCCTTATCAACCAAAGTCAACTTTCCCGAATGGCAAAGATCGGGCTCGGTGTCATCACCGAACTTAGGAAAGTAGTCTTGTCTCTTACCTAGAATAGTCTTTAGAACCGAGACAAAATACATCAAGATTTTGTCTTCAGATGATGTTAGTTTGTCACTTAGGAAAGAGTCAAAATCATACATGTATAAATAGCATAAGAGATGGAGTGAAAAGGTTAAGCTTGTGAATTGTAAAACACACATACACATAAGCCATCTTTTCACTCCTCCAAATACAACTTAGTTCCCGAGATAGCTCGGTGAGCTCTAAGAGTTGTGCTCGGACTTAGCCCCGAGCTTAGAGAGAGTCACCAAACTTTGTTATTTCAATCCCAAGTACTATTCCGCAAGTACTTGGGTAACGATTCTTTGTTGATTTATTTCTAATAAGAATATGATGTTGAAAATTACTTTGTGTGTTTTACTTATGTTAATTTCTACCATAGTTCACTATTAACTTGTTTTATATACTTAAACTGTTTTAAACGATAGTGAACGGGAACAACAGATAAACCTCGGGACTCGAAAGTTACCACCTCCACGAGAAAACCGGTGATCATTTCGAATACTTTGGTGGTGACGATGAAGAGTTCCATGAGCCCCAACAACAACCCACCTCTCCCGCCACAACAATGAAACCTGGATCCTCATCAAAGCCAAAGAAGAAGAAGAAGACAAAGACCAATGTTGTCTCCTGGCTAGACGAAGATGACACCGCTGAATACGACTGGTTTTCTACACTTGTTGATGCTACTCCCTCACTACCTGAAGGTCAAGAAATGGCAGATGGTCGAACATTGGAGCATGCTAAGTTACTTCAAGAAAAGTTTCGGGTGAAGAAGATGACTAAAGCAGAGTTGAGACGCATCAAGAATGAAGCTTTTCAACTGCTCAAAGACAGCTCTCAAAGTGCTATTGAAGTTGAATACCATCTTGAAAACATAGCACGAGTCATGTCTAACAACATCGATTGGCTCAACCCTGAAGCTAACATTGACTTCACACGAAAAGACAAAGCTCCATACTACACAGACTGGACAAGACCTCTACCTACAATTGGCCAACCAGATCAACCCAAGATTCCATTCCGTTATTTCTTTAACAATGACATGGAATTTCTTCTACACGGTAGCGATGTGTCAAAGAAATACGCTACATCACTTACACTTCCGTTCCCGGCAGCAATATACTCCAACAACATAACAATCGAGGAAGATGCCACCCACATGTTCTCCAATAGCGTGGAACGGTATGACCTTGATGCGATGTATGGGATTCACCATTGACCGAAACGCCGAAGAATCTACTATAAAAGCTGCCAGGTTCAAAAGTCAACACACGAAGTGTATAGTCATAAACAGATTGTTGCTATTAGGCATGTCTCTCTTGCGTCGAAATGGGACTACACATTTCTCAAAAACATTGTGGTAAAAAGACAAGACGAAGAGGACTATGAATTCTGTGAAGCGGATTTTTCGAGACTGTCGCTGAATGACATTGAAGATATGTATCTCGCTAAGGTGCAAGAACGAATGCGACACTTCTCCACAATCATCCAACGCGAATACATCAAGTCCTTACTCATCTACATCAGAAGCTTTGTCATCCAAGAACGTGTTGAAGACATTTAGCTTATCGTGGAATCGTATCAGACACGTGTTAACCTCACAAAACCACAGCTTGACCTTCCCGACATAAACCACCTTCCTCAAGACACCTAATCGCTGCACCATTTGAGTAGACTACCGTAGTGAACTACAACGAAATTGCTTAATGGCGGTAACGAGCTTCATAAGTTTGGGGATCATACAATCAAGAAAGTCGTGATGGGTTAGCTTCTCGGTTAAAGGCAATACAACAAGGCATCGGGTCACCAAAGAGATGGAATTCTAAGGAGAGACAGGATGTGAAGAGGATCATCACGCGGATTGATGAAAGGTTGTTCGAAGGACCGCCTCGTAACTTTGGAGAGTTTCAGGTGGTCATCCCAAAGATACCTCTCATGTGCTACCAACGCCCGTAACGCATTCCTGGAGTTATTGCTGGACTACCTGATTCTCCTGGTAACCCTTGATCTGTTTCTTTCATTAACTATTTGGATGTGTGTTTTTCATATGACAATGGCTTGTGCACATATAACAGTGTACAACCCGTACTTGTAATGAAAGGACCATGTGGTACGCTTCAGTGCCACAATCCTTATAAAAGAAGCGAAAGCTTCTTACTTTTGAATAAAACTTATTAAACCTTTCACTTTTAAAAGTTTTTTCTCAAAAGAACAAGTACTTCCCCTTATGATTTTCAAAACCTCAAAGGTGAATATCACTTGTTGAGGGGGAGTATTTGCTTAAAACTTTGTTCACAAAATTGTTCTTCGTGGTAATCTTCCCACAAAACTCGAAATGGTCATATTCGAGATCAAAATTTCATCAAAAATAACATTTATATGCCATTTTTGAGGGGGAGAAAAATTATGTGATAAGAAATATGTTATGATTTGCTATTGAAACTTCGTGTGATAAGACTTCAACCCATGAATTCACGAAATCTGAACAGTCATACATCGAAAAGATTTGTCTTCCAAGACTTATCCGAGTAGATCGTACCTTTCGACAAACTCCTGATAGACATGAACTTTGACGGGTTTGGCAAACTTTCGGGGTTGTCCACATCTTCAAGGTAGTTATTAGAGCTAGTTGTCACCTAAAAGCTGACAATGTAACTCTTTAACTATGCAACGTAATCGTGTCTCGCAAGGAATTTTCTATCTTGAGTAGATCAATTCAAAAAGTGCGCGCTCTTCTCTCACCGTGCAGATTTCTATAAAAATACTTAAGCATGTGTGGAAGGGGAGTATTTCTGGAAAATCTTAAACTCTCAACAGTGGTATTAAATGCTTTTACTCATAACCACTTTGAGAGATTTTTTTTAAATGGTTTTATGGCAACATAGGTTAGTCATGGAGTTATAAGCTGACTAAGGTTAGGAATAACCGTCCTATGATCCGCCAGAGCCGGAGGGATCTACCCAAGGACACCACCAATAGTTAGTACTTAGAAGTCCTTAGGTATGATTATAAAAAGGAGAAAAAGAGAATCGGAGAAAGAAGGAGTTGAAGAATTAAAAAAAAGTAAAGAAAAGAGTGAAAATAAATAGCCCTCCAGTTATTCAACTTAGAGGCATAATCGGGTTCAACTCATATGCTCTTGGTTGTCACTAGATGACACCGGTATTGAAAATCAAAGTCGTCATGGACCCAAAGGACGCATGCACTAAACCTTCTTAGCCACTCAAGTTTCTCCCAACATAAGCTTGTTTCATTCTCAGAGAACCCTACATAAACTATCGGCTTCTCTTAGAGATTGTTGGTATTGAAGAAGGAGACCTCTCCCAGTCTCCGCCAGAAAACCAAAGTGCACTATTGAGTCTAGAGCCATGAGATTCATCAAAAGATCTATTAGGTACACTTGACATTTCATCACTTGTCGCTCAACAACAAGGACGCAAGTGATACATTATCGAGTCCTTCACAGATCTTAGCAACTGTCGAGAACATTTATGAGAGGTTCACACATGCGATCCTCGATGATTGAATGGAAACTCTGCCAGGTCAACATCACAGCAGTCACTTCGTAACTCCCGTGGATTACGCTTAGTGTGTCTCAAACGGTCTGATCGTGGGGTGATGCTTGGTGTACCTCAACGACTCATCCGAATCGAGTGCCCGGCACATCGCGTTATCTCACTTGTGAGACTCGATTCGAGAACGCCTTTGTGAGAATTAGAGTTGTATTTTCACACTATGTTGTTAACACTCTTGAAGTTCAAACTTGTAAGCATTGGATTCTTTCTAACCCATGTTTTATGTTTTCTTCTTATGGATGCTCGCGGGAGAAAGAGATCGTGCAGATTCTCCACATGCTCATGCCAACTACATCATCAAAGAAGTTCTCTCATATTCATAGGCAACACAAAGTCATAATGATTCTTCATCACCAAAGAATCTACAAAGTTTAAAGACTAAAAGAACTTCATCAAAAATGAAATACAACGTTAAAGAGTGTGTGAGCATGTTGGAGAAAGACGTGGAGACACTGGAGCAACGAAGCGGACCTGATGCAGACAGCCACAGCATACTATCACTTTCACCACAAAGAACAAAGAACTAAAGAACAAAGAAATCAAAAGACGTCAAAGCAGAATACTTCAAAAGATACAAGATCCCTACACTAGGGAGATTGTTCGAATTAAGGCACTTCTTCTCATAAGAAATAAAATTGATCCGAACCTGACCAACCCGACCCGACTAACACCACTATGTGTGACTATAAAGAAAAGGGAAACAAGTGTATAATGGTCATTTTAAAATCAAATAATATTTAATATGTATTTTAAGGTTTTAATTATTTGACTTATATAATAATTTTAAGTTTTAGATTGAATATATATGAAAGTTTAAGTTAGATTGGGTATATATGTAATTTTAAGTTTTAGATTGGATATAAATGTAATTTTTAAATTATATTAGATATATATTGTCACAATTCTCAAATTCCGGTCATTTTGCGAACTTTAAATTTTTTTACTATTCATCCTTTTTCGTAAAACTAGGTTTACGAGTATCAAATTCGCGTAACCATATTGGTTTAGCTGCGAATTCATGAAAAATCATTGAGGACACTTCATATAGACTATAGTTAGTCTACATATCATTAGTAACGTCATCATCATATTAGATCATGCATGGGTTTGCATATTTCGTTAACGTTTATTTTCCTATTAAATAAACGCTATCGTACGATCATTTATTTTGAATAATTGATCCGACACTTCCAAAAATTATCCTGATATATTTTTATACTCATTTTAAGACTATAAAAATTATATTATAAGTTTACCCGATGATTTGGATTTATTTTGTATATAAATTGTTATATATATATTTACGACGGTTTTCGTAAACTCAACTCGATAATTATTTATTCACTTAATTCTTGCGAGAAGTGTATTTTTAAAATTTTTATGACTTTGATATATTTTATTTTGTTCCGTTAAAATCGATTTCTAGTAAACGCTACATTAAATACCTAATTATATTTACTTAATATACATAATACTTACACTTAAATGCAATTAATTCACAAAACTCATCAAATCTTTTACCCATTTACCCTTGGTCGACCTCCCCCCTAGTCACCATCTTTTCATAAATATCTAAATAAAATGTACACTTATTAACTTTTATGACTAGGCTTTGGATAATATGCAAGACATTTATTTTCTTATACACATACATACACTTTCACAAAGGTGAAAAAAAAATAAAAACTCTCTCTCATTTCATCACCATAACCGGCCAAGAAGAAAAACCAAGGAGAAACACAAGATTTTTCAAGTTCAAGTAATTTTATAAACCCTAGTATACTCTCTTTTAAGGTTTTATAATAAAAACCTAGAGTATTTAGGAAACCTTGTTCCATAAACCTCATCATCATACAAGTAAGCATTTCATGATCATTATCAATCTTTCATATTCATACTTAAGTTATTTTTATCATGCTTGAAAGAAAACATGCAAGTTTCATGTGTATCTATACCACTTTTATTGTTTTTAGTACTTATAATTAGTATATATCATCCTATAATTAATCCCTTGAAACATATCATTTTTGATGATGTTTAGGAACCCATGACACCCTAAGAAGGTGTATGGTAGGTTTAGAATAGATTTGGTGTTGATTTGAAGTGGTTAGAATAAGTATTACGCAAGAAAAATCATTTTCGACAACTATAGATAGTGGTCTGATCGTTTTTGTAAAATCTGGAAAATTCAGCAGGTCATGGATTATTTTGGGCTAGATATTCAGAAAATATACTTTGAAACGAAACCGTGGTCGCTTGAACGCGATAAAACGGATTTATAACGAAGAAGTTACGATATTTTCAAGTTTAACGACAAAAACTATATTTTCAGAAAAACTGCATGCTGTCCAGAATTTTTCGTAAGTCAAATATGAGTTTTAAGCGTTATCTAAATGAGTCGATTTGTCAAAAATATATTAGTATACTTTATCATGAAACTAAGGATATATAAAACGTAGAAAACGGACTTATAACGACTAAGATACACGCGTTTAAATAAGGTTATCGTAACTATTTTATACAAGTATAAAACACTTACATATATATTTTCTATTAGCCAAACTAGTTGTCGCTAATGGACATGTATGGAGTCGTTTTACACATCGATAGAATACTTTTGAGAAAACGATGTATTCTAGTAAAAGTAAGTTCACCTAGCCTATTTTCCAAAATGTTCAACCATTCGTCAAACGGAGTTGTAACGAATAAAATACGGTCACTCAAACTTTGTCAAAAACTAACCTTAAACAATATTTTTAGTCCAAGTACCCTACTTCACCTATATTTTTCTCCATGATCGAGACCTCTATGATCAAAAGTTAAATGCTAAGACTTTTAGATAACGTGACAAGCTTTCCAAAACCATTGAGTTTGTTTCTTAACACTCGATATTCACTATTTTGCGACTAGCTTTTCGAGGCCGTTTAGTCACTTTCATGAATTGTCAAATTATATTGTTTTACGACGAAAACTATAATTTCTTAATAAATCACTAAATGACTATCGTAGGATATCATTTCAACGTAAGTACTTATAAAGTAATTTATAACTTGACAATACGTTATAAACTTATTTTTCGACGATAAACTTTATTTTCTAAAATGCACAAGTGGTATGGATATCATATGAGTTTGCATGCACGACATTATTTCATGACTTACATTAGAGCATATCATTCATATTAGGTCGTTAGGGATTGCATACATTTCAGCAGGTACTCACTTTTGCCATTACATCATTGTACCAGTGAGTATTCACAATCCCCTTTACCGCTTTTACTATATTTTTGAGGCTGAAATGCATGAACCATATTTGAAATAAATTGATTATTACTTCTATGAACTCTTTAGACTTGAACTTTGAACTTGACTTAGACTCTTGGACTTAATTATGAACTTATGACTTGTTTGAATATATTGAACCGACGTGCTATGACCTAAAAGTCTCGCTGCTTTTTGTGAGCGCTCTTGACCCAAAGTCTCGCCAGATCGGTGGAGCGTTCTAAGTCTCGCCTTATGGGTGGAGCGTGCAAAGTCTCGCCGTATTGGTGGAGCGATCTAAAGTCTCACCTTATTGGTGGAGCGTTCGTAGTAATTCTCGCCTAGGTGGTCGAGTGATAAAGGAGTCTCCCTTGTTGGAGCAGTGCAAAGTCTCCCATGTTCGGAGCTTCCCTGAATTATTATATACGTGGTGCTATATTGTGAACTATTATGACTACGTACACTTGACTACTAGACACACCATATTTTGTGCAATGGGTTGTGAACACACAAGTTGCAAGTTTTGTATGGGCGGAACTTGGAACTGAGTGGATTTACAACGCCTTTGCTTTGTGGACTATTCTCAATGACCGAAACCTTTGACCCTCTCTCTTAAGAATTTTCATATTATATGAAACGTGTGTACTCACCAACTATTTTCATAGTAGACCCGTTTTCTCTTATGCATTTCAGGTGATCGTTTGTAAGCATTTCCTCAAGGTCTTTGCATAATGAAGTTTTCACATGTCACTACTAATCATTATGTAATATAAAGTAATCTTTTGGGATCTAAACTTTATATTATATTTGCCGATGTCGGCTAAACTAGTATTGTAATAATGTATCTTTTATTTAATCTTAAACGTTGGTATGTTCTATTATCTTTTTCTTATGTTCCTTTCCAGTTACACCTCGCGTTTCCGCCTTCAGCGGGGTGTGACAGATTGGTATCAGAGCCAAAGGTTATAGAGAATGCCGATTTTTCAAAAATAAAAATCGCAACTATAACGAGAATAAAGTTTTATTAAACATCGAACATAATACGAGTCAACTAGTCCTATCGTTGCATCGTTCATCCTTAATTATACATAGCCTGATCACCTATGTCTAATTCATGAAGAACCATACAACGATAAGAGTGGTAGTCTTGGATCATGTTTAGTCGAGTCTTAAGAGTCTGATCACTTGAAACTGCATTGGTCGGGTGGGTATGCATAGCATGTTTTTTATGTTCGCGTCTACGTTACCGTACCTTGTTTATACCTTCTATTTTCTATCTTTCGACTTGTTAGACATTGCATGCCTCTGTTCCTGTCATATTTCGATCACTATAACACATATTACAACCTTTCTGTACCTCATCTACTTTCGTTCGATTGTCATTTACACAACCCGATGTTTTGGTCCACTGCAGGATCATGGCTGCAAGAAACACATGATCAGGAGTCAACAACCACGTCGACCCAAACAACAATGCCAACCCAAACAACAATGACAATCCAAACAACAACGCTGCTGGAATAGCGGACCTACTCACCCAAATTATGACGCACCTTGATGCTACACGAACCAACGTTGGAGAAGGTACTTCAAACACTGGTCATGGACGCAGCTACAAGACTTTCATGACATGCAAGCCAATGGACTTTTATGGTACCGAGGGTGCCATTGGACTGCTAACACGGTTCGCGAATGTTGAGTCAAAACTTAGTATCACGAAATGTACGGAAGAAAACAAGGTTGAGTTCTCTGCTGGTCTACTACAGGGTCGAGCATTGACCTGGTGGAACAACCAACTACAGATCAGAGGAAGAGGGGTTGCAAATGCGTTATCTTGGGAAGCATTCAAGAAATTATTAACATATGAGTACCGTAGAAAAGATGAAGTGCGTGTCGGAAGCGCAATTTTGGAACCACGATGGTAGGAGTAGAAGTCGACAAGTACACGATCCGCTTTCCACAAGTTAACTAGAATGGTTCCTCACATGGTTTCTACTGTGGAGAAGTTGATCGACCGATATATTTAGGGATTGATACCGGAAATTAAGAGGGATGTCACCACATCGAACCCAACCACTCTGCAAGCCGTTGTGGGTATGGCGTACCGCTTAACAAATGATGTGATCAGGTCTTGTGAACTAACGAAAGGAACTGACGGTGAACGAAAGAGGCAAGAATATCAGCAAAGAAACCGTGACCAAAATCAACAGGACAAGAGACAACGAGTAGTTGGGAACTACGGAGCAATAACTCAAGGTTCCCAGAAAATACGCAGGTCCACATCCTATGTGCACTCGATGTAACTATCACCACTCAGGAGACTGCTCAAGGTGCACCAAATGTAGACAGACGGGCCACTTCATGCGGAATTGCTCAAACAGGAATGGGAACCAAGGACAAAGAAAACCATGTTACGAGTGTGGAAGTCTAGATCACCTTCACAATACCTGCCCAAGGTTGAAAAGAACTCCCAACCAAGGAGGAAATCGTCCAAACCTGGCGTTGGTAATAGAAGGTCCACAAGATCATAACATTGATGTTCCTCCCGCACGTGGTCGAGCATTCTATATGGGCACCGAGGAGGCCCGCAACGCGTAACGGGTACATTCATTTGAACAAACACCTTCTTTTCGTACAACATGACTTTGAGTGCATAACTTGCTTCCAATTCTTACCACGTTCACGACATTGATTAATCTGAGACCTAACGATATTGACCTTAGTTCTAATTTATTTTGTTGATTTGATTCGTGTAAGCAAATCCAAGATCGAACGAATCTTTCAAAAGACTTCATTCAAGGATGTTGAATCCTATCTTTCTAACAACTTGTTTCCTAGCTTGATTTAGTGACGCCTCTGTTTGATGAGTTGCGAAAATCAAGCCAAGAGTCAAGTTTTTACTCAAAAGGTCTTTTGAGGCTACGTTCGATGTTGGGTAAGTTTACCCCATCAAATCTGATCACGAGCACATACTTAGTTGGATGAGGAACCCATGTGCATGAGCATTGACATAATCATTTAGACCGTACACGAGCATGAACTTTTGGAACCCTTGTCGCGGTTCGGACTATACGTATCAATTATCGAATCACGAGGACGTGATTCCTCTAACAGGGGAAGAATGTCACAATTCTCAAATTCCGGTCATTTTGTGAACTTTAAATTTTTTTACTATTCATCATTTTTCATAAAACTAGGTTTGCGAGTATCAAATTCGCGTAACCATATTAGTTTAGCTGCGAATTCATGAAAAATCATTGAGGACACTTCATATATACTAGACTTAGTCTACATATCATTAGTAACGTCATCATCATATTAGATCATGCATGGGTTTGCATATTTCGTTAACGTTTATTTTCCTATTAAATAAACGCTATCGTCGATCATTTATTTTAAATAATTAATCCGACACTTCCAAAACTTATCCGGATATATTTTCATACTCATTTTAAGACTATAAAAATTATATTATTAGTTTACCCGATGATTTGGATTTATTTTGTATATAAATTGTTTTTTATATATATATATATATATATATATATATATATATATATATATATATATATATATATATATATATATATATATATACATATTTAAGACGGTTTTAAATAAACTCAACTCGATAATTATTTATTCACTCAATTCTTATAGAAATGTATTTTTAAATTTTTATGACTTGATATATTTTATTTTGTTCCGTTAAAATCGATTTCTAGTAAACGCTACATTAAATACATAATTATATTTACTTAATATACATAATACTTACACTTAAATGCTATTAATTCACAAAACTCATCAAATCTTTTACCCATTTACCCTTGGTCGACCTCCCCCCCCCCTCCCCTTCGTCACTATCTTTTCATAAATATCTAGATTAAATGTACACTTATTAACTTTTATGACTAGGCTTTGGATAATATACAAGACATTTATTTTCTTATACACATACATACACTTTTACAAAGGTGAAAAAAAATAAAAACTCTCTCTCATTTCATCACCATAACCGGCCAAGAAGAAAAACCAAGGAGAGAAACACAAGATTTTTCAAGTTCAAGTAATTTTATAAACCCTAGTATACTCTCTTTTAAGGTTTTGCAATAAAAACCTAGAGTATTTAGGAAACCTTGTTCCATAAACCACATCATCATACAAGTAAGCATTTCATGATCATTATCCATCTTTCATATTCATACTTAAGTTATTTTTATCATGCTTGAAAGAAAACATGCAAGTTTCATGTGTATCAATACCACTTTTATTGTTTTTAGTACTTATAATTAGTATATATCATCCTATAATTAATCCCTTGAAACATATCATTTTTGATGATTTTTAGGAACCCATGACACCCTAAGAAGGTGTATGGTAGATTTAGAATAGATTTGGTATTGATTTGAAGTGGTTAGAATAAGTATTACGCAAGAAAAATTATTTTCGACAACTATAGATAGTGGTCTGATCGTTTTTGTAAAATCTGGAAAATTCAGCAGGTCATGGATTATTTTGGGTTAGTTATTCAGAACATATACTTTAAAATGAAACCATGGTCGCTTGAACGGGTTAAAACGGATTTATAACGAAAAAGTTACGATATTTTCAAGTTTAACGACGAAAACTTTATTTTCAGAAAAACTGCATGCTGTCCAGAATTTTTCGTAGGTCAAAAATGAGTTTTAAGCGTTATCTAAATGAGTCGATTTGTCAAAAATATATTAGCATACTTTATCACGAAACTAAGGATATATAAAACGTAGAAAACGGACTTATAACGACTAAGATACACGCGTTTAAATAAGGTTATCGTAACTATTTTATACAAGTATAAAACACTTACATATATATTTTCTATTAGCCAAACTAGTTGTCGCTAGTGACCATTTTTGGAGTCGTTTTACACATCGATAGAATACTTTTGAGAAAACGATGTCTTCTAGTAAAAGTAAGTTCACCTAGCCTATTTTCCAAAATGTTCAACCGTTCGTCAAACGGAGTTGTAACGAATAAAATACGGTCACTCAAACTTTGCCGAAAACTAACCTTAAACAATATTTTTAGTCCAAGTACCCTACTTCACCTATATTTTTCTCCATGATCGAGACCTCTATGATCAAAAGTTAAATGCTAAGACTTTTAGATAATGTGACGAGCTTTCCAAAACCATTGAGTTTGTTTCTTAACACTCGATATTCACTATTTTGCGACTAGCTTTTCGAGGCCGTTTAGTCACTTTCATGAATTGTCAAATTATATTGTTTCTGACTTAAAAACTATAATTTCTTAATAAATCACTAAATGACTATCATAGGATATCATTTCAACGTAAGTACTTGTAAAGTAATTTATAACTTGACAATACGTTATAAACTTATTTTTCGACGATAAACTTTATTTTCTAAAATGCACAAGTGGTATGGATATCATATGAGTTTGCATGCACGACATTATTTCATGACTTACATTAGAGCATATCATTCATATTAGGTCGCGGTTAGGATTGCGCCACATTTCGTTGTACTCACTTTTGCCATTACATCGTTGTACCAAGTGAGTATTCACAATCCCCTTTTACCGCTTTTACTATATTTTGGGGTAAATGCATGAACCATATTTGAACTAAATTGATTATTACTTCTATGAACTCTTTAGACTTGAACTTGACTTAGACTCTTGGACTTAATTATGAACTTATGACTTGTTTGAATATATTGAACCGTACGTGCTATGACCTAAAAGTCTCGCCGTTTTAGTGGAGCGTTCTTGACCCAAAGTATCGCCTTATCGTTGGAGCGTTCTAAGTCTCGCCTTATGGGTGGAGCGTGAAAAGTCTCGCCGTATTGGTGGATCGATCTAAAGTCTCACCTTATTGGTGGAGCGTTCTCAGTAATTCTCGCCTAGGTGGTCGAGTGACAAAGGAGTCTCCCTTGTTGGAGCAGTGCAAAGTCTCCCATGTTCGGAGCATCCCTGAATTATTATATACGTGGTGCTATATTGTGAACTATTATTACTACGTACACTTGACTACTAGACACACCATATTTTGTGCAATGGGTTGTGAACACATAGGTTGCAAGTTTTGTATGGGCGGAACTTGGAACTGAGTGGATTTACAATGCCTTTGCTTTGTGGACTATTCTCAATGACCGAAACTTTTGACCCTCTCTCTTAAGAATTTTCATATTATATGAAACGTGTGTACTCACCAACTGTTTTCATAGTTGGCCCGTTTTCTCTCATGCATTTCAGGTGATCGTTTGTAAGCTTTTCCTCAAGGTCTTTGCATAATGAAGTTTTCACATGTCACTACTAATCATTATGTAATATAACGTAATCTTTTGGGATCTAAACTTTATATTATATTTGCTGATGTCGGCTAAACTAGTATTGTAATATTGTATCTTTTCTTTAATCTTAAACGTTGGTATGTTCTATTATCTTTTGCTTATGTTCCTTTCGCCACACCTCGCGTTTCGCCTTGGTAGGTGTGTGATTAGTATCAGAGCCAAAGGTTATAGAGAATGCCGATTTTTCAAAATAAAAATCGCAACTATAACCAGAATAAAGTTTTATTAAACATCGAACATAATATGAGTCAACTAGTCCTATCGTTGCATCGTTAATCCTAAATTATACATAGCCTGATCACCTATGTCTAGTTCATGAAGAACCATGCAACGATAAGAGTGCTAGTCTTGGATCATGTTTAGTCGAGTCTTAAGAGTGTGATCACCTGAAACTGCATTGGTCGGGTGGGTATGCATAACATGTTTTTTTATGTTCGCGTCTACGTTACCGTACCTTTTTTATACCTTCTCTTTCCTATCTTTCGACTTGTTAGACATAGCATGCCTCTGTTCCTGTCATATTTCGATCACTATAACACATATTACAACCGTTCTGCACATCATCTGCTTTCGTTCGATTGTCATTTACTCAACCCGATGTTTTGGTCCACTCTAGGATCATGGTTGCAATAAAAACACGACCAGGAGTCAACAACCACGTCGACCCAAACAACAATGCCAACCCAAACAACAATGACAATCCAAACAACAACGATGCTGGAATAGCGGACCTACTCACCCAAATTATGACGCACCTTGATGCTAGACGAACCAACGTTGGAGAAGGTACTTCAAACACCGGTCATGGATGCGCCTACAAGACATTCATGACATGCAAGCCAATGGAATTGTATGGTGCGAGGTGCCATTGGACCGCTAACATGGTTCGAGAATGTTGAGTCGAAACTTAGTATCACGAAATGTCTTCAAGAAAACAAGGTTGAGTTCTCTCACGGTCTACTACAAGGTCGAGCATTGACCGGTGGAACAACCAACCACGGATCGAGGAAGAGGGGTCGCAAATGCGTTATCTTGAAAGCATTCAAGAAAATATTAACCGATGAGTACCGCAGAAAAGATGAAGTGCGTGTCGGAAGCGTAATTTTGGAACCACCTAATGGTAGAGTAGAAGTCGACAAGTACACGATCCGTTTCCACGAGTTAACTAGAATGGTTCCTCACATGGTTTCTACTGTGGAGAAGTTGATCAACCGATATATTTGGGGATTGATACCGGAAATTAGGAGGGATGTCACCTCATCGAACCCAACCACTCTGCAAGCTGCTGTGGGTATGGCGTACCGCTTAACAAATGATGTGATCAGGTCTGGTGAACTAACGAAAGGAACTGACGGTGAACGAAAGAGGCAAGAAGATCAGCAAAGAAACCGTGACCAAAATCAACAGGACAAGAGACAACGAGTAGTTGGGAACTACGGAGCAATAACTCAAGGTCCCAGAAAATACGCAGGTCCACATCCTATGTGCACTCGATGTAACTATCACCACTCAGGAGACTGCTCAAGGTGCACCAAATGTGGACAGACGGGCCACTTCATGCGGAATTGCTCAAACAGGACTGGGAACCAAGGACAAAGAAAAGCATGTTACGAGTGTGGAAGTCTAGATCACCTTCGCAATACCTGCCCAAGGTTGAAAAGAACTCCCAACCAAGGAGGAAATCGTCCAAACCTGGCTTTGGCAATAGAAGTTCCACAAGATCATAACATTGATGTTCCTCCCGCACGTGGTCGAGCATTCTCTATGGGCACTGAGGAGGCCCGCAACGCGTAACGGGTACATTCTTTTGAACAACCACCTTCTTTCCGTACGACATGATTTTGAGTTCATAACTTGCTTCCAATTCTTACCACGTTCACGACATTGATTAATTTGAGACCTAACGATATTGACCTTAGTTGTAATTTATTTTGTTGATTTGATTCGTGTAAGCAAATCCAAGATCGAACGAATCTTTCAAAAGACTTCATTCAAGGATGTTGAATCATATCTTTCTAACAACTTGTTTCCTAGCTTGATTTAATGACAGTTCTTGTTTGATGAGTTGCGAAAATTAAGCTAAGAGTCAAGTTTTTACTCAAAAGGTCTTTTGAGGGCTACGTTCGATGTTGGGTAAGTTTACCCCATCAAATCTGATCACGAGCACGTACTTAGTTGGATGAGGAATCCATGTGCATGAGCATTGACATAATCATTTAGACCGTACACGAGCATGAACTTTTGGAACCCTTGTCGCGGTTCGGACTATAGTTATCAATAATCGAATCACGAGGACGTGATTCCTCTAACAGGGGAAGAATGTCACAATTCTCAAATTCGGTCATTTTGCGAACTTTAAAATTTTTACTATTCATCATTTTTCGTAAAACTAGGTTTATTAGTATCAAATTCAGCGAACCATATTGGTTTAGTGCAATTCATGAAAATCATTGAGGACACTTCATATAGACTAGAGTTAGTCTACATATCATTAGTAACGTCATCATCATATTAGATCATGCATGGGTTTGCATATTTCATTAACGCTTATTTTCCTATTAAATAAACGCTATCGTCGATCATTTATTTTGAATAATTGATCCGACACTTCCAAAACTTATCCCGATATATTTTTATACTCATTTTAAGACTATAAAATTATATTATTAGTTTACCCGATGATTTGGATTTATTTTGTATATAAATTGTTATATATATATATATATATATATATATATATATATATATATATATATATATATATATATATATATATATATATATATATATATATATATATATATATATATATATATATATATATATATATATATATATATATATATATATATATATATATATATATTTACTAGTGTTGTAAAACAAGGCCTACAAGGCCGATTAATCGCCGATTAGGTGCCGTAAGGCCACCAACCTTTCCGATTTGTAAATCGGTCAAACAAATTGGTCAACCGTGATCAATGGTGGTCAATGACAGGTAATGGTGGTCAAACTTGTCGAAAACCTTCATATCTTGCCGAAAATACTTAAAACTACCCATAAAATTGTTTGAATAACTTATGGTCATTGTTTATATCTATTACAAGATGTTTTTCAAGAAAAATATTGCCGAAAAACTTGTCGAAAATGCCAATCCGATTAATCACCGATTAATCCCGCCTAGACCGATTACAGGCTATATGGAGGTCGACCGCCCGACTACCGATTCACGATTTTTGCAACATTGATATTTACGACGGTTTTCGTAAACTCAACTCGATAATTATTTATTCACTCAATTCTTGCGAGAAATGTATTTTTAAAATTTTTATGACTTCGATATATTTTATTTTGTTCCGTTAAAATTAATTTCTAGTAAACGCTACATTAAATACCTAATTATATTTACTTAATATACATAATACTTACACTTAAATGCAATTAATTCACAAAACTCATCAAATCTTTTACCCATTTACCCTTGGTCGACCTCCCCCCCCCCTAGTCACCATCTTTTCATAAATATCTAGATTAAATGTACACTTATTAACTTTTATGACTAGGCTTTGGATAATATGCAAGACATTTATTTTCTTATACACATACATACACTTTTACAAAGGTGAAAAAAATAAAAACTCTCTCATTTCATCACCATAACCACCAAGAAGAAAACCAAGGAGAAACACAAGATTTTTCAAGTTCAAGTAATTTTATAAACCCTAGTATACTCTCTTTTAAGGTTTTGCAATAAAAACCTAGAGTATTTAGGAAACCTTGTTCCATAAACCTCATCATCATACAAGTAAGCATTTCATGATCATTATCAATCTTTCATATTCATACTTAAGTTATTTTTATCATGCTTGAAAGAAAACATGCAAGTTTCATGTGTATCTATACCACTTTTATTGTTTTTAGTACTTATAATTAGTATATATCATCCTATAATTAATCCCTTGAAACATATCATTTTTGATGATGTTTAGGAACCTATGACACCCTAAGAAGGTGTATGGTAGGTTTAGAATAGATTTGGTGTTGATTTGAAGTGGTTAGAATAAGTATTACGCAAGAAAAATCATTTTCGACAACTATAGATAGTGGTTTGATCGTTTTTGTAAAATCTGGAAAATTCAGCAGGTCATGGATTATTTTGGGCTAGATATTCAGAAAATATACTTTAAAACGAAACCATGGTCGCTTGAACGGGTTAAAACGGATTTATAACGATGAAGTTACGATATTTTCAAGTTTAACGACGAAAACTATATTTTCAGAAAAACTGCATGCTGTCCAGAATTTTTCGTAGGTCAAAAATGAGTTTTAAGCGTTATCTAAATGAGTCGATTTGTCAAAAATATATTAGTATACTTTATCAGGAAACTAAGGATATATAAAACGTAGAAAACGGACTTATAACGACTAAGATACACGCGTTTAAATAAGGTTATCGTAACTATTTTATACAAGTATAAAACACTTACATATATATTTTCTATTAGCCAAACTAGTTGTCGCTAGTGACCATGTTTGGAGTCGTTTTACACATCGATAGAATACTTTTGAGAAAACGATGTCTTCTAGTAAAAGTAAGTTCACCTAGCCTATTTTCCAAAATGTTCAACCGTTCGTCAAACGGAGTTGTAACGAATAAAATACGGTCACTCAAACTTTGCCGAAAACTAACCTTAAACAATATTTTTAGTCCAAGTACCCTACTTCACCTATATTTTCTCCTTGATCGAGACCTCTATGATCAAAAGTTAAATGCTAAGACTTTTAGATAATGTGACGAGCTTTCCAAAACCATTGAGTTTGTTTCTTAACACTCGATATTCACTATTTTGCGACTAGCTTTTGAGGCCGTTTAGTCACTTTCATGAATTGTCAAATTATATTGTTTCTGACGAAAACTATAATTTCTTAATAAATCACTAAATGACTATCATAGGATATCATTTCAACGTAAGTACTTGTAAAGTAATTTATAACTTGACAATACGTTATAAACTTATTTTTCGACGATAAACTTTATTTTCTAAAATGCACAAGTGGTATGGATATCATATGAGTTTGCATGCACGACATTATTTCATGACTTACATTAGAGCATATCATTCATATTAGGTCGCGGTTAGGGATTGCGCCACATTTCAGTGTACTCACTTTTGCCATTACATCAGTGTACCAAGTGAGTATTCACAATCCCCTTTTACCTGTTTACTATATTTTTGGGCCGAAATGCATGAACCATATTTGAACTAAATTGATTATTACTTCTATGAACTCTTTAGACTTGAACTTTTGAACTTGACTTAGACTCTTGGACTTAATTATGAACTTATGACTTGTTTGAATATATTGAACCGTGCGTGCTATGACCTAAAAGTCTCGCTGTTTTGGTGGGCTGCTTGACCCAAATTCTCGCCAGATCGGTGAAGCGTTCTAAGTCTTGCCTTATGGGTGGAGCGTGCAAAGTCTCGCCCGTGACAGGAGCGATCTAAAGTCTCACCTTATTGGTAGAGCGTTCTCGCATTCTCGCCTAGGTGGTCGAGTGACAAAGGAGTCTCCCTTGTTGGAGCAGTGCAAAGTTTCCCATGTTCGGAGCATCCCTGAATTTTTATATACGTGGTGCTATATTGTGAACTATTATGACTACGTACACTTGACTACTAGACACACCATATTTTGTGCAATGGGTTGTGAACACACAGGTTGCAAGTTTTGTATGGGCGAAACTTGGAACTGAGTGGATTTACAACGCCTTTGCTTTGTGGACTATTCTCAATGACCGAAACCTTTGACCCTCTCTCTTAAGAATTTTCATATTATATGAAACGTGTGTACTCACCAACTATTTTCATAGTTGTCCCATTTTCTCTCATGCATTTCAGGTGATCGTTTTTAAGCTTTTCCTCAAGGTCTTTGCATAATGAAGTTTTCACATGTCACTACTAATCATTATGTAATATAACGTAGTTTTTTGGGATCTAAACTTTATATTATATTTGCCGATGTCGGCTAAACTAGTATTGTAATAATGTATCTTTTCTTTAATTTTAAACGTTGGTATGTTCTATTATCTTTTGCTTATGTTCCTTTCCAGTTACACCTCGCGTTTCCGCCTTCGGCGGGATGTGACATATATATGTAATTTTAATGCAAAAGAAAAATATATATGAAATTCTCTAGATCAAACTAGTAAAAAAATTGCATCAAATCACACCTCAATATATAAAACGTGTCCACACCACACATTCAAAAATCATACGACTATTATTACACCATTAACCATTAAGCATACAAGGGGATTATAGGCCATTACTCCGATCGCCAAGGAGCTTTACCCATATAAATAGGCTAATGATTAGCATATTATTTTATTTTATTTACACACTCTACTTTGTGCTATAACAAATTATACATTTTCTATATACAGCATCATCAGTTTGTACATAGAAATGTGCAAATAAAAAAGATAAGTATGTCAATCAACACTCATATAAATATAGATAAAGATCCTTTCAAGTTATTTATAATTTGATTGATCAAGTTGCAATTATGAACCATTAGATTAAATCCAATAGCTCAAATCATGTCATGTTCTTTTGATTTGAACCATTGGATTTGATCCAATGGTTGATAATTGCCTAACTTGATCAATCAAGTTATAAGTAACTTGAGAGGATCTCTTCCCTATAAATATGGCAAAAGTAACAAGTACTTGATAGTACCTAGTAAGTTAGGAGTGCATTTTAATTTTTTTTAACAAAAAATTATATATTAAACTTTAACGTTTTTTTATAAAGTCATATGTGTGCCAGAAGTATATCGATTTCGTTTTGTTCGTTATTTAAAGGCGTTTCTTGCCGTATATTTTTTATTAAAAAATCGTTAGATATTTGATAAATAAATTTGTTATATAAAAAAGTCGTAAATAATAAATAGTTTAGGGTACTTTTCGCAAATGATTGGATAGTTAAAGGGTTATTTTGTAAATATTTCTTCGCTGGTTGGGCTTATCTCATAGGCTAAAAAAATATTATTTTATTAAAGTAAACGACCGCATACGCCCGTCGTTTTGATCACGCTATAATGTATATTTATAATCTAACTATCTTATAATAGAGGGATGCACTTCCCTCATATTAATTATTTTAAGATTCCCATATATAGAATTTTAAGCAAATACAAGTTACAAAGCATTAGTTACAAGTATTTGAAGCACAAATAAAACTAAAAACCACTATTCAACACATAAAATTAATACACAATTTAATTCACCCTTTAACCAAAATACACAACTATTTAAACACAATGTACAATCTAATTAAGCTTCAAAAACAAAAATCTGAAATTCATCATCCCAAAACATAATACTGAGATCCATCAAACATGATCAAACAACCTAGACTCTAAAACTTAAACTGAAATAGAAAACACGATCTCAGATTATAAACTTGTTCTCAAATCATTAAAGATTTACAAGTTTTATATAGCCCATCATCGATCCTTTTGAAGCAAGGCTTCATTTTTATATTCGAAACGTATAGACAGAACAAAACCAATTGGTTTCATCCTTTACTTTCTTTCGGTCAAACAATGTGAAAACAAAACAATACAAACCTAACCGAGACCTCATTTAGAGATCTTGTAGCCGCATAGAGAAGACAATAAGTTTTCGTGTTCATACTTGTGCTTATGTTTCGTGATGGATGTGGTGTAAGATTAGTGTAAAAGAGGGTGTTTGTGGTTCGATCACTGATTTAAGAAAGAAGAAGAATCTTTGATGGTTGCGTGTAATAAGATGATAAAGGGTTGAATATGTGTGTGAGGAAGAAATGTGTTAGTGGCGGGTGTAATATTTATGACCTACTTTTTATGATGTGTAGGTTATATACACTTCTTATTAATAAGGTTAACAAATGGGCCTTTCAACCAAAAGATTGTGGACTGGTATAAATTCATGGCTCGTGTAAACCAAAGACCAAGATTGTTAATAGTTGTATGGGATATTATACATATATATTGTAAAAAAAACATGGGTTTTCTTGAAAAAAAAATAGATATCAGTCGTCTTGTTGTGCCTAAAAGGTCGCATGTAGGTTGCAAGTTAGAAATATTTGTTCGCCATAAAATTTAGTCACAGGATACCCGCCGCCGCATTGCGCGGGTATCCTGCTATATATAATAAGGTACCGAAGTCAAACTTGTGGATACCTAAAACAGAATCCTTAGGGAGGAGGGAGTTCAAGTTTCATACCCTAATACCCTGAGGGTGTCACGTCACCTCTATCCAATAAAAATATTCCAACTCAAAACTACCCCAATACTACCCTAACACTACCCTAAGTGGACGGAGTGGTACCCGATACTACCCTAACACTAATATTCACAAAAGACAAAAAAAAAATAAGCTGAAATTGAGCGGCTTCGGAGCTCGATTTCATACCCGATTTATGGTACCCGAATTGGACGGAATGGTGTAGCCGACTACCCGAGTGCTACTCGATGGTGAAGCCGACTCCACTCCGTGGTACCTTAGAATGTTCTTTTAAAAACCAAAACGAATCTCGACGTAGATCCTACAAAGACAAATATATACCTTTTCACCTTTTAGAGGACGTTTGGTTGGGGTAATTTGAAATTTCGGAATTTTAAATTCAAGAAATTTTAAATTTTTGAAAATTTAAAATTCTTGAATCTAAAATACCTTCGCATGTTTGGTTGACAAAAATTTATAAATATGTTTTTATTTTTTTAATACAAATTTCATAAATATTATATTTAAAGGTTTATAAAAAAAATTATAAAAAAAAGTTTATAAAACATTTATAAAAAAACTTTATAAAAAAGGTTTATAAATAATTTATGAAAAAATTTTATAAAAAAAGTTTATAAAAAATTTATAAGAAATTTACAAAAATAATTATAAAAAAAAAAAGTTTATAAAAAATTCATAAAAAAGTTTATAAAAAATTTATAAGAAATTTATAACAAATTTAGAAAAAAAAAATTTATAAAAAATTTATAAAAAAAGTTTATAAGAAATTTATAAAAATAATTGTAAAAAAAGTTTATAAATAAGTTTATAAAAAAATTATCAAAAAAAAAAAGTTTGTAAAAAGTTTATAAAATTTTTATAAATAATTTATGAAAAAGTTTATAAAAATCTATAAAAAGTTTACAAAAATTTTTAAGAAATTTATAAAATAATTATAAAAAAAGTTAATAAAAAGTTTATAAAAATTTGTAAGAAATTTATAAAAATTTATAAAAAAAAGTTTATAAAAATTTATAGAAAAAGTTTATAAAAAGTTTATAAAAGAGTTAATAAAAATTTATAAAAGAGTTTATAAAAAAAATCATAAATATTCTATTTTAAAGTTTATAAAAAAACAATAAGAAAAAAAGTTTATAAATTTTTTTTTCAAGTAAATTGAAATTCCTCACTTTTTGGAGGCATTATGATTCTCTCCGTTTTGGCAATTCGAGAAATTGTAAATTACTTCAAATGGCCCTTTTGAGTTACTAAACAGGACATTTGAAGAGAATTAAAATGCAAATGCCACCAATATCCTCCAACTTACCCCAACCAAACGCCCCCTTAATAGTTTTCACGCGAATTATTATTATTATTAATTACAAAATATCACTTCATTAAAAAATCATAAGAGTTACAAGAAATTAGAGAGGAGCTGAGATAATAATTGGGCTTCCACTCCTCTAGCTATAGCAAAACTAATCCTACTAAAAATATGATCAGCAGCACGCACTTCAATGTCTTGAGTTAACAAGAATTTTCGAATACGCCTTAGTAGGTTCATAACATCCTTCTCAAGTTCTCCAAACGAAAAAAATGAGAAGGGGAGAAACACGTATCCAATGTCTGCACATTTAGCCTCGTACTTGACACGCTTACGTTGTGCGGCGTCAGTCACCGCACGCCCCGATACAAATTCAACCATGTTAATTTTCATTTTAGAGCAGTAACAACATAAGAAGTAACTAAAAATAGAATTAAGATCCATAGAAGAGTTATGCCAACAACATATGTAAATAGACGTTGCAAGTTGACGGTTTGAGTAACCATGCAAAATTTGATTACAAATTACAAAAAAATAAAGTAAATAAAAAATAAATAAAAAACCTATATTGTTAATAATTTAAACATTCCAACATATGGCCAACTTCCTTTTAAGATATGTTTCAAATGGACTAATAGAAAACACATTTTGCATCAACCCACCCAAAGTAAACTGCTAAAAAATGCAAGACCTTTCCAAAAATATTGTGTAACACTTTTCTGAAAATCATAGATCCGTCTTTGTATTAAACAGAAATCACAAAGCTTTATGAACTGATCCGCTCACTAAATCTTATTATAAGGATATGTACCTTCCCAACTCATACAATAGTGACAGCAAATTGTTAACCGTGGGCACAAAAAAGCTGGAACGATTGTATCTATATCAAGGAAATTGACATAACTTAAAAAGATTTTTTTTTAATTAGAGAATACATGTTCCCTTCAAACCACAATGCTAGAACGATTGTATCTATAAGATATCTTTCTGTACTTAAAAATTTGTTTAAAGGTTTTTTATAAATTCAAGATAATGTTTTTTAAGATCAGGTATGTTCACATTTATTAGTTTCAGACAATTAAAAAATTAGCTAGAACCGAAGAAAATTTCCAACACAAAATGAATTTATGTTTCAGGAGAGATATATGCATGTCTCAGAAATGAGCAATGTGTAATATTATATAATACATGTTCACTTCATGAGAAGATATAAGTTCTTATCCACCAAAAGCATCTCACCCTAGTTTAAATCATGTTGTTCTATCTTGTATTCTTATGATTTTAAATCCTGTAGCTATGTCCTAAGCATATCATCCCTATCAGTTTCTTCATCTTTCTAATGATCCTGATGAAAAGAACTCATTCCTAGATCCTAACCACGATTAGATTTTCTGGCCCCAATAAAAAATCATCATAATTGCACATCATAGGCAACTATATTGTACAGGCCAAAGCCATAATCCTAATATAGCAAATACTCCTCGATCCCTACACTCCCAGCTAAGCGAACAATGCAACAGGAAGCTGCCAGCTTCCCCGCCCCATTAGGACTCATGATGCGCTTGTTCAATCAGTGTCGTCTTGTCCATCTTGACTTGCAGCTCAGAAGACGCCGAATGGCATTTTGTTAGAGCTACTTAGTCGATGGGTTCACCCATTCTTTTATCAAACACATTGATGGTAGTGAATGCACGGAAGTTGTTGCACTGTTGACACAAGCATTGACATATACTTTTTAACTATGATGATTGACAGTCATGTTAGAAGTATAGGTATGATATTCTGACGCAATTCGGCGTTCCAGTATCATTAGGAGTGTAATGGTATCTGTCAAAACTCTGTTAAAAACCCCGCTGCAATGCGGCGGGCGTCTACTACTTATTGAATATTAAAGTATTGAATATAAAATGTCCAGTGTCGAAACATGTGACGTTAATCATACATGCTTTCTACAATCACAAAACAAAGACATACTCCGTACTATCTTATATTATTTTACTATAGTTATCCCATAGTCAAATACACATACTTTTTTTTTTTTTTTTTTTTTTGAAATACAAATACACATACTCAATGGGACAAATATAGGGTTTTAATTACGGTGACATTTGTGTCTAAAAAAAAGTTAAATGAGCAACTTTTAAAAGATTAGTACACATTTAGTTTTTTTTTTTTTTTTTTTAAAGAACATATATTGCCTATTTAAAATTAAATGAACATAATGAGCACATGTTTTTCTAACAAAGAATGGGTAATTTATGCAATAATTGGGACAATCGAGATACATGTACACTTAAATACCAAAGACACATGTTATGAGAAGTCTCTTTACAATATTAGGTCGCCACAACAATCCCCCTACTTTTCCCTCGCCACGCCGCCTTTCTCTCCAAATGACCTTCAAAGCGATTAGGTGCCCCAAGAAGGGCGATTGGTTTTTTTTTTTTTTTTTTTTTTAATTTAAAAAACACATTTTTAACACAAAATAAAATTTCATTAATAATTAAAACGTTACGCTTATAATGCTAAATAAAAACAATACGAAATACATAAATCTAATCGAATGCTCCCCGCATGCGCAGTCATACGAGGAGTACGAGAACCCAAAATCCTCGAACGAGGTTCCCGTAGCTCAAGTTGGTAGTCGGGTTGATGCACCAACACCATCGCCTTTGTTCTCCGATAGCTCCAATTGATTTTGGTGTCGATGTTGTTCGTTATCATCGAAACGACTTTCCACAACTTGTCGCAACCTCGCGATATTTGCGGGCTTGATCTTTCAAAATTTGTCGATCACGCTTTTCTTTCAAGAGTAATGTCGTTGCAACCGGTAGTTTTGTCTCATTTGTTCCTTCTCCGCCTTCGCCCGGTCAAACAATTCGATCACGCTTATAATAGCGGTTTTTCGAGCCTCATCGTCGATATTACATTGATTTTGAACGTACACTTGCATATCTTCAACGGAATGGGGGAGACGGCAAGCCATATTAAATCGTGTGTAGAGAAGTATTTTGAGTTTGAATTGTGTGAAATAGATTTGTGGATTGAAGTGTGTTTGTATTGTGTATTTATAGGGTGAATTTTTTTTTTTTTTTTTAGCCTTGCAACGGTTATAAAATTGTTTGTTCTTATCGATCGTATATACGACCGGTTTCTATTTTTTGTTAGGCGATCGACATGCCCACAATAGGACGATCGACAAGCATCGATCGCTTGGAGCAAAGGATCGACAAGGGATTCGTTCTCACCGCTTAGCCTTAAAGATTTAAAGACAAGTTAGGTCGCCCACGTGGGGATTCAATCCCCTACTTTTCCCCGCCACGCCGCCTTTCTCTCCAAATGACCGCAGCGATTAGGTGCCCCAAGAAGGGCGATTGGTTCAATTTTTTTTTTTTTTTTTTTTTTTAATTTAAAAAAAAAAAAACATTTTAACACAAAATAAATTTTCATTAATAATTAAAACGTTATGCTTATAATTCAAATAAAATTAAAACATTACAAAACTTATTAAAATATTACAACACTTATTCAAAATGTAGGTTGTGGTGTTCCTTGATCGCCTCTTTGAGTTTCGCATTGTTTGGCTGCTCTATGCGGGCAAAGATGGGTCGATTAGCGTGCAATAGAACAAGAGATTTGCATCATATTTCTTTTGAGCCTCTAATTCAACTTTTCGTTCTTCTAGTGCCAATTTTTGTCTTCCTAGCTTCTCTTTGTTGTTGTAGCTCAACTCGATTTGCCGTTGTTCTAGCTCTTCTTCTTCAAACCATAGTGCGTGTCACGCGACTCCTTCTTCTCCCCGAATGCCTTGGACTTGATCTTGCCCCATGTCTCGCAACACCTTCAATAGAAAAGCTGCGAAGATTTCTTTTATTCTTTTTGCGGTATCACGACCAATTGGTCTATTAGGCAGCGCACGAGCACATCCGACCGCACATCCGAGTCGGTTGAAGTCCTTGCTTTTGCGACCATCCTCTTGGGTTAAAAAGCCGGCATCTCATTATCCTTCCAAGCGAATGCTCCCTCAAAATCGCCAACAATGCTCCAAAACAAACGGATGACCACACACTAGTTGGTATTCATCACAAGCTCGTATAAACAAGTGAGGTCATTCTCACCACTTCCGTAATTCTTGAAAGCATTGTTGTAAATGGCACAAAATGACCAACTCTAGGACGCACCTATTTTTCCACTTTGTAATGATAGAGTTGTACGTTCTTCGCACCAACCTCCTTCTCAAGTATTCAATGACTTTCTGCCAAAATCCTCTAGCAGTTTGGTTGTTTCCGGTTACACTATTCTCGGATACATCACACCAAGCGTTGCACAAGGCGATCTCTTCTTCTTTGGTCCAAAGCAACGAATCATTCTTTCCTTCTTTCTCGACAGCCTTCTTCTTTCCCTTTGTAGCTCGTTTCTTTGGTTTGACCGGTGACGCCTCTTCTCGACATTCTTCTTCTACGCCATCAGGTTGATCGAATCGTGATACGATCCATGAGCCGAACCGGCACCGAACCGTGATACTCTTGATCCGGATAACCCGATCCGGTTCAAAGCATAAAATTAGGATTGTTGTATAGTTGCTCATCAAAATCAAAACCCTCAAGATTGATACGGCTAACCGGAGAATATTCTTGATAATTTGAATATGAAGACGTTGATGAATCCATTGTTGGACGGCACACGATTCGTGACCCATACATAGATTGGTTGCTTCGACGGGAGTAGCTTTGTTGTTGTTGTTGGTAGTGGATGTTTTGTTGCGGTGGAACAAATGGATGATTCATACTAAATGGATTGTTAGGGTGTTGTTGTGGAGCTTGTTGGGATTGATATTCAAACCGGGGGTTGCAAATTGATTATTGGTGAGACACTGTTAACCGGAAATTGATCCGTGTCAAATACGCGGACGTTTTGTGACAAACGGATTTTCGGCCTTTGGTTGGTGGTGTTTTCTTAGACATTTTTGATAAAGAGGATTGTGTAGAGGATTGTAAGATTTGTGAGTTTTGTATGTAAATAACTTGTGTATTTATAGGATGGTTTTAGTAGTGTTTTTTTTATTTATTTTTTTTTTTATAAACCAAACAAGACAAATTTGCAACGGTTATTTTTTTTTTGTTTGGATTTAACGGCAAGCAAGAAAAAGAAAAGGACAAACTTTGCTTTGTTTTATCGATCGAGTATCTAACGAGATGGCCGCTTTTTGGCTTATCGATACTTTCCACGAAGGGGACGATCGACAAGCAATCGATCGCTTGAGCGACGATCGACACTCGATTTTACTAATGGGCAGCCTTATAGATGCGAAAGGATAAACATAAAATATTAATTTATATTAAGATTGATTATACATTAGAGAATCTAAAGTTTGACACAAAAGAATTGGCACACACCCTATCTTCTTTGTTTTGTACGATACACAACTCTTAAACAATTCTCAAATGTTTTGCCTTTTTTAAAGATATAATAATATAATAGGGTTGGTGGTGTTAGTTAAATTTAGTCTAGAAGACCTTCACATCTTTGGCGAAGTATATAACAAAAATTACATTTAAATTTCCTTGTACAATAACTTCAATGGTTGCAGCGTTACACAACGCGGGTTCATACATTATACGTCACATGTAGAATTTTGCCATTTTAGTCATTGCTAGCTAGGGGTGCCAATCGAGTCGTATTCGTGTTAACCTATTCTGGTTCGTGTGTTGGCGGGTTAGTATAGCTTTTACCCAAACACAACCCATTTATTAATCGTGTCAAGAAACTCAACCCTAACCCAGACCTGCATAACACGTGTAACCCATTTGTGACCCGTTCAACCCATTTAAGTAAATAAGTCAAAAGTGAACAAAGCTAGTGGTTTGTCGATTTAACTAGTTTAAATGAAAAAAATGATATAAAGATCTAAAATATGATAAGAATAACATAGAAATAACTATGCGACAATTATTATGAATTATAAGCATCAATTTTCATGATATTTAAGTTATAAAATTATAATTCACTCACACTAAGTAAATAACAAAATACATTTAATCCACATCCAACATAAAAACCAGGTTATATATTTTATTTTTAAGATCTTATATACTTAAACGAGTTCACGAGTTGAGCTGTTTAATACTTACTCAACCCAAACATGACCCGTTTATTAAATGGGTTAGACGGGTTGACCCGTTTTTGACCCAAACCTGTTTATCTTCAACCCAAACCTGTTTAACATCATGTCGAGTTCGTGTCGTGTCAAAAATAGCCACCCTTATTGCTAGCCAAAAAAGTCTTACAATTCTTTTTGTTTATCCTTATTTAACTTGTAATTTGGCACCTTATTAATAACAAGCTGACAAATTATTTATACTACTACTTTCGTCTCATAATTATTGTGTAGTGTTGACTTTTAAAGTTTTTTATTAAGCAACTTTGACCATAAATATTTTTATTTGTGTTACATTGTTATATAATACTTTATGAAAGTTATATCAATGAAAATAAATTTAAAACTCAATCCGTGCTTATATTTTGCATAAAGTAATATATAACACAAATAAAAGTATTTAAGGTCAAAGTTGAAAATAAAAAATTTCAAAGTTAACACTAAACAATAATTATAAAACGAAAGGAGTATGACTAATTTCGTAGTATTTATACCAATGACCATGAAATATTATGGTGCAAGTAACTCAATAAGTCAATGGTTAACGTCTCAACTAAGATCATGGATCTTAAAGGCGCGCTTTGACGGCAAAAAAGCGTGGCAAAGACGCGAGACGTGACATTCACGCTACGCAATAGATTAAGGTGTTGGCGTGAGATGAGGCATGAAAATGTGTGATAAGCACACTAATGCATGAGTTGTAACGCCTTTTTAAAATTCAACTACGATGGAAAACATTTTTTTTTTCTTTTTTTTTTTTTTTTTTTAATGAAGAAACTTAGATGTAATTTTAGTTTAAAACTTAGTTCTTTATGTATACCATTTTTTGTAAACTCGATATTTATGAAATATGATATATAATATAAAAATTTATATATTTTTTAAAATAATTTTTAACGTTTTAAGTCATGTCTTAAAAACACTAACTTTATCATAGCTCTTAAAGCGTGAGGCTTGCTTACGCCGCCACGCAAAATCCCACGCTATCTATAACCTTGACTAAGACACAATAATTCAATAAGTGTAGGAATGTTTTTTTTTAATCCTAGAATAGGGATGAGATGCAGGTCCCTCGCATCGACATCTTGATCAGAATTAGTGGTGACCGACTTTTCCGAGCATAAATAGTGGTACGGTACCGTATCGAGCGGATTCGGATATCGCTGACAGTACCGAAATCGGGATTTCCCACTTTTTCGTGAATTTCCGATTTGGTACCGTCCCGCACCGAATTAGTAGTCCCGATTTTTTTCACCTTATTTAGTAGTCCGACTGCATCAGATTTCAAGAATCGACACTGGTTTGATGCGGTTCGGGATTCGGTTCGAAATGCTCATCCCTACCTAGGAAGGAAATATATAATCCTTCAAAAGTACGATAGCTCATTTTATGTGGATGCACGATTTTTTAATGAGATTTGATAGCAACTCAAACATATCAAATGCTATACAATCATCGTTCGTCACATTTGTGGACTTTATTTAAGAGATTATTAGATGTTCTTGGCTGTGCTTTAGCACGGTCATAAGCGTACATAGTAGTATAGTATATAGGGATGGCAATCAAGTCGTGTTCGTGTGTTGGCGGGTTAGCATAGCTTTTACCAAAACACGACCCATTTATTAATCGTGTCAAAAAACTCAACCCTAACCCAGACCTGCATAACACATGTAACACATTTGTGACCCCGTTTAACCCATTTAAGTAAATAGGTCAAACAATGAATAAAGTTGACGGTTTGTCGATTTGACTAGTTTAAATGCAAAAAATGATATGAGGATCTAAAGTATGATAAGAGTAATATACAAATAACAATGCGACAATTTTTTTAATTATAAGCGTCAATTTTCGTGATATCTAAGGTATAAAATTATAATTCACTCATACTAAGTAAATAACAAAATACGTTTAATCCACATCTAACATAAAAATCAGGTTATATATTTTATTTTTAAGATCTTATATACTTAAACGGGTTCACGGGTTGATCTTTTTAATACTTACTCAACTCAAACACGACCCGTTTATTAAACGAGTTAGGCGGGTTGACCCGTTTTTTACCCAAACCTGTTTATCCTCAACCCAAAACTGTTTAACTTCGTGTCAGGTTCGTGTCGTTTATCGTGTCGTGTCAAGAATTACCACCCCTAATTGTATATAAGCACCACTTATACATGTTGAGAATGGTGTCATGTTTTTAAGACTTAGGGCGTGCTTGGTTGGGGGTTAAGGGGGGAATGGGTAAGATTTTCAAAAGGCCCACCTCACTCATTATTTAGTGCTTGGTTAGGGAGTGCAAAGGGATTGATTATCCCGTAATGGGTAATGAACCATTATAGAATAAATTGAGGGGTAAGGGATTGATTACCCACCTCACTCATTCCTTTGTATTCTCTTTCTTTTTCCCTTTCCCTTTCCTCACTTTGAACCAAGCGGACCCTTAGTTGTTTATGAAGTTGGTTATAAAACAAAAATTTTCATCTTCGGTTACAATTTAAGAATGAACATAAATTCTACGCTGTTTAATATATCTTTTAACTTAGAAAAGTCGTGAACCAAACTATGGGCCCGTTTGGTTTGTAGATAGATTTAGGATTAAAATTTGGATTAGGATTTAGATTTGGATTTGGATTTGGATTTAGATTTAATTTAAGAGAGAGAAAATATGAGAATGTATAAAAGTTGTCTGTTTTATTTATTGGGATATAAATTATGATGTAATTTTTTAATAAAATATAATAGTGTGGACCTACCTAAAAATATATTTAAGAAAAAAAATGCACATTATAAGCCCAATTTATACGGTGGAACAATTAAATAAAAAAAAAGAAGGAATATATTTGTACTTGTGTCAGAATTCCAGGATGCTAGGGTGGGTTTTATGTATCCCTTCATTTAAAGGCATGAGCCCCAATATCAAATCCTACGTAAACGAACCAAACAAATTATTTGACTATCATCCTAAACCTTTTTGACAAAAACCACAAACCAAACTGCCCCTATATATTTACAACGACTGTCCATATGTTTATGTAGCTAACATTTTAGTGGTCTTCTACAAAATCATAATTTAGTGTTTATTTGTAAGGAATAAGTGAGAAGAAAACTTAAAATAAAAAATAATAAAAATTCATAACCATACATTTGAAACGCATCGACTTGAATTAGATTCATCTCTGTTCATTTAGATGCATTCCAAATAGTTTCGAGACAACGGTGCAAAATCATACTTGCAACGATTTGATGGGCATAGGACAAAAAATACATATGATTAATCTAACTTTATGAAATGCAAAACCAGACCGGACCGACCACATCTGGTCCGGTTCGGTCCGGTCTGGTCTTCGGTCGGTCCGGTCCAAATAAGCAAGATTTTCGGTTTTTTGGTCGGACCGGACCTGACCGAGACCGAAATAAGGTAAAAATTGGGACCGAGACCGGACCGACGGTCCTTCGGTCCGGTCGGTCTGGGTTCGGTCCGGTCGGTTTTGTCGGTAGGTCCGGTCGGAACGGTCGGAATGCTCAGCCCTATTCTCATCATTTTTTATTTAAGTTTTCTTTTCATTTGATCATAATATGTTGTTCATTACAAACTCTAAAGGTTTGAGTTTCACTGATCCACTTGAACTAACCCCTACCATAGAATACAATGCCATATTATAAGTATAACACAAAAGGCGGGCATCGTTAAGCATCATTAAGTGACAAACGTTCGTTAAAAAAAATAATAAAAAAATAAAAGCTACAGTAAAATGTGAGAGATTGAACAGTGTTCGGAATAGTAGCAAAGTTACGAAAAATAGTCCATGAGGTTACCGGTCTGTTGCAAACTGAGTCCTTAATGTCCTTTACTTAACTTTGTAACGGACTGATAACCTAAAGGACTTTTCCGTAAAAAATTTCAGCAATAATTTATAAAATTTGCCCTTAGGGTTATTAAGTTACGGAAATAGTCCATGAGGTTAACGGTCTATGGCAAAGTTAATCTTTAACGGTCGTTACCCAACTGTCATTACTTAACTTTGTAACAAGTACATAAATGCCTAAATGGGGCAATGTTTTAACTAATGTATAAAAAAAAAAAAAAAAAAAATATATATTCCTCCCAAAATAAATAATTGTATATATATATATATATATATCTTTTGTACAAGTTTTTATGCACGTAATACAATGGTTTTTATGCATACTATGGATATAATGTAATTTTACATTTTCATAAGAGTTAACTAAAGTACATAAAGGGAGCAATGTTTGCAAAAAGGCCCATACTAAACAAGTATTATCATAATCTTGCTACATTAATAAAGGAACGTTTTAACATATTACTGTTACAATGCATTTAAATTCTCCAAATAGCTTCTATCGTTTTAATTAAAACGCTCTAGATAAAACGCACCGTAACGAAGCGCAGGCATGAAATCCTCGTTGATTCTGTAGAACATTTTATGAAAAGGAATTAAGGCGTGGCCCTCCATTTAGGGTATTTATTAAGCCCAAATGAGTTTGGTCCTTTAGCTCTTACCATTGTATAACTCAATGTCACCCATTTTGTGTTTATAAAGTGTTTTTGTGGTGTTGTAAACATTTTATGTTAAACTAGAAATGTATCCGCGTATATATACATAATTACAAATATTTTTTATTTATATGTAACAACAACTGAATGAATACAATTTTAATAAAAATACTATAAACAATACCTTTGAGGTGTTAGACCAAACTAGAGTAGATGGGTGGTCCAAGATATAGATGGGCCACCGTTAGGTTATGTATTAGTATATATACATATACAATCTAATGTACAATTACAATTACAATAATACAATACCTTTGAGGTTTATTATGGTATCAAAGCCAAAACACTAAATAACTTTTTTTTTCCCAAGACAATCCGGTACTTTTCAACCTCCAAGTAGCTCACCGGATTTTACAAAATCGCCACGTTTGCTTTTTCCGCCAAACCACATCGATTTACGAAAACCAAAACACCACCGTGATCCTCATATAAACCGAACAAAACCCCTAATCAATTTTGATTTTCCGATCACTTCACCATCGCCGCCCGCCGGCTGGCCGTCAAACCCTAAAAAAAACAAAAAAAAAAACAGAATATGGCTATGATTTCACTTTCACCACAGTACCGATAAACGGCTCACAACTCTCGAAGTTCGCTTACCCTTTCACCAACCAATTATGGTTATCGGAAAATATGATTGAACCATTCCTCATCACAAACAATTTGATGGGTTATGTGAATGGTTCAATACCGTGTCCATCAAAAACCTTACCACATCAAGGTGCCACTGCTCCAAAGGAAAATCCTAATTATCCAATTTGGGTCTCCAACGATGCCCACGTCCGAATGCTAATTATCTCTACAATATCGAAGCTTTTTTCGCCATGTTCAAGGTGCAACTTCTCGAGATCTTTGGTTGTCCTCGAAAAGGCGATGCACCTCATTCCACATCCGTGGAGTACACTCAAGACGCAACTTCGAGAATAGAGATGCACGGTGATGAAACTCCGATGCTTATCTAAATCGTGCTCAAGAATATGCCGATGCACTCGCCGCCATCGGTGAACCCGTAAAAGATAAAGATCTCGTTATGCTTGCAGTCTCGTGTCTTCGTGAAGAATATAACGCCTTAAGACAACAATCATCGCCTGTCAAAGTCCAACCGCATTTAGCGAGCTTCATGCACTCCTTAGTGATCATGATTATATGCTTGGAAAAACTCGTGCACCGCTCCATCTATCACTTCATCTTTTGTCGCAAACTACGCAGGGCACACCAAGCACCAAAGATGCTCGTCAAGCTCAACTTTCGTAATTAGTCGCTCAATTGAGTGCTCTTGGATTCCAAGTGTCACCCATTGCACCATCCGGTCTACAAGCTTTTATGGCGCCTTCAATCAAACAACAACAGAGTAACAATAACAACAACCGTGGCAATCGCAACAACTCGTGGTAACAACAACCGAGGTCGTGGTAATGGTCGCTCATTTGATTGGGCATCCACCCGAACACAAAGATATGGCACTTGCAATAGATGTGGTATTGGTCACATTCCATCACAATGCCCTATTCGTGACCCTTCTACTATTCGTGCTCGACCATCCGCTAACTTTGCAAATACCGTGCTCGGCCCCTCTAATGCCTCGAAAATTGGCATTCGACACCGAGCAAACAACATGTGACACCGATTTGGAAGCGATGGACAATTCGAGGCATACTATGGTGACGACGCACTTCATGTTGGCAACGGTAAGTGGTCTTCCTATTCTTCATATTGGTTCATCTAAAGTTTACTCACCACATAAAACGCTTTCTCTCAAAAACATTCTTCACGTTCTCGAAATCTCCCACAATCTCCTTTCTGCTCAAAAGTTTTGTCATGATAATGATGTCTTTTGAATTTCACACTTATTTTGTTGTGAAGGACGAGTCTACACACACCACTCTTCTCACCGCCCAAGTAAACACGGTCTCTACACCATCACTCTTCCTCAACTCAAGTCGATCAACAAAGTATCTTTTTCTACTGCACGAGCTTCCCAACCACTTGGCATAGCGGCTCTGACATCCTCATCAACGTCTTTTTGCTCCATGCTTTCTAATTTTTCTTCCTGTTACAAATAAAAGTTTGTCAAGTTTCGTAATTCTTGTCCATTGGGAAAATCATCAAACTACCTTTATTTGTTTCGACTTTCGAGTAATAATATTTTAGACTTGGTTTATTGTGATGTTTGGGGTCCCTTTTGTGTTATCTTTTGAAGGTCATAGATATTTTATGTTGTGTGTTGATCATCATTCTCGTTACATGTGGATATATCATTTAGCTCAAAAATCGATGTGTATTCCACTTTTAAATCATTTGTGCAAATGGTTGAACGTCAATTCACCACAAAATTAAAGAATGTTCAAACAGACGGGCGGTGAGTTTCGCAATTTAGCTTCATTTTCTCTTCGCTAGGCATCATTCACCACGATCTTGTCCTCATACAAGTGAGCAAATGGCTTTGTTGAACGTCGCAATCGCCACGTTGTGGAGACAGTCTTACCCTTCTTGCTCAATCATGTGTTCCTCAACGTTTTGGCATTATGCTTTTGATGTCGCTGTTTACCTAATAAATCGGATGCCCTCTCGCACATCGACAAACAAGTCACCTTTCGAACATATATTTAAACGGTCTCCGATTACTCTTTTCTTCGTGTCTTTGGGTGCCTATGTTTTCCCATCTTCGTCCATACAATCGTCACAAAATGGATTGCCCACTCCATGTGTCTTTCTTGGCTGACCCTCCCATCATGGATATCGTTGTCTTGATATCTCTACCGAGCGATGTATATTGCTCGGCATGTTCGCTTTAATGAAGCACAACCCCTTTGATATCCACACCACAGCTTCCCCACCCCCTTCGACAACATCTCCCTATTACTCCTCGGAATCACCATATGTACTTCATACTACTGACCATCCAAGTCCATCTTCACCGCGCTCACCGATCTCATCTCCATCATCAGTTTCCCAGTTGAGTCCAACTTCTCAAACTTCTCCCGAGTCTTCTAATGGTCAACCATCTCCCGTATCGACTACATCAATACAAACACCACCCTCACCACCCCCACCACCACCTCCCATTACTCGGAAACGTCCCGCAAATCTTCGTCAAAATCCCAAACCGCGGGTTCCTTACAACCCTTCCGCAAATCATGCTACCGTCCTCCCCACTACTATCACCGAACCAACCTCGTTTATGGCTGCCAACAATTCTCCAAAGTGGCGTCAAGCTATGAAAGAAGAGTATGATGCTCTAGTAAAAATGGAACGTGGTCTTTAGTACCTCGTGCTTCTAACAACAATGTTGTTGATTGTAAGTGGGTATACAAAGTTAAAAGGGACAAGCATGGTGCCATCACTCGTTATAAAGCGAGATTTGTTGCCAAAGGTTTTCGGAACAACCGGTATTGATTTTCATGAAACATTTAGCCCGGTTGTCAAGTCGACAACTATTCGAGTTGTTTTATCACTTGCGGTTACTAACAACCGCCACTACGCCAATTAGATGTTCGAATGCATTTCTTCATGGGCATCTTAAAGAGCAGTGTTTATATGAAACAACCTCCGGCTTCATTGATCCACAACGACCAAATCATGTATGTTTGCTTCACAAGTCTCTTTATGGATTAAAGCAGCCCTGCAGCGCTGGTTTGAGCGCCTCCAAGGCTCTCTATGATCTCGGTTTCAAAGGCTCCAAACGGATCCATCTTTGTTTATTTATTCGCGTGGACCCAAGCTTTTGTACATCCCGGTATATGGATGACATCATCGTTATGTGTAATGACAAGGGCACTATCGACACTATAATTTGTCAACTTGGATAAGCTTTTGCATTGAAAGATCTTGGGCCACTTAACTACTTCTTGGGTATTGAAATTGTTCCTCATGTGTCCGGGGTTCTCCTGTCTCAAAAGAAGTATATTTTGGAGCTATTACAAAAGGCTGGTCTTTCTAACTGCAATCCCGTGTCTTCTCCCATGGTTACTTCGAGCTCACTAAGTTTAGATGACAATACCGCTTTCTTTAATCCTGTCAAATATCGACAAGTTGTGGGTGCTTTACAATATGTTACCTTATCTCTACCGACATAGCTTTTGCAACAACAAGGTATGTCAATATATGCATGTTCGACGGAGAATCACCGGTCTGCAGTTAAACGGATTTTACGTTATCTTCATGGTACAATTGAATATGGTATGCTCATCCGTCGTTCTTCCGGTTCTACTCTTCAAGCTTTTATCGACGCTATGGAAAGGTAGTCCGATACTTTCTTGAAGCTTTCTCCGATCTCGACCGGGTGGGATTCGGATGATCGACGGTCCACGGGATTTGCTATATATCTTGGTTCAAACCTTATATCTTGGACCGCTCAGAACAACGTCACGGTTTCACGTTCCTCACGTAAGTCGAATACAAAGCTCTTGCGACATTGTTCGTTGAGCTTATATGGCTTCAAGCTCTTCTTCATGAGCTTGGTATCCGTTCATCTTCAACTCCTATACTATGGTGTGACAATCTTGGTGCAACATACTTGTCAGCTAACCCTATCTTTCATGCGCGTACAAAACACGTGGAAATAGACTATCACTTTGTTCGGGAAAAGGTTGCTCAAGGAGATCTTCGAGTTCAACATATATCTACACATGATCAAATTGCAGATATCTTTACAAAGCCATTACCAACTCCTCGATTCCTCTTTCTAAGATCCCTGCGGGTTGTTGCCCGTCTTAGCTTATGGGGCGTGTTAGACCAAACTAGAGTAGATGGGTCGGTCAAGATATGATGGGCGTGCCGTTAGGTTATGTATTAGTATATATACATATACAATCTAATGTACAATTACAATTACAATAATACAATACCTTTGAGGTTTATTACTGCGCGTGTTTTTTTATCGGTGCGCGGAAAAAGCAAAGATTGTTTCGAATTAGTGTTTGAGTTTTTAGGTTGGCTTATATATCATTGAGGTTTGAGATGTTACAAGTTGACACTTAATGAACTGCATAATATTTGACTGTATTAATGGACTCTATAAATATTTGAAGGTTGTTACAAAGTGTATGAAGGGATGTTATTTTTTATTTATGAAAATTGTCATGGAAGCTATATGATGAATATCATTAACTAACGGCTTATTAATTTCCTGTTAAAGAAATGTTTTTGGTCTTAAAAATTTGAAGACTTTTTTATTTAAAAAATTCTAAACACTTTATAAAGTAGTATATACTATAGATAGATGAAAGAAGAGATAAATCGTGTATGAATAGTGGTTTTGGTAAGTGGAGTGTAATCTAATGTGTATGCTTTTTATTAAGTTGAATTCATGATTTTTACTTGAATTGTGTTTTACTAAATATACAAAACTAAGAACTCTCAGTGTTTGATTTCATTCACCTTTATTATTTACTTTGGTAAGTACGTTTAAAAGGAACTAAAACATGTAAAACTCTCTTGAATCTTGATGTCACCGTAAAAATTAACAGTTGACTATCAAAATTATGGGCCTGTAAGTGCTATTTGGGCTAACCCATGTATAAAGTATTAGGAAATGAATCCACTTCAAAAGCATAAAAAGCTTTTGTCAATTGTCTTTGTTATAAAAAGTGTATACTAACTGGTAAGTTTTGTAATGTGTGGACTGTGGAGTGTGGGTCTATTGGTATGTGTAGTTTCACTAAATTGGAAAAACTGTTTTCAGATGATTTTCTATTTTTTCATCATTGGTATGTTCCAAGATAACAAAAGTTAAAAATGAAATTATGTTGACGTCACACTATAAAATTTGCACATATGAGTTTGGTCCTTTAAGCTCTTACCTTGTATAGTTGAATCATTCAAACTCATCCAGATAACTAAGATATGAGGCAACTCTGGTACAACATTGGTGATTTGAGCTATCTTTGTTGCTTTAGTTTCAAGTGAAGATATCAAGAGATAGAGCGACAACATTGGTTAATGTAAAAGAGTCAACGTTTAGAAATGCAATATGCACTTTGTACATTAGTAAATATGGGTCACACATGTCAATAATATTACTATGTCTTCATGTATGCATTTGTTGATGGAGTGGATAATAGAGCTTAAAAAATCACTCTCTATTTGCAAATTTGTACAAGAAGATGAGCATATAATTCTTGACTTTTCTAGTTATGATGAATATAAATATTTTTGACTTTTCTAGTATTTGTACTGAAAAAATGAATTAAGATGTGACCCTCCATTTAAGGTCGCTATAGAGCATGCATGAGCTTGTTTCGTTAAGCTCTTACATAGGACTACTCAATCATACACAAAGTACTATTCAAATTGATCCATATGTCCTTTATCATCGAGGACCGGACCTAGGGGAGTTCGGGGTTCACGGGAACAAAATAGATTTTCCTCATTACTATATATATTAAAAACCGTTTAAAACGGTGCCGTTCCGTAAATAGTACACATCGCCTCTTTTCCAGCCCAATTTTCGCATGGCCCATTACTAAAAGAGAAACTTAAATGAATAGGAGGTATAAACTTCAATAGCCCAACCAAACTTAAGTCCTAAGCCCATGCAAGATTCAGCCCATTAATTAAAGCTTCACCAAGTAACAATAAAGTCAATAAAGCTTCATGGAACTCTAGGCATATATTTTGCCAATAAATAAACAATTCCTTGATTGATGCTTCGCAAAAGAAAAAGAAAAATAAAAAAAGAAAAATAATTCGAATAAATATAAAGTACTAGCAATGTATACGTGCTTTGTTTAAGTACACATTATAAGTATATATTAAAACTCAAAGACAGTGGCTACTGATCAACTACATTAGCTACTTGATCGGGTCACTGATGTAGCTTCTAGATAGATATGAGTTTTGAAATGAAATTTCTTCACAAAAAAAAATATATTATATTCTTTATTTATTAACGACAATCACCTCGCTAAAAAATTCGTCAAAAAAAAAAAAAAAAAAAAAGATTATATTCTTTATTTATTAATTTATAATCGACAATCACCCTATTGCCATTGTCACATAACGCCATGACCAAATCTTAATCTCGTTTAGTGTAAAAATGAATGTCAAATTATTGACTTTTTTTAAGCATTTGTAGCAACCTAAAAAATGGGTGCTCCAAATTTTGTACTGGAAAATGGATTAAAGTGTGGCCCTCCATGTAAAGTCGCTATTGAGCACATATGTGTTAGCCTATGTTTATAGGGCCTAGCCCAGTTGTACAGTTGTACTTTAGCTAGGATTTGTTTGTTAGCATTGTAATCAATTACTACCTCCGTCTTAATTTAATTGTCCGTATTTCTATTTTTGGATGTCTCAAAAAGATTGTCCACTTTCCTTTTTTAATAAAAACTAGAGAATCTAAATAGGGAATATTCTATTCGTGTGGTTAAAAATTAAAGTGACACCACTTTTATTAAACTTTGTGATTTCTCTCTCCTGACAATTAAATTGAGACGGAGGGAGTAATACACATTCGGTTTAAGGTTTAATATTGTATCAGCCTAAATCGATCCTTTCCAAAAATACCTAACCTTAAAAATCTCACGACTCACCCTCCACAACCTTCTACCGCCGATCAAACATCATCATGACCAACGAAACATCACCCCCACCACCCTTTACATTCACCCTCATTGAAATACTATATGCCGTGAACAACCTTAACAACGTCATTCCCATCAAACTGGACATTGATGAGTTAAATTACTCATCTTGGTGCTACTTTTCAAGATACATTGCCAAAACCTCGAGGTCCTAAGCACATCGAAGTATGGAATGGCAAAAAAACCCGATACCCGAACTTTTTGGGTCGGGGCGGCGCATGCTTAACGGGGATTCTTATCGGGTTTGGAGCGGGGGGACTGGACACCATCTCCGCCACAGCGAAACATGTATATACATATATATATATATATATATATATATATATATATATATATATATATATATATATATATATATATATATATATATATATATATATATATATATATAATATGTGTCGATTCACGTACTAAATATACTTCTCTAAACTTTGCTAGTTTTTTTCTTTGTAAAAGTTCAAATTACGATTAAAAAAAAAAACTTGTTTTGTGTCATAATATTGAAAAAAAGTTGTGATTTATTCCAGTGCTTAATTTATTATTAATGGTTCTCGATTCTTCAAGTTATTACATAAAATCGTATTGTTAATAGTCTAAAAATAAGAATAAACAGGGAACGACACGAGTACGATGGAGCATCGCGTCCAAAAAAGACAACCCGATAAGACCCCAATGGGGAATGGGGCGGGTTTGAAGGAACATCTCGCTCTAATGGGGCGCCCCGGTAAGATACCCGATGGGGATTGTGGCGGGTTTGGGGATGCTTTTTGTGATCGGGTTTGGGGATGGGGATGGCCGATCCGCCCCGAACCCGCCCCATTGCCATTCCTACATCGAAGGTGTTGCCGCAAGCTCCTCCTCTTATTCTCCACCAATGGAAGAATGGTTAACTGTTGATTCCATCGTTAAGTCATGGATCTTCCTTACCCTTCAAGGTAGACTAATCAAGGCAAACCCTCCCACGACCAAAGATGCTTGGGATCACGTTGAGAAAATCTTTCTCGACAACAAAAGAACATGGGCTATTGCTTTAAAAGTTGAGTTACATGTTATTCAAATGGGAGATCTTACAGCCGATGCCTATTTTCTAAAAATTGAGTCTATAGTAACTCTATTGAATGATCTTGGTTCTCCAATGTCCGATGATGACATTGTCACCTATGCTATCAACGGCCTAAGTGACAAATATGCAAACCTTGCAACGGTTATTGCTCATAAGGACCCTTTTTCCGATCTTGATACTATACGCTCTATGGTAACTACCGAGGAGATGAGACTTAACTCTCGCCCTCCAACCGTTTCTACCAACGTGACTTCCTCGGCACCACAAGTGCTTCTTACCGAGGCCTCTAATACCAACTGTGGTCAAGACTCGCGTAATACACATGACACACGCACCAACTTTCCCCAAGTATGTCGCAATTTCTCACGTGGATTTTGTAGGTGGGGTAATGCTTGCCGCTACATTCATGATACTAATCGCATGGGGAACACCTCTTGATTACAAACTATATCGAGGCAACACAATAATGTCTCACGTATGGGAAATGGTAGTCATCAGACGCAAAATTGGGCAGTCCAATCTTTTGGCCTTGTTACAGGCCCAACAACAGCTTATAGCCCGGCTGTCTCAAGCCCAATTGCACTCCTCACTTCACCAACAGTCCACTCACTTGGGCTAGAGATCACACCCGCCTAACTTTGGGCCTATTGCTACGTCGCAACCCACTACAAGTGGCTTTGGAGTTACGGGAACACAACCACCCACCTCCAATTTATACCCACAACAACAAACGCTCCTTACACAGGCCGTTTACGGTTCGGGTTCACAAGCAACTTCACTTGGTCAAGAAACGGTTCTCCTTGAGGCTCTTAGCACCATGACTCTTCAAGAACTGGTCAATGCCAACTGGAACATGGAAACTGGTGCGTCATCTCATCTTAACTCATTGGCTACTAATTTAGGTATTGTATTTAATTCTTGTATTTATCCATCTGTCTTTGTTGGTGACAGAAAATCTATTCCTGTCACCAACACGGGCCATAGTACTTTGACCACCCCTCACCGAACCTTCCACTTGTATAATGTTCTCATTACCCCTAAAAATGTTAAAAATCTCATATTTGTTTGTCAATTTGTACGTGATAATAAATGTACCATTGAGTTTGACGAGTTTGGCTTTTCTATGAAGGACTACTAGACCCGCCAAATCCTCCTCAGATGTGATAGCACCGGGGATCTCTATCATGTCACTACCACGACGTTTCCTCAAGTTTTTCTTGTCAGCCAAGACACGTCGCATCAACAACTTGACATCCAGGAAGTGACTTCTTGCATTCTTTAATTTCTAGTAATTCATTTGTTGTAATAAGACTAATTATCCCATGCTATGTCATGCTTGTCAGCTTGGAAAGCACGTGCGACTTCCTTTCCGGCTTTCTGAAACTATTGTTAAGTCCCTTTTTGACATTGTTCATTCAAACTTGTGGACTTCTCCACTTGCGAGTATTACGGTATTAACATGGGTTCGGATTAAAAATGATCAAAATCGGTTTGCTTTACAACAATGTCAAATCGGATTAAGGTCCATAAGTGTGTCAGAATGGATCATGTTCAAACACGTGGTTAGGTTAGACTAGGGACCTACAAAAACTTAACGTGACTTTCAACTTGTTTGACCCATTCGACCTTTTTGATGTGTTCCTCTTTTAGCTAAACTTGATTTGAGACATTGGACCAGTTAAAGATATGAAAAAGCCAAGACCCGTTTATAACTAAATTGGTTGTTGTTCATACAAAGATTGTCCATACATGTTTATGCAACTAAATATATAGTAATGTGCTATGTATATCTAGCTAATAGTGGTGGTTGTTCTTTTCGATCTATAGATGTTACACCAATCCACCTGAACTTAGATAACCTCATAACCCCTATCGTACTATGTCATATTAATTCTGCAAAGACATGCTACAAAAATGAACCAAGGCATGTGTAATGTGTAATGGTACAATCATTTGGCATTATAAGTTCTCTTTATTTTTTTTTATCATCCACAATTTATTGCCAAATCATTTTGTAGATTTAATTTTATAAAATTTTTGTGGATGTATCATTTCTTTTAATTTTAAGGGTCATATACATATATGTTACCAAACTTTCAAAAAATGTGCTTAAGTTACCATTTTGTTCACTAAAGTTATTTAACTTATGAAACATGACATTTTGAGGTCACAGAACTTATAAAAATATACGTAAACATCACCGAACTTGTAAAAACACAAAATTTATATTGCTTAACTTATTCAAAAATATATATTTAACTCACTCCTATTTACATTGAAATTATAGAAGGGTATGCTTCTTGTAAGTTCACTAATTCAAGTGAACAAAAGAAAATTTCAATATCGTAGACGCACTTTTTTGAAAATTTTAATGACATCTTCGTCTATTAATCCTAATTTAACATATAAACATTGTACGTTGAAACAGTTTCATCAAATCCAAACGGGTATAAATGAGGGTTAAGTCTTTTTAATAAGGGTTTCATCCAACGCGAAAAAAATAAGAAAAGAAAAAAAGCATAAGAATTAACCCCACTTAAAATCTTAAATGAACGTTTTGGGACTGTAATGTTTCGTTGGGCTAAGCCCATGTATCAAAAAATAATAATAATAATAATAATAATAAAATTAAAAAAATAAAATGGGTCCATGTTCACCCAAATAACATTTGTGTAATGAAATACTACGCTTTTGTGATAAATAGGGGATTAAGTTGGAAACACAGTCTTGTATGGCAATGCGGTGTATTGTAAGTGTTTTCAATACAAAGGGTCTTGAGTTCAATTCCCAATACTTTGTCGTTGTCATTACTTTTTATACAATTTAATGCTTGCTCACTAATTAGATTTTTACCATTGTATTCTGGTTTCATTCAAAACAAGTACTCCGTATTTACTAAGATAGGCTAAGGCAAATGGGATGTCGGCAATGATGTCGACTTAAACCTGCTCCGATGCCCGTTATGCAACTTACAACCCGATTCCCATGAGCATTTATTTTTCGAATGCTCTTACTCTTCTAACGTGTGTAAAAGTGTTCTTAAAGTGGCTGAATTCCCAGACAAATGTGATTAAATTATATGGGTTAAGCCCATTTCCAAAGTTTTTTCTTGCTGTAAACACTTTATGTTAAATGGCGGTGGAAAGATATGTATCATAAGATGGAGCGTATGGCATTTGCCATTTGGTAAGTGACCCGTCTTAGGGTCTGAGGTTCAATTCTCAAAAGCCATTTACTCTTTTACTTTTTATATTCATTTTTCTTTCAAATTTCTTTTTTTTACTAAAGGTTTTACTAACAAGTACCCATTGGGCATAAATTAACGTGTATTTAATAAACACAGACTTTCTAATTTAACCACAAAATGTTTTAAATACACATTAAATAAACTGATAAATTACTATATTTGAACATAATTTTCACTTAAATGAACCAAAACATTCCTTTTATTTACACTTTAATGCGTGTCCAGTGGACATACGTTAGCAAAACCTTTTACCAATAAGAAATTAACAATTACTGCCTTACGTCATTAATCGCTTATTTTTGGTATATTTTAAAATACATAAAACTAAAGAAAAACTCTTTATGTCACTATAAAGGTGTGCGTTCCAAGCAATGAAGCCATTTTAAGAGATGAAAATGTAGGTTCTTAGTATAGCCCTAGATTGGAAGGGTTAAGGGTTCTAGTGAAGCCATACTCTGCTTTTACCTTGATTGTTGTGGGTCTTTGGTGAATGATCTTGGTAGGAGGGAGATATGGAAATGTAGCTAGATGGTATTGGTGCTATAAAGGTGAATCAAAAATTGAAACTTTGACAATGCAGTCAAGTGAATGCTCTGTTTTTGGAATGCTCTGTTTTAGAATTAGTTGTTTGAGATTAGTTCTATCTAATAAAGTTGTAGTGTTAGATATTGGATACTTAAAATGTTGTGAGTTGTGTTAAAATGGAACACCTAACAACGCATCTTCACAGACCAAGAACTACGAGATCACCCTTTTCATTCTGGGGTGACGAAGGGATCATACCATTCAAGCCTTTTTTTCATGCTTTTCTCCGAGGTCTGGAGAAAGCTGAAATCAAATGGGATGTGTCTATTTATCTATCTCTTGACTCGAAATGGGAGCAAGTTTGAAAAGGGATCTTAGAGTGTCTAGGGTTGGGCCAGGAGGGTCTCTTAACGCTTTCTTTTTTCTTCCCATCGGAGTTATTTCACAAAGACTTGCCATCTTTATGATGTACAAAAGTTTTGAAAAGATTAATATAATTCGCCTTTGCAACAAAAAATAAAAATATATAAAAAAATAAAATTAAAGAAAAAACTCTTGATGTCACTATAAAGTCAAATAAAAATAAATAAATAAATAAAATTAAAGAAAAAACTCTTGAGTCACTATAAAGTCAAGTAAAAATACAAATTCACAACACTTGAATTTCTTCAAAATCGGCATAAAATTGATTGTTCCAAAATCACTTTAATAGCTTAACTTCATCAAGCTATTTATAAAAAAAACTAATGTTTTGAAACCCGGCTCTTCGTAGGGTTAACCGGTTGGACCGGTTCCGCAAAAACGGATCAAAAACTGGTTTCTAAAACCGGTTAACAAGTTAGACCATGGGGTTTTAGTGACCGGACAACCCGTTCTCAAACCCAGTAGGGTTTAGTTTTTTCATTTTTTTAAAAGCGGGTTGACCGTGATCGAACCGGTTACATGGGTTGACCCGCGGTTGAACCGGTTGACCCAGATTATTTTTATTTTAAATGAAAACCGGTTGGCCGTGGTTGAAGCCATTCGGCCGTTGAGGTCGCGACTGACCGGTCGATTATAAACCCGGTTTTCAAAACGTTGAAAAAAACTCACTCATACAAAAGGTGTCTTTCAAACTTATCCACATGTTCAATGACATCCATGTGACTATAAATTGAGGGCTGTGAGGCGACTCGAGTCTCTCTTGGTTGCCTTCATTTCGAATTCATAACCGACCACAATGAAGTGGGATTTTACCAGCACAAGAGCTCTTCCGCGATGATAAATCTTGTTCTTGTCTTCCTTAGGCATTTCAGCATAACTAGGACATGATTCGACAATTTTGTGGTCGGATATCAGAGATGGCAAGATGGCCGGGTTAAGTAACAAGTCAACATGGGTTCTGGTGGAAACATTTCTATGCCAAGATCAGAATGTGTTCACATGTACTATATTTTTTTTTTGTGTCCAATTTCTTATTTTTATTTCACAAAGAATTGTGCACTAGCAATGAATAACAATTATAGTCCAAGTCTTAATTAGAAGGCCGTATACATTTAAATCTTAGGACAACTTTCAATTTGAATTGACATGTTCAACCCGTTCCTCATTCAGGTAACAATGATTTGACCCATTGTACCCATTCCTCATTGACTTCACGACATGTTATTCAAGAAACACAATACAAGTTGCATTATCGCCAATTTATTCTACGATCACAACCAAACAAAAACGTACAAAAATGTAAGGGCAAACCTATATGACGATCGCTTAATAACAGCTTTTATACAATGGCACAACTTCAAAGTACAAACGCTCTCTAATGAACAGATATAAATGGTATACAGACTTGCAAAAGTCAAAGATCGCTCTTAGTTTACATCTCGCATAGGTTGAAGAAGTGAAATGTATCTTGTTTGTATACTACATTGAATGAGGATCATATGTTTCTAGAATATAGTACAATGTTTTCAGATACATGTATTGGCCAAGTTGATTGTAAAACTAAAAATTTCAAACTTTGCGCCATACTCGTATTTGAAAACAAATATTATATTCTTGACTTTTTTAGTATACGTAGTCCCTTGAAAATAATAGGTAATCCAAAATTTGTATTCAAAGATATTGTCCATGTGTTTATATAATGAGAAAAGTTCCATACGGAACAAGATTTCTTTAAAGAACAAAGCAACCAATCACAACCATTGATTTAACTTTGATTAAATGGCTAGATTAAATCATTTATTTAAACTAATAAAAGCACATAGGGGCGTTTTGTAATTCTCACTCAACTCCACCATTCTTATATTTCCGCGCCACATATCTGATCGAGACACTTTTCTCACGAAACTCTCACACACAAAACACCAAAACCGTTGTCGATCCGCCATATCACCATAAACCATCATCGATATGACGTTGATGGCGGGCGGATCTGTGATTGTATGTGTGTGGGGAGGTGCGGGATGGCGGCGGATCTGTGACCGTCAGATCTGTGGCAGCGAGTTCGTCGATCCGCCATAAATGAGGCGGGGGTTATCGGATTTGTGGTGGCCGAATCTGTAACCTGGTTTTATTAGTGAACTGCTGTGATTTTTTATGTCAGATGATGAATTAGTTATAGACATGAAATGTAGCTGTAATTGATTCGTGAAGTGTTATAAGCTGTGTTTTTCTCTCCTATGACATTTTGGCCTATAAATATTGATGACAATTAATGCTTGTGATGGTTGTAAGTTGTAACTGTCAAATGTGTTTAGGTTCAACGACCAAAAAAAAAGTTGAAAAACTCTTCACTTTTTTCAAACTAGATACAGTACTTGTCATTTCATTTATCAGACTAGTAGCAATAATGACCTTGGACCCTTGGTATTTCTCTCTTTAGAAAATATATTTGAGTGATCTAGTCTAGTGATTATCTTGTTATTATCTTATGAGGAGGGATGTCGTATATCAGATCTGGTCTAGTGATTCTTTCGACGAATCTTTTGTGATTTATACAAAATCCCATTGGATTTATACTGTAATCCCATGAGATTATCATGAATCCGTGGGATTTATACAAATCACATGAGTGATTTTTTACGAATCCCATGGGATTTTTCTAGACGGAAATTTTGAAAAAAAGTTTTTTTACTTAATCCCGTGGGATTTTTACTTAATCCCGTGGGATTTTTACGAATCCGTGGGATTTTTTGGACTAAATTTTGAAAAAAAGTTCGTTTTTACGAATCCGTGAGATTTTTTATGAATCCGTGAGATTTTTTACTAATCCCATGGGATTTTTCTCAACGAAAATTTTGAAAAGAAAAAGTTCGCCTTATACGAATCACATGGGATTTTTTTACGAATCCCGTGGGATTTTTTTATGAATCCGTGGGATTTTTTATGAATCCCGTGGGATTTTTTTACGAATCCCGTGAGATTTTTCTGGACATAAATTTTGAAAAAAAAAAAGTTCGTTTTTACGAATCCCGTGGGATTTTTTGACGAAATTTTGAAAAAAAAATTCGTCGAAAGTATATAAAAGTGCATATCAATAGAAAGATGATTTTTCTCGTCGCGATGGTATATTTTTGTAGTTTGAAGATTTCTGGATTTTAAAGATATGTTGTTTTTTAAAAAGGGTCGAAAATGGGTTTTATAAAATTACATTTCTACCTTTTGTTAATTTTTGCTTTTATCTCATCCATTGGATGAAAAGAAGATGAATGGTTGAGATCTTATGATTTGTTCTTTAGATTAAATGTGTTTTGTATTGATCTCACCTCATAGCTAAATACTTAAGGGATATGTGGTTTCTACACCAAGTAGCCTCATTTGTATTTTTATGCTTTGAAAACATAAATGACAGTAAAAGCTGGTAAAATTTACTTCTAAAACAAAATTTTATTTTTTTATTTATTTCTTTTTAACACACACAATTTTACTTTTTCATCTTTTTCAAACTTATCTATCACTACCATTCATATATCCACCTCCGGTCACTAAAAATGATGAAGAGGGTGGTGTATAGATTTTTTACATGTAGATTCAAGATCTAATACATTTTTTTTTCTTCTGAAAGTGGGTTTTGTAACTCAAGATCCAAATGACCATTACTGCCGGCGACAACCGATAATGGCAGTGTAGGGAGATGTCTATAGTTGGTTGCATTGATAGAAGATATAGATATGGGTGTTTCATGATGGTTGTAGTGCTTCATGGGATGAAGATGGTACAAAAAATAAAAATGAAATATTTATGGGTTTAGAAAATGTGCAGTCTAGAGGTCAGAAAAGGTAAAAAAGTGGGCCCAAGTAAAATGGTGTTTGAATCCTAAATAAATGGAGTGTAAACACGGATAGCCATACTTAATAATCTTCTATCTATATAATAAAACAAAACCGTAAGTATGTCATCTTTTTCAAGTTTAATTGTTAACTAGAGTGTAATTGTTAACTGAACTGAATAACTCGAATTACATAATTTTAATTATTTTTTATTTAATTATATATATTTTTAGCACAATTTTTTTTTAAGCTTAAATAATATTATATTTATACTAATAAAGATTTTTAGTGATTTTTTTCATATAAATACGTAGAAAAAATATATATTTATATGAGTCCGGTTTTCGGTTCGGTTTTGATTTTTAATTGTGAAACCCATATTCAAACCGATAACCGAATATTTAGTTCGGTTCAGTTCGATTTTAACTAATTCGGTTCGGTTATGAATTAGGTTCAACTATTTTTGGTTTGGTTCGGTTTTGTTTTTCGGTTACTGTGGATATTACCCGATCCGTGAACACCCCTTCTATGAACTTTTTGATAAACGCTTTTTTATATTTTGTTAGGGGTGTTTGTTTAAGCTTATATAGTTATGTGAGTTTATGACTATTTGATTTCGATATACTTCATGAGTTTTAATTTTCTGGCTTATTTTAAAACTTGCAGACTTATATATGATCATTATAAATTTATATAAATCTACAAGTCTTAAAATAAACCGAAAAATTGAAGCCTTTATAACATAAGCCGAAAACCAAATAAGCTCATAAGCTTTATATAAATCTTAGGAGGAACATGACTCTCTTGGTAAGTGAGAACTATTATTCGATCTTATCTATGGTATTCTTGGCCACTCTTGGCTTTCTGTTTTATATTTTAATTTTCGTAAACATCATTTGACTGGTTTTAAGATTTGGGTTTTGCTAACAACAGCTTTTAGGGTTGTTGTTAATAACTAGTTTTCGGGATTTAGCTAATACAATACATCATATCTAAATAAAATCATTCAAAATCATCTAAAATTACCAAATATTTCCTACAATTTCTCATACACAAATTCAACTCACTCTTTTTATTGGTCATTTTACGAAAGTGTCATATTCATTTGAATTTTCATACGGTGTCTATTTTGTGGTGAAGTTGCTTTCTTTTTCACTTTTTTCTAAACGTGAGATGATGATTTATAAAAATGTAGAACCAGTAGAACCATGTTTTGAAATATATTTGATAACATCATCAAATAAGCACTTCTACAATGAACTGCAATAGTTTATTATGTACGTCTACTTGTTTAATTACTTAACAAATGTTTTTATTAAAATAACACATGACTCGATGTCTATTAAGTTCATGCCGTTGAATTCGTAAAATCCATCTTAATATTGTTGGAGTGTTCAATTTAATAACTATCAAATTAACCATGTTGGAAAATTTAGTAAGACTCATGGGATTAGTTCACACCCCAAGAATGGGTCAGAGAGAGAAACAGGTGTCTGGCATAAAGTCCCCGAACACCCCGACCAATAGTGGTTAGATCTTGGTGATCCGTCCAAACCGTCAGTCAAACAGACTTAAAACAATTTGAGACACAAATACAATGAAGTCTGGAGAATAGATTGAATTCTATTCGTTTAGTCCAAGGAGACTAATGGTGTGTTTAAAACAAACTCGGAGGATAGAATGATCACTAAGGATAGTGATGCAGTAAAGGTTATGATTAGAAATTACACTACTGATTGATTGGAATGGAATGAGTCTGATTTGGAAAGCACAACAAGGATCAAAGAAACGTAAACGTAAGTTTAAAAACTACGATACGCACAAAAATAAAAATGAAAACTAAAAAGTAAAAGACCTAAAAATATAAAAATGACATTTTGGAATCCTAAAAATAAAAGAAAATTATTAGAAAAGGAAAATTATTTTAACACTATTTAATTTATTATTATTAATTAAAACTATTTTAACTATTTAATAAATACTCTAAAATAAAAGAAAATAGGAAATAAGGCTAGAAAAATAAACTTATGATTCTGAAAATCTAAAATACTATAAAACTAATTTTAAAACTAAAAATATATTTTCACACTTTTTATCTAATTATTACTAATTAATAACTATTTAAAATACACTTAAATACTAGAAAATAGAAAATAAACTTGGAAAAATAAAATTTTAACTTTGAAAAATCTAAAATAAGATAAAACTAATTTTAAAACAGAAAATATATTTTTAGACTTTTGATTATTTATTACTAATTAATTACTATTTTAACTAATTAAAATTATAAAAATACTAAAAGATAGAGAAAATCTGAAACTTTTATAAAAATCCTATAAGATGACGAAACCTAAGAAAACTATAAAAACAAGATTTTCTTATTAATAAGTTGAAAAGAAAAATTAAAAGCTAAAAATCTTAAATAAACGCTATCACTATTTTTATATTGATGTTTTTGTGAATTTTATTTTTGAAAACTACTTATATAACAATAATATGAAACTTTAATAAAGACAAAAATTTACAAAACAAAAATAAGCTAATTTGAAGAGCTTATGTTCCAATGATGGGTATAAGAGCTTATTTGGGTGAATAAGCTCAAACAAGCTTGTTTATCAAACAAAAGCTCAAAATAGATTTAAACAAGCTTATTAAGCAGAAATGAGGCTAAAAGATTCCAAGAAGCACACCGATTAAGCCAAGAATAAGCAATAAGCACTTTTACTTTTCACGAAACGGGACAAGCTTTAAGCTTAATGCGCCTCTAGCAAACAAGTTCCAAAGTGAAAACTAAGGCTTGACAATCCAAGAGGACCTGGTTGGCTTTCCAAAGAGAACAAGAGATTTGAAGCACTAATAAGCTCTCTATGAGCTTATCAATTTGGACCCAAGTTCTGTGCACAGGACAGATTTGTGAAACAGGTACCCAAAATAAGCAGTTAAATAAGCACCAAACAAGCTGATAATCAGAGAACTAATATTTTTGTATTTTTATACACCAACCAAACTTTAAAAATCCAAAATCTTATAAACTGAATCCTACTAATGAACCCACAGTGAAATTCCAAGTTTTATTCAAAAACGACCCTATGAAAATTTGACTTTTTGAGAAAAACCAAAAAGTTGACCAAAATGGATTTTGATCAGATCTAAAGCACTGATGATGTTATATTGGGGTAATATAAGACTGATTTAAACAAGATTAACCCCTTTTGAACACAAAATCATGATACGCTATGTGAAAAAATCCAACAAGGATGCATAGATGAGATCCAAAGTGATTTTTGACTTTTGCTAATGAAGACTTGATTTCTTGACTGAAATTAGTTGTTTAGACTTATCTAGACAGAATTCCAACAAAGAAAATGACCAAAGAACTTTTGAACACACTAAACCAAACACACCTTATTGTTTACTGTTATGAACTTTTTCAAAGCAAAACACAATTGTAGACCATCAACTTGATTGCACACCTTTTATAATCACTAGTTATGACTAATGAAGCCTAAAACAACTACTCTTACAACATAAAACTTAACAATCACCAAAATACAATTTTAACTGTCAAAATGGAATTTTCTTAAAACACAAATTTTAAAGAACAAGCTACTAGTTTTAAGGCTTAGAAACACTATATTATAACTATTTATCACAAAGAAACAGAAATCAGAACTATTAAACACTTGCAACAGTGAAAAGCCAAATTAGACAAAAAGCTTACAAATGGTTTTGAGGCACAAACTGAGAACTAGGAAGTGAGAACCAATCCTAAATGCTCTCCACAGAGCTCTAAACCAAGGCCATCCAAGATAAACCCTGCTCCAGCTTCTTGATGTTCTTCACCATGGATTTTTAATTTTTCAAGTATTTAATTGGATTTTTGGTAATTTTCTATTTTTTTTTCTAAACTGAATTTTAGAGTTTCTAATAGCTTATAAAAGCTATATGGAGCTTATGTGTCTTACTTTAGTCCATATAAACAACCAATAACATCATTTGAAACATTTGAGATTTCTTAAAGAAAATTGCATAAACCGGTTTAAACTTTAAAACATGGAATTTATACTTTGAAAAAGGTTTATAATACAATAATAACTTGAGATACAAAACTTGTAAACTAAAAAGTACACTAAAATTTAAGTTAAGCTAAAACGACATGAAAATTAAAAGACTACACTAGATAACTTTCTACAATGCATCTTTCTCCACTTTATAGACTTTTCAAAGAATCCCATGACTTCTGAATCTTTCCCACCAAACTTGAGCCATTGGATTGGCTAGAATCATCCTATCCGTCCATTTGTGATTTTGGCGCCATTTTTCCATTTAGCGTGTTTTATCATTAATTGAGGTTTGGTTGAGATAATTAAAGAATTTGGAATGTAGTAGGAGTTGGAGGGACATGGAACGGGAGAGGTTGAAAATGTGGTGAAACCGGTCATGGTTTTGGGTTTTCGTTGGGGAAGAGATGGAGCTACTGATTGCTATTGGTATTTGAGCTGCACACACTGGGTTTGACTTCTGTTGACTGAAGGTTTAATAATTCGGGGTAGTCAAAATGGGGTGGCTGGGTTCTTTTTGCAATTTGACCTGGCTCAAGGGTCAGCCAAAGGGGGTCAAGGTTCAAGGGCAAAGGGCTTGTGATTGGGCTTGGATTTTGGGCTTGAGATAGGCTAAGATATATATGAGGATCCGGTTTGGTTTATTTAAGAATAAGGACCAAAAGTGTAATTTGACCAAACTCAAGGACTGAAAGTGCCATGTTTCCAAACTTCTCACAAGGACTAAATTTGCCAACTTTGATAATACAAGAACCCTTTTTGCATAAAATCCAATTTTTAAGGTCCAAGGACTATTTTTGTAATTTTCCAAAGTTTAAGGACCTTTCTTGCCAATTGACTAAAAATTCATTCAAGGATCATTTTTAACAACTTAGAATACTTCAGGGACCTTGAATGATGAATTTCCACATTTTTGAATTTCAGGTGACTAGATTTGACAACTTTTAAAACTCGAGGGACTAAAGCGCCAATTTTGCAAACTTTATACATTTTTCATCGATTTTGATATTTTGAATTTAAAACATATAAAACACGATTTGTGATAATTTGATCATTTTGATGTGTTTCGAGTGTTTTCGGATGTTTTTGCGTTTTAGATTATGTAAAACGATGAAGATTTGGACACTCATCAATCCCCACATCGAGATATTGCTAGTCCCTAGCAATGATTTGAGAAAACCTTGATGGATTTGAAAACTCTTTACCAAAAGCCATCACTCGGAGTAGCCAATTGTTTTGATTCAAGTAAGAATCTTGGTACAATGATAACCGGATGATTTATTGGCAAATCATAAACCATATAACGGATTTGATGTGTCTTTACCGTAGCCGTACCTTCCGGACTAGCCAACTCTTAGATAAATTATCGAATTATCTTTGGTGAGTCGATTACCAATTATGGTTTTCCCGCCTTTACCACAAGCCATAAACTTGCGGGCTAGCCAACTCATTATCTTTTGAGGATGATGGGGAGTCAAGAACCATACAATTTTGGGCAAATTGCAAGCCATATAAACGGATTTGAGAAATCTTTACCAAGAGCCGCTTTGCTCCTCGATTAGCTAATCCTTTGTCTTACGAGACATGGCGGATCGATAACCAAATGAGAAAGTGTAAACACTTACTCCAAAAAAATTTTTGGCCAAAACGGGAATTGGGTAGATAATATATGAAATTCGAGAAATTCCCCACACTTAGAAATGAATATTGCCTCAATATTCAAAGTACCGCGGTTATGCCGAAACAAAGAACGTAAAAGGAAATACTACGCCATTATTTAGAAAGATTTTTTTTTTTTTTTTTTTTTTTTTTTTTGTTAAAAAGAATGAGAATATACAACAAGATGGGGAAAACTCCCCACACTAGGATGGTAGAAAGGAGATAAGAAGACGAATTATGGGTGAAAACCCATATGGTGCATGCTAATGTTTTTGATTACCGAGTCATTAGCTTGACTCGATCCCCGCATTCATTGGTTCATGGGAATGTTTGAATCCGGACAACCATGTGGGAATGTCCTCCAAAGTAATGCTTAACTCGATGACCATTCACTTTAAAATTAGGACCATCGGGTTGAGATAACTCAACGGTACCATAAGGATAAACCTTAGCGATAGTGAATGGACCGCACCAACGGACTTGAGCTTTCCGAGAAAATCTTCAATCTAGAGTTGAAAAGAAGGACTCGATCACCAACGTTGAAAAAGCGGTTCTTGATCTTGAGTCATGAATCTTCTTTGTCTTTGCTTGTAAATCAAAGAGTTCTCATAAGCTTGATCACGAAGTTCATTTAGTTCATTCATTTGAACTTTTCTATGATCACCGCCGTCAGATATCGAAGTTTGCATGCTTTAAGGCCCAAGATGCCTTGTGCTCTAACTCGATCGGAAGATGACATGCCTTCCGTGACACACCACCAGTATGGAGTACACCCAATTGGTGTTTTATAAGTCGCACGAAAAGCCCAGAGTGCGCCATCCGTTTATCCGACCGGGATGCACGATTCTCGCCATCGTCCTTTCAAGAATCCTTTTAAGACCACGGTTTGAAACTTCCACCGCCCACTTGTTCGGGGTGGTATGCGTGGAGAGGCGCTGGGTAACACCATATTTTTGCATGACTCTTTCAAATTGGTCATTACGAAATGTGTACCACGATCACCGATTATCGCTTCCTGAGTTCCAAACCCGGCAAACAGAGATTTCAAAACTTCACAACTACTGGCATCATTGGTCGGTAAAGCTTTTGCTTCAACCCATTTTGACAGATAGTCAATGTACGTACGAGTATGTACTTGTTACCACGAGAAGATGGAAATGGCCCTATAAAATCAATACCCATATGTCAAATATCTCACAAACTTGAATAGCATTTTGTGGCATTTCATTCCTTCGAGAGATATTACCATGACCGACAAGCGCCACATGTTTTGACATAATCGGCATCCTTATAGATTGTGGGCCAATAGAACCCGGAATCAAACACCTTTTGGCGGTGTAGTTAGGACTATGATGGCCCCGTGGGTCCAAAGATGGCAAGTCGTGAGAATTTCAATAGCTTCCTCGTCCATAAACACACCGTCGGATGACTTGATCCGCACAGATTTTGAACAAGAAAGTGGTCGTCCGTAAATAATGTTTAACATCTTTGAAGAATTTGTTCTTCCGCTGGGTCGACATCCCTTTCACATGAAGTTACCCGCATGGTAATTTGCAAAGTCAAGAAACCATGGGGTGGTAGAATTTCCACGAAAAGAAACCGCATTGAGTGTCTCGAGAGGAAATGTTTCATTTATTTCCTTTTCTCGAAAACATCTTGGTGAGGGTTTTCTAATCGACGATGATCGCAGCTAGATTCTCGGCTCCTTTTTATCACGATAATGATATCAAATTCTTGGAGGAGGAGAATCAACGAAACAATCTCGGCTTTGCATCTTGTTTTGCAAAGAGGTATTTAAGAGTGAGTGATCCGTATACACTACGATTTGGTCAAGATAAGATACGGCCGAAACTTCTCAAAAGCATACACCACGGCTAATAGCTCTTTTCTCGTGGTGGTGTAATGAGTTTGAGCCTCACCATAGTTTTGCTTGCGTAGTGAATAGGTCGAAAATGCTTATTTCTTCGCTGTCCTAGGACCGCACCGATAGCAAAATCACTTGCATCGCACATGAGCTCAAAAGGCAAGTCCCGCCTGGAACAACGAGAATGGGTGCTTCAGAAGCTTTTTCTTCAATGTTTCAAAAGCTACGATGCACTCGGGTGAGAAGATAAAAGGAGCATCCTTTTCAAGAAGATGGGTCATAGGTCAAGCGATTTTGGAAAAATCTTGAATGAATCTACGATAGAAACCGCATGACCCAAAACTCCTAATACCCTTGACGGTAGTAGGATGAGGCGCCTAGCAATGACATCAACTTTTGCTCTATCTACCTCAATCCCGTTCTTTGAAATCTTATGGCCAAGGACAATGCCTTCTTTGACCATAAAGTGACTTTTCTCCCGTTTAGACAAAGATTGGTGTCTTCACACCTTTGAAGCATTTTATCTAAATGGGAGAGACATGATTGAAAAGAATTCCAATGACCGAGAAGTCATCCATAAACACTTCCATTGTTTCCGATCATGTCGTGGAATATGGCCATCATACATCGTTGGAACGCCGTGAGCATTACATAAGCCAAATGGCATACGCTTATAGGCAAAAGTTCCGTATGGGCAAGTGAATGTGGTCTTCTCTTGATCATGTGGATCAATAGGGATCTCGAAAATAACCCGAGAAACCATCAAGGAAGCAATAGTACTCATTCCCCGCTAATCTCTCAAGCATCCGTCCATGAAGGGTAGAGGAAAATGGTCTTTACGAGTGGCGCCATTCAACTTACGATAGTCAATGCAAACGCCATCCAGAACTAATCGAGTTGGAATTAACTCGTTATCTTCATTTGTGATAACAAGAATGCCACCCTTTTCGGGACACAATGAATTGGGTGACCTAAGACCGCCCGAGATCGTAAATCAATCCCGCATCAAGAAGTTTGATAACCTCTTGTTTGATAACATCATGGATTTTTGGATTCACTCGTCTCGATGTTGAACTCAGGTTTGAAGTCATCCTCCATCAAGATTTTATGAGTAAAAACTCGTGGTTTATACCTTTGATGTCGGAGAGTTTCCAAGCAATTGCTTGCTTGCGTGACTTCAAGATTTTAATGAGAGCGCTTTTTCATCTTTACTCAAATCTCGAGCAATAATGACGGGTAATTTATCGTCACCCTCAAGGAATGCATACTCAAGATGAGGAGGTAAGTCCTTAAGCTCAACCTCGTGAAATTCTTCGCTTTTCAACCGATTTGATTTCCTTGTTATGAAGTTTGATGGGAGGAGAGGAAGAGAAGTATCCGATTTGACACTTTCAAGAAGAATATCTCCTCCGCATTAATCTCATTTTGATTAATCTCAACCGGATTGAATCACTAGGATGAGGGTTGATGATGGATCATCATTGAGCAACTTCTCAATAAGAAGTATGTCCCCTCAATATCAATTGAGCGTGATCAATTTCCCAAGGTACGTAATCACTAGCCAAATATGCTTCAATCTCATCTAAGATGAAGTCGCCTCAAACGGAGTGATGAAGGAGTAGAATTGGCTATGATAGGTCGAGAAGATGTTGTGGAATCCCCACCACGCATTATGAGCATAACCAAGAACTTCTTGAGAGTACTGCCGAAGCAACATCAATGATATCTATTCTGCTAACCGATTCTAATCATAATTATGAGTACCGAAGTTTGGTCAGGTTGAGCGTGACAGCTTCATTACCAACACGCAATGTGATTTCTTGCTCAAATACATCTATGAGAGCACGCCCGTTCTCGTGAATCCTCGACCAACAATGAGAGGAACCCGATGATCGGCATCAAAATCAACAACCACGGAAGTCGGTGGGAAATGGAACTTTCCTACTTTTACAAACACGCCCTCAAGAATGCCAAGAGGACGGATATGGAACGATCCGCAAGCTCGAGAGTCATGCATGTAGGAGTGAGTTCCAAGAGAAAGTTTCTTCCACACCGAATATGGCATAAGATTAATGCTTGCACCAAGATCGCTAGAGCAAAGCATTCAACCATCCCCTCGAATACACAAGGTAAAAGAAATTTCAGATCTCCAAGCTTTCAGAAGCTTTTGAATAATAATGAGCGGCTCTCGTTAAGAGAGTCTTAGCCATTTCAAACAAATTTTTCCTTATTGCTTAACATGTGCTTGAGAGTTGATGCAAACTTGGGCATCGCGATGATAGCATCCACAAAGCTTATGTCAGTGTAACTCTTGGAAAATTTGGAAAATTTATCCATTTGATGACTAGCTTTCTCGGAGCTTTGCTCATTCAAGCGCCGATGGGTAAGGAATAGAAGATTTGGATTCGATTCTCAACAGAGCTACTGGAGGTTCAAAACAACTCCTTGATTAGACTTGGGTTTCGACCACTGAGGTTGGACCAGAAGGTAGGACGCAGCGGTACTTCGCGGGCTTGAATTATGCACTTTGTCCGTAGTATCCTTGGTAACTTGACTCATTGGCACCGTGGAGGTGGCATTGGAGTCGTAGGTCCATTATGTTTTGAGGTTCACCGTCCACTACCTTAGGGAGAGAAGAAGAAGAGGTAGTAGGCAAGCAGGTCCGTGGTATGAAACACCACTGGTTGTGATCGCCTTAGCATCGCCTCGGGTTAGCGATCGTGTTGCTCAGTAAAGTACCGAGCCCGAGGGTCGATCATTTAAAGACTTCTTCAGATCGAAGAATCGGATCGACCAACAACCTGCTCATTTCATCTTGGATTTCATAAACCGCTCAAGAACTCATCGATGATGGTCTGGAGGAGTAATGACGGAGGATTTTGAGGGACAATTTGAGGTCGTATGTTTTGATTATGACCAAAATTCCCTTGATTAGGATTCATATTCCCATGAAATTGATTCCCTCGATTGAAATTGTTTTGATGAGGGTTTTGATGTTGGAAACCTTGATTGGGTCCAGGATAGAAATTACCTTGGTTTTGATAACCTTGGTTCATTCTTGGTTGGTTCGATTCCGGTTTGCATGTTGTGATTCGTTGAAACCGGTGGTGCTCGATTAGTGTTAGCACGGTAGTGTGGTTCATTTTGAGGACGGTAGATGATTACCTCCTTGTTGTGAACTACCGACCAAAGCATTGGCCTCAAAAGGACTACCATCGGTGGCGTGACAATTGTAGTAAGCACGAGGACCACCACAAGTGACACAAACTTCAACTTTCTTCACTTCAAAGATGTGTTGGTGGTCGAGTGAAGGAGACTTTCTTCTGGTTAGCAAGAACCAAAGCTCGAACAATGTCTCGTGAGTTTATCAATCTTAGCATCGATTGCTAGATGTACTCACGGGGACGAAGAAGAAGGTCCAAGATTAGACCGATATGTCTTAGCTCCGAAAGGACGGACCGAGATTTGTTCTCAATGATCCGCAAGGCCTCTTTGGTGGTCTTGCTCAAGAAATTACCTCGCTGGAGGCATTCAAAGAATCTTGATTGGCCTGATTGAGACCATTGTAAAAGTATCCATTTGCATTAACCCAGAAACCGTGATGCGGACACTATGGCAATTCTTTGTAACGATCCCATGCCTCCCGAATGATTCATCAAATCTCGAGAAAATTTCATTATCTCATTCTTAAGACTTGTGGTTCGGGATGGAGGATAGAACTCGTTAACGAACTTGGTGACAAGATCTTCCCATGTCTCTATAGAACGAGGGGTTGTTTCTCAAGCCAATTCCGGCTTGTCCTCTAGAGAAAATGGGAATGAGAAGAAGCTTGATAGCTCGGATGGGACATTCTTGTACTTGATGGTAGATGCTATCTTGTTAAACCATCGAATGTGTGCATGAGGATCATCCCGCCAAAACCATAGAATTGGCTTTGGGTTACTAGATTGAGCAACCCGCTTTGAGCTCGAAAGTGTCGCCCACGATGGTCGGAACAACAATGGCATCTCCATAACCTCGATGGGTGCTTGGAGAAGCTCATTCATGGGTTTGTCTTCGCCATTTCGACAGAGGTGGTGGTGGTAGACGTTCCTCGATCACTACCGAAGGAGCCGAACGCCCTCACGCTCACGAGGAATGTTTCCAAGTTCGAAAGTGGACTTGTAGAATCGAAGAACGAAAAGATGCACTATGTATAAAAATCAATTTTCAAAACAAATGAGGCAAAACACAAGTGAACTTAACCAATAATCACAAATGAAATGGCTTTTGAAAAAGGTACACCAAATCACAAGTGACACAAAGGCAAGTTTTAAATCGATGTTCGGAACTTATTAATGGTCGCACCCCAGGCTAGGTAGTGCACCGCCTTGATTTGCGGTGGTTGATTTTATGTATTCAATTAAGTACCACCGAAAAGACGAGGTTAGTGATAACGCCACACGGCGTGCTCGGGGTCAAGGAAACTTCCTTTTCTTCGAGCAAGTTTTATAACACCCAGGCAAAGGAACCTAATCGTTGTAGTGTAGTAATTAGGGTAAGCCACGGGTATTGATATCGTTCTCTAGGGAATAGGAATGCTAGTGAAGTTACTACGCTAAGGTTGAGGTTGAGGAAGATTATTTTTATCTTTTTATGTTTTTAGAAATGGAAAAGGTACTAATCTCGGGTATTGATTGGGGGTTGGTATTGCTACCGATTACTCTACTATTATCTAATTATCTAAACTAAGGTTGTGATAGTCTATGTCTAATTTGATGTGTACTCGTATGATAGTTTAAAAATGTGTTTACTTAGGTTTTACTACTCCTTAATTATCTCCTATTGATGGTTGATTTGTCACGCCCTTATTCCTAGTCACGTTGTGATTCTAAGGCTATAGGTGTGCTTGTTTCCTAACTCTTTGAAACTACCAAAGGGTCTTGTTTACAAATCCTCTAGTGATTTATAGACGCTTCACTCTCTACGGTTGTCCTTGAATACTTTATCCTACAATTACCTAGATAATTATATTCTAAAGTTCACAAAGAAATTTCAAGCATTATACACAACGAATAATCTAGCGACTCTAGATCATTAGTCAACTAAGATAAGTATCAACCAATCAATATTCAATAACTAAGTTTCATGTTCCCTAAGCAAACACACAAATAAATTAGCCGGACATGGAGAACATGCAAGCATACACACAAATAATCAAAGACATAATTAAATTAATGAAGTAAATACTTAGCTTGATGTATAATAGGGTTTAGAACCCTAAAATCTCGCACAAGAAAGCCTTGGTTCGGTTTTAGGTTTTTTTCCAAAAGACTACTCACCAATAATCGAAAAATTCGGATTCTATATATAAGATTACATCCGCGACGCGCCACCTTATGTTTCGTGGACGCCGCCGTGTCGCCGTCATTAGGGTTTCGCCTTCGCCACGTAAACCTTTCGACGGCGCCACCTATGACCGTGACGCCGCTCCCTTCGCCTATGACGCCGCCTTGGCGTGATCTAGGCCGTCCGAGTAACGACGGCCTACTCCTTTAGAACCGACGTCGTCCCTTGAAAACATGTAATTTTTCCTCCGAGTCATAAAATTCCTTCCCGACGGCGTCGCAGAATGCTGACGCCGTCGCTTTATGTTTCAATGACTTTAAGTGTCTCGATTTCGACTTTGGCCATTTTCTTCAGATATTCGCGCTTTTCGTTCAAATAAGCATCATTCCAAAGATTTTGCCTTCAAGAGACCTAAAAGTGAGAAGGAACGATATTAAGCAATAACGGATACAAAAGTGATCGAATAAGGGCTTAAATGACCCCTCAAAAGGTACCTTTAAAACCTTATCAAATATCCCTACACTTGGTATTTGCTTGTCCTCAAGCAAATGTGCTTTTAGCCAATTAATTTATAAGTTAGGGGTCATGAAGATCCATTCAAAGCGGTCCACAACACATATAAGCCCCCAAAAGTCATAACAAGCACGGAATTACATACTAGCACCTCACATGGGGTGTTTGGATACTCACATCTCTCTCGGTGTATATATGAAATATAACAAATCGAAATGGAAGATAAACACTCATTAACCGGTCCTAGTACATAGATTACCATAGGCTTGAGAATAGATCAAACCTCCGTCGCTTACGTAAGCACCTAGGAAAGACTATCAAAGAGGTCTTTAAAGGGTTGTTGGTAGACGTTCCTCGACCACTACCGAAGAGCCGAACGCCCTCACGCTCACGAGGAATGTTTCCAAGTTCGGAAAGTGGACTTGTAGAGCTGGAAGAACGAGTCGCATGCACTATGTATAAAAATCAATTTTCAAAACAAATGAGGCAAAACACAAGTGAACTTAACCAATAATCACAAATGAAATGGCTTTTGAAAAAGGTACACCAAATCACAAGTGACACAAAGGCAAGTTTTAAATCGATGTTCGGAACTTATTAATGGTCGCACCCCGGTTAGGTAGTAACGCCTTGATTTGGCGGTGGTTGATTTTATGTATTCAATTAAGTACCACCGAAAAGACGAGGTTAGTGATAACGCCACACGCTGGTTGTCGGGGTCAAGGAAACTTCCTTTTCTTGAGCAAGTTTTATAACACCCTAGGCAAAGGAACCTAATCGTTGTAGTGTAGTAATTAGGGTAAGCCACGGGTATTGATATCGTTCTCAGGGAATAGGAATGCTAGTGAGAAGTTACTACGCTAAGGTTGAGGTTGAGGAAGATTATTTTTATCTTTTATGTTTTTAGAAATGGAAAAGGTGCGAATCTCGGGTATTGGATTTGGGGGTTGGTATTGCTACCGATTACTCTACTATTATCTAATTATCTAAACTAAGGTTGTGATAGTCTATGTCTAATTTGATGTGTACGTATGATAGTTTAAAAATGTGTTTACTTAGGTTTTACTACTCCTTAATTATCTCCCATTGATGGTTGATTTGTCACGTCCTTATTCCTAGTCAGTTGTGATTCTAAGGCTATAAGGCGTGCTTGTTTCTAACTCTTTGAAACTACCAAAGGGTCTTGTTTACAAATCCTCTAGTGATTTATACCACTCTACTCACGGGTTGTCCTTGAATACTTTATCCTACAATTACCTAGATAATTATATTCTAAAGTTCACAAAGAAATTTCAAGCATTAAGTACACAACGAATAATCTAGCGCACTCTAGATCATTAGTCAACTAAGATAAGTATCAACCAATCAATATTCAATAACTAAGTTTCATGTTCCCTAAGCAAACACACAAATAAATTAGCCGGACATGGAGAACATGCAAGCATACACACAAATAATCAAAGACATAATTAAATTAATGAAGTAAATACTTAGCTTGATGTATAATAGGGTTTAGAACCCTAAAATACTGCACAAGAAAGCCTTGGTTCGGTTTTAGGTTTTTTTTCCAAAAGACTACTCACCAATACTGAAAAATTCGGATTCTATATATAAGATTACATCTGCGACGGCGTCACCTTATGTTTCGTGACGCCGTCGTGTCGCCGTCATTAGGGTTTCGTCTTGGCCACGTAAACCTTTCGACGGCGTCACCTATATGACCATGGACGTCGCCCTTCGACTATAGCGCCGTCTTGGCTGCATCTCCAGCTGTCGAGTAACGACGGCCTACCTTTAGAACACGACGCCGCCCTTGAAAACATGTAATTCCTCCGAGCCGTCATAAAATTCCTTCCGAGCGGCGTCGAGCAGAATGCGCGATGTGCCGCCTTTATGTTTCAGTTACTTTAAGTGTCTCGATTCGACTTTGGCCATTTTCTTCATTATATTCGCGCCTTTTAGTCCAAATAAGCATCATTCCATTTTGCCTTCAAGAGACCTAAAAGTGAGAAGCGATATTAAGCAATAACGGATACAAAAGTGATCGAATAAGGGCTTAAATGACCCTCAAAAGGTACCTTTAAAACCTTATCAAATATCCCTACACTTGGTATTTGCTTGTCCTCAAGCAAATGTGCTTTTAGCCAATTAATTTATAAGTTAGGGGTCATGAAGCATCCATTCAAAACGGTCCACAACACATATAAGCCCCTTAAAAGTCATAACAAGCACGGAATTACATACTAGCACCTCACATGGGGTGTTTGGATACTCACATCTCTCGGGTGTATATATGAAATATAACAAATCGAAATGGAAGATAAACACTCATTAACCGGTCCTAGTACATAGATTACCATAGGCTTGAGAATAGATCAAACCTCCGTCGCTTTGGGCGTAAGCACCTAGGAAAGACTATCAAAGAGGTCTTTTAAAGGGTTGTAATGTTGAGCTTACGGTAGGAAATGAAGGGTTTGGTGGGATAGGCTATTTAGTGGTGGATAGTCAAAATCTCTATGTTGCAAGTATACGAAGAATGGCGTTGCTAAGCCAAGACTCGACACTCTAAAACTCTAGGCAACGAAAATAAACAAACATAATTTAAAAGATAGATGTAGGATGGTAGCAGTATGTTTTTTTTTTTTTTTTTTTTTTTTCTTTTTCTTTTTTTTTTTTTTTTTTTTTTTTTTTTTTTTTTTTTTTCATACACTTTTACTCTACCATCCTCTACGGTACATCAAAATGATAAGGATTTATAGACACATCCCTACACTTGAGTTTTTATTACTCTAACACTAATTTGACCCAATTGAAAAGATCAAAACACTTGGAGTACATTATTATGCAAACAAAGGGAATTTGAGTTTAACGTTCTCTTCCTATGTTTCATAAACTTTAACTTTTCCCATGAATCCCAATCATCCCAAAAGCAGATACAAAGGATATGACTCGACTTAGCAACTCATGCAAGCAACCGGATAATTGAACTAAGGGTTTTGGGTGATAACATAAATTTGCACTAAAAGTGAGTGCAATAAAGGTAGGCTAAAGGCGATTTGGGTGTATATTTGGGGGGGGTGTAAACAATGCTCTTCATTGATATCCGGAAAAACGAAACATCACGAGAACGCGAAAAGGATAGGCTCGAGGGGTTAACTAGGGGTATCGGTACTAAAGATGAGTACAACATGAAAAGGGTGGGAATTACTCAACCGATATGGAAGAAGTAATTATATTACGTATTAAACAAGGGTTATCCTAATGCCTCTTATCATTTAGTTATTCCTAACTACACAAGTGTAGTCTCACTAGCGATCTCGGAATGCATCACAAAACAAGTTCTAGAATCTAATATACTACGGTTCACACTCTAAGCATTAAAGATGAATGCTTTAATTCCTACTAATCTAAGGCGATCCTCACATTTTGGGTGGAATTTAGGTGGTAAAGGTTTTGTGCTAGTCATGCAACTTCCTATCCATGAGACGCTTTTGTTAAGACTAATGGCCCACTCTTATACGTCATGAAAAAATTTTAAATTTGGCTAAAATTACCCTAACCTACATTTTCTCATGGTTTATTACACAAATACACTTGGACAAAGCAAATAGTCAAGGATAAGCATAGTTTCAAAGTTCCGCTTTATTTTCCCTCCTACATTTTAAACCGAACATTGTCCCCAATGTTCCCCGAAGTATCAAAGTTATGATAATAGAAGGTAATTAGAAGCGAAGAAACTAATACTCCCCGATTAGCTCGGTAGGATCCGTAAAGTGGTGGTTAAATCTTTTCCAAGAAGAGTTTTGCGTGAAAGGCTCCTTCCAAACTTGTGTAACTTCTTCTTGACAAACTAAACCTCACACTAGAAGAAAACAAAGCAAACCTTCGCAGTAAAATCGGTGGTAATAATATACATAAGACTCGATTTAAACTAGGATATAATGCTTGTGGAATGGATGTTTACATAATTTGTTTTGAAAATTAAGATCGGAAAATTCAAAATTTTACAAGTAGCTCGAAACGAAAAAAGTAAGTCGATGTTTTATTCCTTCTCGACGCCGTCAGTTTGCAATCTGACGTCGTCAGTTATCGACAAAAGCGGTGCGATTTTCTCGAAAAAATTCGGAAAATTTACATCTTTAGAATCGGAAAAACCGCAAAAACATCCATTATGACTCGATACAAGCATTTGACTCGAACAAACAAACATATATATCTTTTAAGTAATTGTTATTCTCATGTTCACGTTTCTTATGAAAGCGATGTGTAATCCTCCCTACACTTATCCTTTATGTAAAATACCTTTATATGTAATTAAGACGAGGTTAAAAACAAAATAAAGCATTTTTACAAATTCAAACATGAAGACAAACAATTAATAAAAGATATATGACACTAACAAGCAAACAATTAAGCATGGGTTGCCTCCCACGAAGCGCTTTTCTTTATTTAAGAGTCTTGTAGCTAGACTCGTAGTCGTGCTCCTACGTTGCATCACCGCCCTCTTGACGGTCTCTATCGGGGGGTTCCATGTTGTAGAAGCGTCCCATGATACTCCTTCCTAAGTGTTCACCCTCTCCCACTCGGTCCTATATTTCGGTCCTAAATTCAAACAATCTTTATAGAACCGAAAAGCTTAGCCATAACATAATCTACTCCTTTTCCCTATCCTCATCATTCTGTAATAGACCGACAGTTTAAGTTCCTTTTCATCATTGGAGTGATGAAAATTTCTCAATCTTAAACGGCATTTGATAGGCTACGTCGTCGGTCTCATCCTTGAATCGCACTACTCCTAATGATGGGTCATAGGTCATCCTTGCTTTCTGAAAGGTTTTCCTAGAATAACGTGAGACAAGCTAGGGTCTATGGCGTGCTAATATCTTCCACAATTATGAAGTCCGTAGGGAATGTGAAACTACCTATATAGACGGGCAATCCTTAACTCTACCAAGAAAATTACACTTATCACTAGGATTATCGAGGTCTTGCCTAGTTGGGATAGGCTTCTTCATTATCCAATTGTAATAGGTGCTAGTCATTATGTTAATTGAGGGATTTACGATCAATGTAAGCCTTTGCCACAAAAAATGTCCTATGCAACATGGTATGTTAAGATTCCAAGGTTCCCAAACTTGATTCTAGGGCTTTTCCTAACATACATGTGACGGAAGTCACGCACTAAGTGAGGGTGGCGGGATAATTCCTCTTAGTAGGAAATTTGTTGAAATAGTCATTGTCTACTTCATCTTCTTCCTCGGGTGTTTCATCTTCAACAAATGTTTGGTCTTCTTCGTCATCTGTTTCATCCGGTTCCACTAAGGCGATGGCATTGACGATTGGACGTGCTTAATAAGCTTGCTTGGATCCTTAATTTCTACACCGAGGCTCGGGAGTCGAGATAGCACTAACCTTCCTATCACTTATGGCTTTCACGGGTTGTCTATCTTCTATCCATCTCGGCTTGTTGATGGTTAAAGTGGTCCAAGAGCTTAGCCATTTGGGTTTCTTGGGGCCCGCAACTATGTTTTGCAACATCCTTCAATACTACATTGGTTAGGACCGTTAGGTGGGGGCCACGAAATCATTGGAGGTGAATTCTTTGGTTTGTCCCCGGTAAAAGTCGGGCTTGTTTTCCATGCCTCCGGGTTTCATTGAAATTCCTAGGTCCGGGTGTTGTAGGAATCTTCCTCCGTTCCATTATTACGCGAGGATGCGTATTCAGCGGAAGCATGTTCGGGGATAGGGTGCTAGTCTGCGCGTGTTATGAGGATCACAAAGCGGCTCGCACGAAGAGGAAACTTTGTTTATATGGCGCGAGGACTTAGGATTCTCGTAGGAACTCATGAGGAATTTGACTTGATCTTCAAGTTCGATCATCCTGACGGTCGGGAGGAGGCAAGGAGATTGCCTTGACGGTTTTGGGAAGTTCACGGGGTCATCCAACTTCGTTGTCATAGAGGCAAGGTCCTCTATTATTTCCCATGATTCTTCCGCTGTGAGATCACTAAGTTTTCCACCGGCCGCTTGGTCAATGGATCGCTTAGTGGGAAAGTTGACATGATCATAAAAGATTTGGACTTGGAGCCAAAGATCAATGTCGTGATGAGGACTTTATGAAGTAAGTCCTTGAATCGGGTCCATGCTTGTAGTAGAGATTCACCTTGGCGTTGTTGGAACATCAAGATGTCATTCTAAGCTTAGTGGTTCTCCCGTGGGAAAAATTGAGCAAGGAAGCGAGAAGTAAGATCATCCCAACTTGAGATGGAGCCGGCGGGAAGTCGCTCAAGCCAATTACTAGCTTGGTCCGTAGAGAGAATTGGAAAAGGCCTTAGCGCGTGGTCTCCCGAGTAGTAGCATCAAGGTCGATGGAATCGACAATTTTGAGGATCCCTCGGATCTTCGATTTGGATCTTGAACGAAGTCCATGGAATGCACATCCGTTTTGCACCAACCGGATGGTGTCGGATCGCAGGCCGTAGTTTGGGCTTGGTCGGGAAGCTCAATGGTGTTCCTATAACCTAGGTGGTTTGGTCTCGAGTACTCACTTTGATCACGGGCTCTTAGTGGTCATTTGGTGGTGGGTTGATGAGTGGTGGTTGGTTGTCACCTTCCATGGTGAAAAGTGATGGGTGTTACGAACAAAGGTCACGAAGAAGGGGATAGACTAAGAGAAAGCTAAAATGAGAAAAATTTACTTGATAGGAATCAAGCAAAGAAACCTAAGCGAGGTGGACTACTAACTAGCTATTCTATTCCCGTAGCGTAAAAACTTGATAACGCTACGCGCGTCGTTCGGGGTCAAGAAACTTCCTTTTCTTGAGCAAGTTTTATAACACCTAGGCAATGAACCTAATCGTTGTAGTGTAGTAATTAGGGTAAGCCGGGTATTGATATCGTTCTCTAGGGGAATAGGAATGCTAGTGAGAAGTTACTACGCTAAGGTTGAGGTTGAGGAAGATTATTTTTTATCTTTTTATGTTTTTTAGAAATGGAAAAGGTACGAATCTCGGGTATTGGATTTGGGGGGTTGGTATTGCTACCGATTACTCTACTATTATCTAATTATCTAAACTAAGGTTGTGATAGTCTATGTCTAATTTGATGTGTACTCGTATGATAGTTTAAAAATGTGTTTACTTAGGTTTTACTACTCCTTAATTATCTCCTATTGATGGTTGATTTGTCCGTCCTTATTCCTAGTTGCGTTGTGATTCTAAGGCTATAGGCGTGCTTGTTTCTAACTCTTTGAAACTACCAAAGGGTCTTGTTTACAAATCCTCTAGTGATTTATAGGCGCCTACTCTCGGTTGTCCTTGAATACTTTATCCTACAATTACCTAGATAATTATATTCTAAAGTTCACAAAGAAATTTCAAGCATTAGTACACAACGAATAATCTAGCGACTCTAGATCATTAGTCAACTAAGATAAGTATCAACCAATCAATATTCAATAACTAAGTTTCATGTTCCTAAGCAAACACACAAATAAATTAGCGGACATGGAGAACATGCAAGCATACACACAAATAATCAAAGACATAATTAAATTAATGAAGTAAATACTTAGCTTGATGTATAATAGGGTTTAGAACCCTAAAATCTCGCACAAGAAAGCCTTGGTTCGGTTTTAGGTTTTTTTCCAAAAGACTACTCACAATCGAAAAATTCGGATTCTATATATAAGATTACATCCGCGACGCGCCACCTTATGTTTGCGTGGCGACGCCGTGTCGCCGTCATTAGGGTTTCGTCTTGGCCACGTAAACCTTCGGACGGCGTCACCTATGACTATGTAACGCCGTCCCTTGACTATGACGCCGTCTTGGTTTGCATCTAGGCCGCGTCGAGTAACGACGGCTACTCCTTTAGAACTCGCGTCGTCCTTGAAAACATGTAATTTTTCCTCGAGCCGTCATAGAAATTCCTTCCAGACGTCGCAGAGAATGCTGATGGACGCCGTCGCTTTATGTTTCAGCAGACTTTAAGTGTCTCGATTCGACTTTGGCCATTTTCTTCAGTATATTCGCGCCTTTTCGTCCAAATAAGCATCATTCCGAGATTTTGCCTTCAAGAGACCTAAAAAGTGAGAAGAGCGATATTAAGCAATAACGGATACAAAAGTGATCGAATAAGGGCTTAAATGACCCCTCAAAAAGGTACCTTTTAAAACCTTATCAGTTAGATTTGTGCAGATGGGTTCAAAAACTTTTGGACAATATTTTTGTTATCGTCCCGTTTAACCAAATCGTATCTCTTCAAGAATCACCTTAAAAGAAAATACAAAATAGAAAACGTTCCGATTGTTTTGTTGTTTTATATTTTTTTGGTGTTTTAACACTTTAGGAAAAGTGTTAATGACTTTTTTTTGGTTTCTTATAACTTTACAAAACTTTTACAAATGGTGGGTATGTGCAACAATGGATGCGAAAATGGCTAAACACACGCTTAAAGCCTCCCGGCCATGGCGCCAAAATTTTGATCTGGTCCAAACCGTCAAGTCAAACAGACTTAAAAGCAGCTCGAGACACAAATACAATGAAGTCACGGAGAATAGATTGAATTCGGTCGTTTAGTCCCAGGAGACTCAATGGTGTGTTTAAAACAAACTCGGAGGATAGAATGATCACTAAGGATAGTGATGCAGTAAAGGTTATGATTAGAAATTACACTCTTGATTGATTGGAATGGAATGGAGCTGATTTGGAAAGCACAACAACGGATCAAAGAAAGCGTGGCGTAAGTTTTAAAAACTATGTATACGCACAAAATAAAAATGAAAACTAAAAAGTAAAAGACCTAAAAATATAAAAATGACATTTTGGAATCCTAAAAATAAAAGAAAATTATTAGAAAAGGAAAATTATTTTAACACTATTTAATTTATTATTATTAATTAAAAACTATTTTAACTATTTAATAAATACTCTAAAATAAAAGAAAATAGGAAATAAGGCTAGAAAATAAACTTATGATTCTGAAAATCTAAAATACTATAAAACTAATTTTAAAACTAAAAATATATTTTTCACACTTTTTATCTAATTATTACTAATTAATAACTATTTAAAATACACTTAAATACTAGAAAATAGAAAATAAACTTGGAAAAATAAAATTTTAACTTTGAAAAATCTAAAATAAGATAAAACTAATTTTAAAACAGAAAATATATTTTTTAGACTTTTTGATTATTTATTACTAATTAATTACTATTTTTAACTAATTAAAATTATAAAAAATACTAAAAAGATAGAGAAAAATCTGAAACTTTTTATAAAAATCCTATAAGATGACAGAAACCTAAGAAAACTATAAAAACAAGATTTGCTTATTAATAAGTTGAAAAGAAAAATTAGAAAGCTAAAAAATCTTAAATAAACGCTATCACTATTTTTATATTGATGTTTTTGTGAATTTTATTTTTGAAAACTACTTATATAACAATAATATGAAACTTTAATAAAGACAAAAAATTTACAAAACAAAAATAAGCTAATTTGAAGAGCTTATGTTCCAACAGTGGGTATAAGAGCTTATTTGGGTGAATAAGCTCAAACAAGCTTGTTTACTGAAACAAAAGCTCAAAATAGATTTAAACAAGCTTATTAAACAGAAATGAGGCTAAAAGATTCCAAGAAGCACACTGATTAAGCCAAGAATAAGCAATAAGCACTTTTACTTTTTCACAGAAATGGGACAAGCTTTAAGCTTAATGCAGCCCTAGCAAACAAGTTCCAAAGTGAAAACTAAGGCTTGACAATCCAAGAGGACCTGGTTGGCTTTCCAAAGAACCAGAGAACAAGAGATTTGAAGCACTAATAAGCTCTCTATGAGCTTATCAATTTGGACCCAAGTTACGTGCAGAGAGTGATGTTGTCAGAAACAGTACCCAAAATAAGCAGTTAAATAAGCACCAAACAAGTCGATAATCGAGAACTAATATTTTGTATTTTATACACCAACCAAACTTTAAAATCCAAAATCTTATAAACTGAATCCTACTAATGAACCCAGGTGAAATTCCAAGTTTTATTCAAAACGACCCTATGAAAATTTGACTTTTGAGAAAAACCAAAAGTTGACCAAAATGGATTTTGATCGGATCTAAAGCATCGATGATGTTATATTGGGGTAATATAAGACTGATTTAAACAAGATTAACCCCTTGAACACAAAATCATGATCCGCTATGTGAAAATCCAATGATGGATCGATAGATGAGATCCAAAGTGATTTTTGACTTTTGCTAATGAAGACTTGATTTCTTGGTGAAATTAGTTGTTTAGACTTATCTAGACAGAATTCCAACAAAGAAAATGACCAAAGAACTTTGAACACACTAAACCAAACACACCTTATTGTTTCGTTATGAACTTTTTCAAAGCAAAACACAATTGTAGACCATCAACTTGATTGCACACCTTTATAATCACTAGTTATGACTAATGAAGCCTAAAACAACTACTCTTACAACATAAAACTTAACAATCACCAAAATACAATTTTAACTGTCAAAATGGAATTTTCTTAAAACACAAATTTTAAAGAACAAGCTACTAGTTTTAAGGCTTAGAAACACTATATTATAACTATTTATCACAAAGAAACAGAAATCAGAACTATTAAACACTTGCAACAGTGAAAAGCCAAATTAGACAAAAAGCTTACAAATGGTTTTGAGGCACAAACGAGAACTAGGAAGTGAGAACCAATCCTAAATGCTCTCCATGAGCTCTAAACCAAGGCCATCCAAGATAAACCTCCTCGACTTCTTGATGTTCTTCACCATGGATTTTAATTTTTCAAGTATTTAATTGGATTTTTGGTAATTTTCTATTTTTTTTTTCTAAACTGAATTTTAGAGTTTCTAATAGCTTATAAAAGCTATATGGGAGCTTATGTGTCTTACTTTAGTCCATATAAACAACCAATAACATCATTTGAAACATTTGAGATTTCTTAAAGAAAAATTGCATAAACTGGTTTAAACTTTAAAACATGGAATTTATACTTTGAAAAAGGTTTATAATACAATAATAACTTGAGATACAAAACTTGTAAACTAAAAAGTACACTAAAATTTAAGTTAAGCTAAAAACGACATGAAAATTAAAAGACTACACTAGATAACTTTCTACAATGCATCTTTCTCCACTTTATAGACTTTTCAGCAATCCCACATGACTTCTGAATCTTTCCCACCAAACTTGAGCCATTGGATTGGCTAGAATCATCCTATCCGTCCATTTGTGATTTTGGCGCCATTTTTCCATTTAGCAGGTTTTATCATTAATTGAGGTTTGGTTGAGATAATTAAAGAATTTGGAATGTAGAGGAGTTGGAGGGGACATGGAATGGGAGAGGGTTGAAAATGTGGTGAAAACCAGTCATGGTTTTGGGTTTTCTGTTGGGGAAGAGATGGAGCTACAGTGCTAGCTGGTATTTGAGCGCGTACACTGGGTTTGACTTCTGTTGACTGAAGGTTTAATAACACTGAGGGTAGTCAAATGGGGTGGTGGGTTCTTTTGCAATTTGACCGGCTCAAGGGTCGCCAAAGGGGTCAAGGTTCAAGGGCAAAGGGCTTGTGATTGGGCTTGGATTTTGGGCTTGAGATAGGCTAAGATATATATGAGGATCGGTTTGGTTTATTTAAGAATAAGGACCAAAAGTGTAATTTGACCAAACTCAAGGACTGAAAGTGCCATGTTTCCAAACTTCTCACAAGGACTAAATTTGCCAACTTTGATAATACAAGAACCCTTTTGCATAAAATCCAATTTTAAGGTCGAGGACTATTTTGTAATTTTCCAAAGTTTAAGGACCTTTCTTGCCAATTGACTAAAAATTCATTCAAGGATCATTTTTAACAACTTAGAATACTTGAGGGACCTTGAATGATGAATTTCCACATTTTTGAATTTCAGGACTAGATTTGACAACTTTTAAAACTCGGGGACTAAACCGCCAATTTGCAAACTTTATACATTTTCATCGATTTTGATATTTTGAATTTAAAACACATAAAACACCGATTTGTGATAATTTGATCATTTTGATGTGTTTCGAGTGTTTTCGGATGTTTTCGCAGTTTAGATTATGTAAAAATGATGAGTATTTGGACACTCATCAAGTGGTAGTGCTAAGTTAGTCTTGATAGTGCTAAGTTAGTCGATAGCCGATGTTAATCTTGCTAGTGTATTGGTTACTCATTGTTAGTGTAGTGGCGATGGTTCCTTGGTAGTGTTATGGTTCTTCTCGCTAGTGTAAATGGTTCCTACTTGGTAGTGTTGCAGTTGATTAATTTGTAATGACTTTGACTCATTCAAGTGGCTGTTATGATCGCTTATAACCACGTTTAATTGGTCATGTAACCACTATTCCTATGATAATGGAGGCTTATTATGGGTGATTAATTGGCCGTTAATCACTCATAAAGTCCATTGACTAGGAGTGAGTTTTCTCTACTATAAATAGAGATGGTCTTCATCAGCATGAATAGAGACTATAACCAGCAGAAACAAACATAAAGCTAAACACTTATAAGCGCAAGGGTTGTTGATTGTGCCTGATTGAATAACCAACATTTGGTATTATCCCAAGTAGATATTCGTGATACCCAGACATAAGGGTCGAATAGTTTACTTTGGAAAGTGATAACACGATTCCAATTGATATTCGGTAACCACCTAGTGGTATTGCATTGCTGACTTTGATTATCTTACCCTGTTCTTGGCATTACCACCAACAATCAAAGTAAACTATTTGTGATTATCAATGGCTGCTGTTGCAATGAAACACATGGCTTCAAACTTTGCCAAGCTTGATAAGTTTGAAGGGTGGACTTTAGGAGATGGCGAGAAGAAGATGCACTTCTTGTCGTCAAGCACGAGTGTGGTCTATGTTCGACCACACCTATTCTGATGACGGGTATGATGCTACTTGTGGAGCGGATCGGAGGAGGAGCAAATGGGAGAATGATGATTATATTTGCGGAGGATTGATTCTCAATGGTATTTCGATTCACTCTTTGACATTTATCGAACTTTGAATCTTCCAAAGAACTATGGATTCCTTGGATGCCAAATATATGGTCGAGGACGCATCAAGTAAGAAGTTCCTTGTAAGTAATTTCACAAATTAAAAATGACCGATTCAAAACTAGTTATGGAACAATACAATGAACTTCTTGGTATACTTGGAAGGTTTACACAACACAATATGCACATGGATGAGGCTATTTCGGTCTCTTGTGTCATTGATAAACTTCCTCCTTCTTGGAAAGATTTCAAGCATCTTGATGAGTGTCTAAATACTCATCATTTTTGTACAATCTGATCGCAAAACATCCGAAAACACTCAAAAATGCTTCAAAATGATAAAAATATCACAAATCGTTGTTTTATGTGTTTTAAATGCAAAATATCAAAATCGGATGAAAAATGTATCAAGTTTGCAAAATTGGCGGTTTAGTCCCCAAGTTTTAAAAGTTGTCAAATCTAGTCCCTGGAATTCAAAAATGTGAAGTTTTGTCATTCAAGGTCCCTGAAGTATTCTAAATTGTCAAAAAATGGTCCTTGAATGAATCTTTGGTCAAATGGCGAAAAAGGTCCTTAAACTTTGAAAATTGTCATGTTTAGTCCTTCAAATTTCAGAAAATGGCAAATATGGTCCTTTAATTATTTGAGAATGAAAAGTTTGGCCCTTGGATAATATTTCAGAAATCACAGCTTTGGTCCTTGGAATTTCGAATTTACATGAATGGTCCTTGTGTTACTACAACCAAATGGACCCTAGTTTTTATCCCAAGCCCAATCCAACCCAATCCAAACCCACGGTCCAATATCCAACCCGTTTACCCTTTAATACTACCTGGTCAAATCCCACCAGTCAAACAAATACACCCCAGTCAACACACCTTCCCTCCTTTTTCTTCTCCTTCAACCACCATGTCTGCTAACACTAGGCACCCCTCACCTCCAGCTCAACTTCTCCTTTCCATGTCCCCTCCACCTCCACCAAACAACAAAAATCATTTATTGCTTCTCCTTTCCTTCACTCAAACCCCCCCAGTGGCTATATTAGTTTTTCCCGCCAAAAATCATCAAACGGCCATAATCACTCTAACTCATCCAATGGCCCAAAAAAGTGGTGGGATCAAATCAGAAACAAGTGGGATGAAGTTTGGAATATAAAAAGAAGAAAGAGGATAAGAGAGGAGGCATTAGTTAGTTTTTTTTTTTCTTTGAATGTCGTTTTTTTTAGTTATCTTAATTAAGTGTTTTAAAATGTAATTTTAAGCTTTATTGTATGAAACTCAAGTCACTTTATCTTTGTAATTTACTTTCAAGCATCAATAACAAGGTTTTATATAAGTTCATGTTTTCATGTGTACTGTTGCACTATTCAGTTTCAAATTCTCATTTGCAAGCTTTCAAAAGTTCAATTTTCATCTCAAATAAGCTTATTCAAGCTTATTATAGCTCTAGTTAAGCTCATGATTCAATTTTAAGCAATTTTGGCTTTTGGTCAATAAAAGTCAAACTGGGTTCACTGGGTCTTGAAATGGAAAAGGGTGATGCGAGCTTGGATTTGGATTAATATTGGGTTGTTTCATGGATTAGAATAGAGTAGTGGAACACATGTACTTTGGCGATCCACATGGGTAGGACCACATGTAAGTGATTTTCAAGTTGGTTGCATAACTGCATTTACGTGTTTAATTTTAGTTCCTCCTTGTTTATTTAGTGTTAATTAGAGTATTTAGACTTAGTGTGATCAAGAAATCATGTTGGTTCAGTAGTTTGTTCAGTTTTTAGTTCATAATAGTTAGATAAAGGGGTGTTTGGATTTGGTGTTAAAATTGTGCTAGAGGCTCATTGTGTTGTTATCCGTTGTTGTTCTAAGTCACTTTAGTATTGAATAGCTCAGTTAAGTCATAAAACTTAGTCCTTGTTTTGTAAAAAGTCAAAATCATCTTTAAAACCACCTATATAGTTAACTGTTAAGGTTCTAGATTGCTAATCTCATCAAAATAGTTTAAAACTTGATAATCGTAGCTTAATCTATTCTTAATATAGCTTAATATAACACATTCGATCATTAGAATCAATCACAAGTTCATAAAGTCAAATTTCTAGTGTAATAAAAAGTCAAAATTTCTAAATACCGTTTTGAATAAACTTTGGAATTTTATTGTGTGCTCATTATTAAGATTTAGCTTAAATGCTTTTGGGAAATTAATATTTAGCTGCTAAAATAAATTAGAAAATATAAGTTTACTTCTAACTAGCTTATTAAGTGCTTATTCATCGACCACTTTAGGTCCTTTTAAAGCATGTCTGTGCAAGCAGTTAAAGTAATTGCTTATTCTCGCTTGTTTAGTGCTTATTTATAAGTCACTTTGCTTTTCGATTGTTAATATAGCTTATTATCATTTACTTAGCTTATTCTCCGTTAGCCTTTTGCTTATTTCTAGCTTTTTAGCCATTTTAGCTTAAATCCTTGTGCTTGTTCAATTCTTTTTGTTAACTGTTGGAAGCACAAGCTTAAAACTGAGCTTATTGGTTGTTTTTATAAAAAGTTTCAGTTGTGAAAATTGCTTATTTTAGTGTATTTAATAAGTTGCAAAAAGAAAATTCCAAAAATAAAATAAATAGCAAAAAAAGGCCTGCACAGGTTCGAACCTGAGACCTCCTGCTGCACCAGTCCACGCTCCAACACTCCTCACAGAAACCATCTGCCCTTGGGACTTCCTTGGTTCTTTTCTTGCACAATCAAATATATAACCACGCTTTGTCTTTTTAGCTTATCGTTTACTTTAGCTTATTTGTAGCTTATTCATTATTAGCTTTTTCCACTTTGTATTTTTCTTTAGTTTGTATTAGTATTAAGTATTTTATAAAAAGTTTCGATTTTTCTCATTAGTTTTAGTATTTTTAAACATTTAATTAGTGTAAAATCTTAATTAATTCATAATAAAAAATATAAAACTCAAAAAAATATAAATCTTTTATCTAAAATTTTCTTTTGTCATATAGTACGTAAGAAAATTGATTTTACACTTGTAGGACTTTTATTTCATAAATTTTACGTTTTATCTTGCGCTCCAGCGTAATTTTCGTACGTAACGTACGTTTTCATTTTAAGTCACGTTTTTAGATACTTTAAGTTTACGTTTTAGTTAAAATAGTTTATTTAAGTTATTTTATTTTATAAAATCACAAAAACATCATTTTAATTATAGTGATAGCGTTTATTTAATAGTTTTATCTTTTAATTTTCTTAATTTGTATTTAAGTCGCTTTAATGTATAAACTTTTTCAAGAGTGTAATTATTCAATCTAATCCTTTTCGATCACTATCATTAGTGGTCATTCTATCGTCGATCTAGTGTTTGACACACCATTGAGTCTCCGTGGGACTTAACGACCCGGAATTCACTATATCTCTCGATCTTCATTGCATTCGTGTTAAGTTGTTTTAAGTCTATTAGACTTGACGGTTTAGAGCATATCAAAATTTTGGCGCCACCACGGGAGGCTTTAGCGTGTGTTTAACCTTTTCGATCCATTTTGCACATATTCCATCTTTTGTAAAAAATTTTGTAAAGTTATCGAAAATCCAAAAGTTCATTAACACTTTTCCTAAAGTGTTAAAACGCCAAAATATTTTCATTCTTTGTTTTTATCATCATGTTTTCAAAATCCAAAAATATCCATCTTTATCTTCTAATATGTTTGATTCTACATTTCTTTATCCTCAAACTGCTTAATTCTTCATCTCTTATCCTCTTATCTGCTTAATTCTCTATGTCATGGTATTTGACATGTTCACAGTGTGGAGGTCCATTTAACGGTGGAAATTGTCGAGCGATGTACCAATGTGGGTTTCGGAGACAAGTTTGTCGGTAATCCCGATCCCATTTCAAATAATGAAACACCCGATTTTTCCTACCTACCTCCACACCCAATACGAATCCTACTCATGCGAGTTTTGTGGAATGATTCTCATTACGGTTTTGATTGTCCACCACGGGTCCCGCTTGTCTATGAGCGAAACCATGTTACAATCAGAACTTTGGTGAAAGTTATTCTCCCAATTATCTCTCATGTGAGAATCATGGGGTCCTCATGCGACTTTTGAATGTCAACCGATGAATCAAAATTTTCAAAATTCCAATTCTCCGGTTTTGACAATTTCCAACCCCACAAGATTCCATCGGTCATCGACTTCCGAGCCTTCTCATCATCGCAATGATTACGAGGAGTGTTATCTTCCTCAAAGTTATGAAGAAATACGCATTCGAAAGAAACTACAAATGAAAAGAATGGTATGTAAGCTTCAGCAGATGAACATAAGAATCCGATATGATGGCGATGATGATGAGGATAGTATTCAAATGAGGAATACTATGAGGACGACGAGGAGAGTGTTATTCCTTTGAAAGATATCATTTCTCAACTCCTCGTCTATTGCTATCACACCTATCTTACCTTTTATTGCTTCCAAAGACTCTCTCATAATGGGGACGAGCCTTCTAGCACTATTCCGAAATGGAATCGTCTAGTGTTGAGAGCCTTGTTCCAACCCCAGTGAGTCCGAGGTTATCTCCAGTAATATGTGTGATGAGCCTCTTGATGATAATTCTTCTCCTCCTTGACATTCCATATGATCATGTTGATATGTTCTCCGATTCGATAACGATTGTACTTGGTTTGACGATTCTTTATCCTATGGAGACATCGATTATGTCGAGGAGCTACCTTCGAGCTAGTTAGCTTAGAGGAAGTGAGAGATTCGATGATCCGAAATTGAGGACGAGATACTTCGTGAAAAATTGTTCAATGTACATCTCCTCGCTTCTAAGATCGAATCATTCTGTGCTAAGTCACTTCATCTCCTATCCCGTTGTGGATAGTGACTCTACATTGGACAAGCCCGAGCTCGAGGCTTTTCCAATGATTCTCTTCATGAAGAGTTCTCCGTGAACTCTCATAACATATCTCCTCCGGAATATGATCATTTCTACTTTGATCTTGAGGATGATATTAGCTTGGAGGAAGGTATACTCTATCATAAGAGTTTGCTTATTGATGATACTACCTTCACCCTTCCTCCCGATATGTCTACATTTGAGGATGAAGAATGGATCTTGATTGTTATCAACATCTTTCTTCCATTCCTCACATATGATGTGACTTCTCTTCTTCACTCCTTCGGGAGTGAGGACACTATCTTTGACCCCGACATTTCGTTTATCATTTGTGAGCCGGGTCTTTCTCAGATATCTCGTCGGTGTGGAACTTTCACGTGCTTCAAATGTTTGTCCAAACATCTTGAATGAAAGTCCGATGGAGATTGTTTCTTCCACTTTGCTTCCCATGAACAAATTAATGCGGGTCGAGTCAAGCTAGCGACTGAAATCAAAACAAGAGCACTCACCATATGGGTTTTCACCCATATTTCGACTTCTTACCCTTTCTACCACCTAAGTGTGGGGTGATGCCCCACGTGTATATATATATCTTTAAAAAAAAAAAAAAAAAAAAACTTTTAAAATAATGGCCGTAGTATTTCCTTTTACGTTCTTTGTTTCGCATAACCGCGGTACTTTGAATATTGAGGCAATATTCATTTCTAAGTGTGGGGAATTCTCACGAATTTCATGTATTATCTACCCAATTCCCGTTTTTGGCCAAAATTTTTGGAGTAAGTGTTCTACACTTACTCATTTGGTTATCATCCGCCATGTCTCGTAAGACAAAAGGATTGGCTAATCCAGAGCAAACGGCTCTTGGTAAATATTTCTCAAACCGTTTATACGACTTGCAATTTGCCCAAAATTGTATGGTATTCACCACCATATCCTAAAAAGTGAAGAGTTGGCTAGCCCGCAAGGTTATGGCTTGTGGTAAAGGCGATGGAAAATCCATAATTGGTAATCGGCTCACCAAAGATAATTCGATAATTTATCTAAGAGTTGGCTAGTCCGGTATGCGGCTTACGGTAAAGACACATCAAATCCGTTCTACGACTTATGATTTGCTCAAAATCATTTGGTTATCGATGTACCAAGGTTCTTACTTGAACCGAAACATTTGGCTACTCCGAGTGATGGCTTTTGGTAAAGAGTTTTCAAATCCATTAAGTTTTCTCAAATCATTGCTAGGGACTAGCAATATCTCGATGTGGGGATTGATGAGTGTCTAAATACTCATCATTTTGTACAATCTAGATCAGAAAACATCCGAAAACACTCAAAATGCTTCAAATGATAAAAATATCACAAATCGTGTTTTATGTGTTTTAAATGCAAAATATCAAAATCGATGAAAATGTATCAAGTTTGCAAAATTGGCGTTTTAGTCCCCAAGTTTTAAAAGTTGTCAAATCTAGTCCTCGAATTCAAAATGTGAGTTTTGTCATTCAAGGTCCCTCAAGTATTCTAAGTTGTCAAAAATGGTCCTTGAATGAATCTTTGGTCAAATGGCGAAAAAGGTCCTTAAACTTTGAAAATTGTCATGTTTAGTCCTTCAAATTTCAGAAAATGGCAAATATGGTCCTTTAATTATTTGAGAATGAAAAGTTTGGCCCTTGGATAATATTTCGTAAATCGACTTTGGTCCTTGGAATTTCGAATTTACATGAATGGTCCTTGTGTTACTGACCAAATGGACCTAGTTTTTATCCCAAGCCCAATCCAACCCAATCCAAACCCACGGTCCAATATCCAACCGTTTACCCTTTAATACTACGGTCAAATCCCACCACCAAACAAATACACCCAGTCAACACACCTTCCTCCTTTTCTTCTCCTTCAACCACCATGTATCTGCTAACACTAGCACCCTCACCTCCAACTCAACTTCTCCTTTCCATGTCCCTCCACCTCCACCAAACAACAAAATCATTTATTGCTTCTCCTTTCCTTCACTCAAACCCCGGTGGCTATATTAGTTTTTCCGCTAAAAATCATCAAACGGCCATAATCACTCTAACTCATCCAATGGCCCAAAAAGTGGTGGGATCAAATCGAAACAAGTGGGATGAAGTTTGGAATATAAAAAGAAGAAAGAGGATAAGAGAGAGGCATTAGTTAGTTTTATTTTTTTTTCTTTGAATGTCGTTTTTTTAGTTATCTTAATTAAGTGTTTTAAAATGTAATTTTAAGCTTTATTGTATGAAACTCAAGTCACTTTATCTTTGTAATTTACTTTCAAGCATCAATAACAAGGTTTTATATAAGTTCATGTTTTCATGTGTACTGTTGCACTATTCAGTTTCAAATTCTCATTTGCAAGCTTTCAAAAGTTCAATTTTCATCTCAAATAAGCTTATTCAAGCTTATTATAGCTCTGGTTAAGCTCACAATTCAATTTTAAGCAATTTTGGCTTTTGGTCAATAAAAGTCAAACCGGGTTCACTGGGTCTTGGAAATGGAAAAGGGTGATGCGAGCTTGGATTTGGATTGATATTGGGTTGTTTCATGGATTAGAATATAGTAGTGGAACTCGTGTACTTGGCAATCCACCTGGGTAGGACCACATGTAAGTGATTTTCAAGTTGGTTGCATAACTGCTTTCGTGTTTAATTTTAGTTCCTCCTTGTTTATTTAGTGTTAATTAGAGTATTTAGACTTAGTGTGATCAAGAAATCATGTTGGTTCAAGAGTTTGTTCGGTTTTAGTTCATAATAGTTAGATAAAGGGGTGTTTGGATTTGGTGTTAAAATTGTGCTAGAGGCTCATTGTGTTGTTATCCGTTGTTGTTCTAAGTCACTTTAGTATTGAATAGCTCGATTAAGTCATAAAACTTAGTCCTTGTTTTGTAAAAGTCAAAATCATCTTTAAAACCACCTATATAGTTAATCGTTAAGGTTCTAGATTGCTAATCTCATCAAAATAGTTTAAAACTTGATATCGTAGCTTAATCTATTCATAATATAGCTTAATATAACACATTGGTCATTAGAATCAATCACAAGTTCATAAAAGTCAAATTTCTAGTGTAATAAAAAGTCAAAATTTCTAAATACGTTTTGAATAAACTTTGGAATTTTATTGTGTGCTCATTATTAAGATTTAGCTTAAATGCTTTTGGGAAATTAATATTTAGTGCTAAAATAAATTAGAAAATATAAGTTTACTTCTAACTAGCTTATTAAGTGCTTATTCATCGACTTACTTTAGGTCCTTTTAAGAAAGCATGTCTGTGCAAACAGTTAAAGTAATTGCTTATTCGCTTGTTTAGTGCTTATTTATAAGTCACTTTGCTTTTTCGCTTGTTAATATAGCTTATTATCATTTACTTAGCTTATTCTCCGTTAGCCTTTTGCTTATTTCTAGCTTTTTAGCCATTTTAGCTTAAATCCTTGTGCTTGTTCAATTCTTTTGTTAACTGTTGGAAGCACAAGCTTAAACCGAGCTTATTGGTTGTTTTTATAAAAGTTTCGGTTGTGAAAATTGCTTATTTTAGTGTATTTAATAAGTTGCAAAAGAAAATTCCAAAATAAAATAAATAGCAAAAAGGCTCGCAGTTCGAACACGAGACCTCCTGCCGCACGATCCACGCTCCAACACTCCTCACGAAACCATCTCGCCTTGGGACTTCCTTGGTTCTTTTCTTGCACAATCAAATATATAACCACGCTTTGTCTTTTTAGCTTATACGTTTACTTTAGCTTATTTGTAGCTTATTCGTATTAGCTTTTTCCACTTTTGTATTTTTCTTTAGTTTGTATTAGTATTAAGTATTTTATAAAAAAGTTTCAGATTTTTCTCATTAGTTTTAGTATTTTTAAACATTTAATTAGTGTAAAATCTTAATTAATTCATAATAAAAAATATAAAACTCAAAAAAATATAAATCTTTTTTCTAAAATTTTCTTTTGTCATATAGTACGTAAGAAAATTGATTTTACACTTGTAGGACTTTTATTTCATAAATTTTACGTTTTATCTTGCGCTCCAGCGTAATTTTCGTACATAACGTACGTTTTCATTTTAAGTCACGTTTTTAGATACTTTAAGTTTACGTTTTAGTTAAAATAGTTTATTTAAGTTATTTTATTTTATAAAATCACAAAAACATCATTTTAATTATAGTGATAGCGTTTATTTAATAGTTTTTATCTTTTTAATTTTCTTAATTTGTATTTAAGTCGCTTTAATGTATAAACTTTTTCAGTAGTGTAATTATTCAATCTAATCCTTTCTGATCACTATCATTAGTGGTCATTCTATCGTCTGATCTAGTGTTTGACACACCATTGAGTCTCCGTGGGACTTAACGACCCGGGAATTCACTATATTCTCTGATCTTCATTGCATTTGTGCTTAAGTTGTTTTAAGTCAATTAGACTTGACGGTTTAGAGCATATCACATACCTTGAAACATAAGAAGGAAGAGTTAACTCTGGTTGAGTTGGGCAGTCATTTGCGCATTGAGGAATCTCTCATGGTGCAGGATAATGACAAGCCAAAAAAGTAGCAATGCTACTGGTGCATCTGTTGTCAATATGGTGGAGCATAACAACTCCACCAGGTACAATGACAACAAAGGCAAATGTAAACATCATGACAACATAAGGGCAAATCCTAACAAGAAGGAGACACCTACTTGTTGGAAATGTGCAAAGCGGGTCACATTAAAAGGGACCCAAAGGTGTTAAGGTTGGTGGTAAAGCCAATGGATCAGAACTAATGGTTCGAGGAGTGGTGGTTCTACCAACTCACCGAAAGGTCGAATATGTTTAATAAGTCTTTTCGATTTATTATGTTACATATGTATCCGAATCTTATTATGCGCGGATGATGATGTTGCGTGGTGGGTTGACTCGTGCAACAGTTCAAGTGTGTAAAGATAGAAGGTGGTTCAAGACTTATGAGTCATCGAATGATGGTTCTACTCTTCACATGGGAAATGAGTCAATGTACCTTGGTGCATGGTCGTGGTTGTGTAGATCTTAAGTTTAGTTCGGAAAGATTGTAACTTTGTTTAATGTTATTCATGTTCCCGATATAAGGAAAACTTGGTTTCAAGTAGTGTTTTGAATAATCATGGATATAAACAAGTTATTGAATCGATAATTTGTCTTGTCTAAAAATGGTGTGTTTATTGGTTTTGGATATTTGTGAATCAAATGTTTAGGCTTAATATTGTCACTAATAGTGTTAATTCACCTTTGTGACCACCTCCGACTGTTGACTCTCTCTTTGGCATGCTAGACTTGGCCATGTACACTATAAAAGGATGCAAGATATGTCTAAGGATGGGTTAATCCCAAACATTTGACATGAACACCGAAAAGTGTAAAACTTGCATGTTGACCAAGATAACTAAGAAACCTTTTCGTGGTGTTAATCGTGAGACTAAGCTCTTGGAGCTAATACTGCGATGACTGTGTGATTTGCACGCCACTCCTCTTTGGGGAATAAGAAGTACTTTGACATTTAACGATGATGCTTCTAGGTTTTGTTATGTCTATTTGTTACATACTAAGGATGAAGCATTAGATAAATTCAAAGTGTTTAAAGCGAAGTTGAATTACAACTTGGGTCACGATCAAAAGATTAAGGATCGATAGGGAGGTGAATACATGGATACTATGTATTTTCGATGTTGGTATAATCCATGAACGATCGCTCCCTATACTCCTTAGCAAAATGGTATTTACGAAAGGAAAAATAGGGTGTTGAAGGAGATGGTTAATTCCATGTTGTCCTATTCGGATGAGTCAAGGGTTTTGGGGTGAAGCTATGTTATGACTTGCTATTTATTAAATAGGGTTCCCAATAAAAGGAACAAGGTTACCCATTATGAACTATGGACTAAAAGGAAACCCAACCCGAACTATCTCGGGGTTTGGGGTTGTAGAAACATTGTAAGACTCCACAGTCCAAAGTCGAAAACTTTGGGTGAAAGAGGCATTGATCGCATCTTTGTTGGATATCTTGAGCATTCAAAGGCTTTTAGGTTCTATGTTATTGAACCTAATGAATATGTTTAAATTAACTCCATAATTGAATCAAGGGATGCAAACTTTGATGAGAATATATTCTCATCGGTCCCTAGACCAAGTCGAGGATTCCTAATGGAACTCATGACCTTTGGTGTGTCGAGGTCACGATGAAGAACCATCGAGGTCCCACGATGAGGTTGTGGTTCAACAACTCGAACACAATGCTTTCGAAAGAGCAAAGGGTCGAGAATCCAAAGTCATTGGACCAGTTTCAATTATACTTAATTGAAGGAACAAGGAATGAGGTCTTTGACCAATACTCCTATTGATTCATTGTTGAGGATGATCCCAAGACATTTGAAGAAGCAATGAAGTCCCATGATATTGATTTCTGGAAATAAGCAATCAATGATGAGATGGATTCCATCATGGGCAACAACACTTGGGTGTTGGTTGATCTACCACCTGGTTGCAAACCTTTGGGTTGCAAACCTTTGGGTTGCAAATTGATTTTCAAAATGAAAATGAAGGTAGATGGAACTATTGAAAAGTTCAAGGCTAGACTAGTCATTCGGGGCTTTAAACAAAAGTCGGGGATAGACTATTTTGATACTTATGCCCCGGCTCAGTGTCGATTACCATAAGGCGGTGATTGCTTTGGCATCTATTCACGATCCGATTATTCATCGATGGATGTGAAAATGACTTTATTGAATGGTGAATTGGATGAGGAGGTTTATATGAACCAACCTCGTGGCTTCATCTTGCATGGCAATGAAAACAAGGTGTAAACCGATTAAGTCTCTTTATGGACTAAAGCGGGCATCTAAGCAATGGCATCGTAAATTTGATGAAGTGGTTTTGTCTAATGGTTATTTACTTAACTTGTCCGACAAATGTGTATATAGCAAATTTGATGAATCGGTAAAGGAGTCATCATTTGTCTATATGTTGATGACATGTTGATGTTTGTGCGACCAAAATCAGTTGACGACAAAAGAATTTTTGTCATCAAGGTTCTCCTAGAAGGATATGGGGAGGCGATGTTATCCTTAGAATAAGGATTAAACATGAAAGTAAAAGAATTTCTATCTCGGTCTCATTATATTGAGAAGGTGTTGAGGAAATTCAATTACTTTGATTGTACACCGATGAGTACACCTATGGATACTGCGAGAAGGCGATGCCTAATAATGGCAAGGTGTATCTCAACTTGAGTATTCTAGGGTAATTGGTGCCTGATGTATGTTGTCACACCCCAAATTACTGCTTTGGCAAATGAATGGAATTCTGGGATTGGTATCATAGCATCACAATCACGATTATATTGAGCGACCTAAAGTGTCGTTTGGAAAATACATCGTTTGATTTAATAAAATAATCAGAGTTACAAAGTATAGGTCCCAAAAGTTTACAAAGTTTGCGGAAATATAAATATAATACAAGTCCAAACGATGGTTTTGAAAGAAAGTGCCATAATGTACAATGATGTAAGTCGACGCCGCGACTCAAAAGGTGGTTCCTTAACCATGCCATGATGATAATGCCTTAGATACCTGAGATAAAAACATGCTAAAAGTGTCAACACAAAGGTTGAGTGAGTTCATAGAGTTTGCGTTGAAATGTAAAGCCTTTCAAAATCGTTATGCAATAAAGGCATTGTAAATCCACCAGTTCAAGTTCCGCCCATACAAAACTTGCAACCCGTGTGTTCACAACCCACCGCCAAAATGTGGAATGTTTATGTTCAAATGCATGATGTCAAATGAATTCACATAATAATGCATGACTTAATGTATCAATGTTTACTTGACATTATTATACCAAGACATTGATTCAATGAAAATCCCAAGACATTCGGTTCAATGATGTTCCCAAGACATTCATTTCAATGATAATCCCACGACATTCAAATTTCAATGATAATCCCAAGACATTCGGTTCGTGATAATCCCAAGACATTCATTCTAATGATAATCCCAAGACATTCAATTTAATGATAATCCCAAGACATTCATTTCAATGATAATCCCAAGACATTCAACTCAATGATTTATGATATAGGATATGACTAAACATTAAGTTCGATTAAGCATGTAGTTTCAAATAATCATGATAGTTATAAAATAGTTGAGCATGTATCTCCCCAAATAGTTTAATAAAAGCATTAAAACAATTGAAAATGGGGCTATGGAAACTCACTTGGTGGAATGATGCGAAGACAAAAGTGAGTAATCGAAATGTAGAGTGAATCTAGGAAATGACCTATTATGAATGATATGATATGTTATGAGTTATGATATAATGTTATGCATGCATTTCAGTATGTTATTTATACCACTTCATGAGTTTTGAAAATAATACTTATCGTCGAAAATATTCTTTTGACGCCTTGACCATTCTTAAATCACTTTACAAGTTTTTACGTCAAAATGTCATCCTACAATGGTTTCGTAATGATTTATAGTGAAATTATCACTTTCGTCGTAAAATCATGTCGTCGGAATTTTCATGAAAGTGACAAAAATGGCTTCGAAAAGCTAGTCGTAAAATGGTGTACGTCGATCGTTAGGAAACGAACTCGACGGTTTTGGAAAGCTTGTATCAAAATCTAGAAGTTTCAGTTCAGGAGTTTTCGACATAAAGGTCTCGAACGTAAAGATAATAAAGGTTAAAGATGGTGATTTTGTCTAATTGTTGTGTAAAAAGTGAGTTTCGGCCAAGTTTAAGCAACCGTAATTAATTTATTACAACTCCGCTATACAAACGGTTGGTTGTTTTGGAAAATATGCTTGGTGATCTCGATCTTATTAGAAGACATTCTGGTACAAAAATTTCCACATCATAGTTAAAAACGGCCTTCAACATGGTCGCTTTAGTTACCGTAATACTTGTCTCGTAAAATAATATAGTTTTTCGTAAAATAATAGTTACGGCAATTTTATGAAAACGTGTATATCTTTGTCGTTTCAAATCTGTTTCACGATTATTATCGTCCTTAGCTTCGTATCAAAGCATACTAATATATTTTTGACAAGTCGAAATAATTTATGAAGCTTAGGACTCGTTTTGACTCGTACAAGATAAAAATAGTATCTTGAAATTTACGAAAATATATATTTCGTCGTCAAACTTTAAAAGTCATAACTTCTTCGTTATAACTCCGCTTTTATCCGTTCAAGCCGCCACGGAGTTCGCTTTTTAAAGTATATTTTCTAAATATCAAGGCCAAAAATTCGTGCCTCTGCCGGATTTTCCAGAAAATCAAAACAAGGACGTAACACTTTTTATACTTATCGAAAATAGTTTTTCTCGTACTAAACTTATTCCAATCCCTTCAAATCAACTCCAAAGCTAATCTAATCCTACCATACACCTTCTTAGGGTGTCATGGGTTCCTAAACATCATCAAGACCAAAATATACCAAGGGAATAATTATAGGATGACTTTATATATATATAACACTAAAATCATGTAATAATGGTATAAACAACACAAATCATGCATGTTTGCTCCAAAATGAAGAGATAAATATAAAATGAAGATGAAATATGTAAAATGATAGAAATATGCTTACAAGTATTATGATGAGGTGCAAAGAACCAAGGTTAGCCTAAACACTCTAGGTTTTTATTTCAAAACCTTATTAAGAGTGTTATTCTAGATTGTTTATGCTTGCTTGAGAAATTTTTGGATGATCCCTTGTAAAAACCTTGTAGAACCGGTTTGGAGTGAAGAACAAAGAGAGAAGGAAAATTTAGAACTTGAATTATTGGATTGAAGGAAAATGAATGAAGTTTATGTATAAATTTGGTTTTGTAGAAAAAAAAGCTACCCACCTTATTACCTCCCCCATACATGGATATGATTGTTCATAATATATATATATATATATATATATATATATATATATATATATATATATATATATATATATATATATATATATATATATATATATATTTATTACTTGTATATAATTTGTCAAAGATGTGTAAGTAAATTGTGTAGATAAATGTAACTTGTAAGGTAATGTGTACATTAGTGTGTTTAAGGTGATTTTTGGTAAAAGAAATTTTAATAGATCAAATTAGAGTATAATGATATCATAAAAATTGTAAAAATACATTCCTTGTAAAAATTGAGTGCTATTATAATTATCATTATAGTTTTTAAGAAAAACGTCGTAATAATATAAATTTAACGATTTATATACAAAATAAATTTAAAACACTAGGTAAACTAAAAATATAGTTTTATAACTAAATGTAAGTATAAAAATATATCGGGATCATTTTTGAAAGTAACGGATTAAATATTCAAAATAATAACTCGCGATAACGCTTATTTAATATAAAATATACGGTTGATGTGAAATGAAATGTCATGAATGAACTAACATGATGCAAATGATGCTAATGAAATGTAGACTACACTTAGTCCATATGAAATGTTCGTGATGATATGATCGAGAATTACCGCTAAACCATTCAAAGTTCTGCGATTTGAAACACGAAACCTAGTTTACGATAAATGTTGAAATAGTGAAGCATAAATTGTTTTGAGAAATGACCGAATTGCGAGTTGTCACATATGCCATGACTTGTACAAGGCACGATATTGCTTTTGTAGTGGGTAAACCAAGCGGGTATACTAGTAATCCTAGTGCTCATCAACAAGACGATTCGTAGGGTATCAAGTATCTCAAGAGAACTATGGATTATAGTCTCTCGTATCTTGGTTATCCTTCAAGATTGGAAGGATACACCGATGCAAGTTGGATCAAGTACAATCAAGACAATTAAATCACTAGTGGCTTGGTATTCCTACTTGGTGGAGGTGCAATTTCTTGGGAATCCAAAAGCAAACTTGCATCACCGGTTCAACAATGGAATATGAATTTGGCCTTAGCAGTGGCCGGTAAAGAAGTCGAATGGTTGAAAACTTGCTTCTTGAGATTCCATTGTGGCCTAAACCTATAGCACCTATTTCATCCGTTGTGATAGTGCGGCTACATTGGCAAAGGCTTATAGCCGGATGTATAATGGGAAGTCTAGACACTTGGGTGTCGGACATAGCATGATTCGTGAGCTTATCATGAATGGGGTGGTATCTATAGAATTTGTTAGATCTCAACAAAATTTAGCCGATCACTGACGAAGGGTTTGGCTAGAGACTTGGTTATAAAGTGCGCTAAAGGGATGGGTTTAAGTCCAACTTAAACCTTTGAATGCTAGGACACCCAACTCCCTCCTAAGGAAACTTGGGAGCCGAGTTCAATGTGGAAAGTCAACATTCAGTTGTTGGAGCACATGTTTTATTTTCATCCCAGGTTGTGCTCGGAACCCATTGAAAAGGAGGATGAAGTCTTTACTTCTTAATGGTTAATTTCTTTGAAAAAGTGCTTGGCGGGAGCATGAATAAAGAGGAACCACCTATGTGAATGTTGAAATTTTGCCGCTTGTGGAGCTTTGGACTTTGGCTCTTACAACATTTATGAATTTGGATATGGACACACACGGCTTGTATAGTGTCGGGAGCTTTTAAGTGTTTGAAAACTTGTGTGTATTTTATCTTGGTATTCAAATGGGTTGAGGGTTCAATTCTTAGAACACCACGATTCTCGAATATTTGAACGTGTAATGTACTAAGATGGAAATTCAATCCTCGGGATATTTTCGTTTATGCACATGTTTTGTTTGATGTTTGTTTTTCATGCAAAAGAAGTGAACTAAATTTGGGAGGATTGTTGGAAAATTTAGTGCACTCGTGGGATTAGTTCACACACAGTAATGGGTCGAGGAGACGGTGTACACCCATAAGGTCCCCGAACACTGACTCGATAGTAGTTAGTCTTGGTAGTGCTAAGTTAGTCTTGATAGTGCTAAGTTAGTCCGATAGCCGGTGTTAGTACTTGCTAGTGTATTGGTTATTACCGCTAGTGTAGTAACTGATGGTTCCTCTTGGTAGTGTTATGGTTCCTGCTGCTAGTGTAAATGGTTCCTCTTGGTAGTGTTGCGTTGATTAATTTGTAACGGCTTTGACTCATTCAGTGGGTATTATGGATCGCTATGACCACGTTTAATTGGTCATGTAACCACTATTCTATGATAATGAAGGCTTATTATGGGTGATTAATTGGCCGTTAATCACTCATAAAGTCCATTGACTAGGAGTGAGTTTTCTCTACTATAAATAGAGATGGTCTTCATCAGCATGAATAGAGACTATAACCAGCAGAAACAAACATAAAGCTAAATACTTATAAGCGCAAGGGTTGTTGATTGTGCCTGATTGAACAACCAACATTTGGTCTTATCCCAAGTAGATATTCGTAATACCCAGGCATTAGGGTCGAATAGTTTACTTTGCAAAGTGATAACACGATTCCAAGTGATATCCGGTAACCACCTAGTGGTATTGCATTGTTGACTTTGATTATCTTACCCTGTTCTAGGCATTACCACAAACAGTTCACCTAATCCGAACTATTGACGTTTTGCAAGGGGCTACCTGGAGCGACTGGTTTAGTATAAAGAATCTCTTATATGTGAAGGAAGTATATTCTTCGTATAAAATTCTCAAACTAAACTACCTGCAATGAAGAATACTTAATTAACTTCATGGCATGTAATTCAAAAAACACTAAACGAGTTGCATTGTTGGCAATATTTTCCTCAACCACAACCGAACAAAAAAAAAACGAAAATACATACGAAATCAGTGATAAAATTTGTACTCTGTAGAAGATCTCCGTCTCAAAATTGTGTCATCGCTTCATAACAAAATTTAAACTTTTTCATTAAGAATATGAGTAGCTTTAAATACGAACACTCTATGATGAACAAATGAATGGTATAGATTAGAGTACTAGAAATACAAAAGTCGGCATAAGCATACATAATATCATGTGTTTGATAAAACCATTTCATGTTTATATCCCACATAGGTGAAGAAGTGAAATCTTTACGGTTTATATACTATAAAGAATGAGGATCACATGTCTAGAATAATACTATGCTTTTCGAGACATAATCTATTGATGAAGTTGATTATAAAACTAAAAATTTAAACTTCTTCAACCGATTATCCTAAAAATATAATATAAATTCTCGATCTTTTTTCACTTAAAAAATACTTCTACTCCAAAGTCCAAATTTTTATTCATTTACAAATTTTTCAAAGACATTATAAAATTTTGCTTTTTATTTACATATATGGTTCACAAAACCTTCTATCTGTTTAGAGAAATGAAATCACTAAAAATAAAAACTTAACACTAACTATGAAAAAAGTTAAAATGTTTACTCTTATTTTGGTGCTTATCAAAGGAAAAATCCCTACTATGCATCTAGTTTAATCAAATGGTGGGGATTAACCTAAGATCTAATACGTCAACATAAGTCCATTTTTTTTCCTTGTCTTTTTGCCTTTCTTATTTATTCACAATTTTTTTTTCTTTTTTTTAAATTCAAGTTCTTTTTTTCTTTTTTTTTAATTCACGTTTTTTTCTTCGCTTTCATACGTTTTAGTATATTTTCATACGCTTTATCGGTTTAAATCCGTTTCATACGTTTTCATCTATTTTCGTCCGTTTT